>CM030358.1:458828736-459269165 GCA_017893485.1 Hemerocallis citrina | reverse complement strand
ATTTTATATTTTGCCTAATATCTTGGCTATTATCAAACGATATCTATTACATCAAAGTTAATATTAACTGCCTGTAAAATTTTAGAGGAGACTCTCGAAATTTTTAATAAACAACTTAATTAATTAATCATTCTTCGCGATGACGTGCCGTAGGAAATAATTTAAAGGTGATTGTATTAGAAAACAATTAGGAAACAATAAAATTTCAAAGGTGGGTTGCATAGAGAAAATAATTGTATTAGAAAGGTGGTTGTATTTGTTTACACTAAGATATTTTTTTTGTCAAGGTGCATATTTTTAATGGACGTGCTCACATTTCTTGAAAAATAGCTAAGTTTTTGGAGAATTGGATAAGTCAATATTGAGAAATTTAAGGGCAATAAAGATGAAATAACTAAAAAACTGAAACAATTTAACGAATAATTGTTAAAGAGGTATAATGAATGACTTTTGATCTTAGCATGTATAATGAATAAATTTATATGCAGTTCACACAACCAAATAACTCCAAATAAATTTATATGCAGTTTCGAATATGTGTCGTAGGCACGTGCCACGGGCATACCTAGTATATAAACGATATATAAGCATAGATCATCTGTCTTTGGTATAGAGAGCCACAGACACTGTTCGTAAAGAATGAAGAGAAAGTTGTAAAAAGCATAAAAATATTTCATAGAACTTAGGCCACTGTTGGAGACAACGGCCTACCCTTAGAAAAAATAGGGTTCGTCTCTGACATGTTGCTCCTTTTAGCTTCGGCAAGTCCGACAGGAATGCTAAAACTTCAAATGTGGAGACAACGGCCTAAGCTATTTTGGTTAACTGTCTGTAAAATTTTAGAGGAGACTGTTAATTTTACTAAATAACTTAATTAATTAATCATTCTTCGCGATGACGTGCCGTAGGAAACAATTTAAAGGTGATTGTATTAGAAAACAATTAGGAAACAATAAAATTTCAAAGGCGGGCTGTATAGAGAAGATGATTGTATTAGAAAGGTGGTTGTATTTGTTTACACTCAGTTTTTTTTTGTCATGGTGCATATTTTTAATGGATGTGCTCACATTTCTTGAAAAATAGCTAGGATTTTGGAGAATTGGATAAGTTAATATTGAGAAATTTAAGGGCAATAAAGATGAAATAACTAAAAAACTGAAACAATTTAACGAATAATTGTTAAAGATGTATAGTGAATGACTTTTGATCTTAGCATGTATAATGAATAAATTTATATGCAATTTACACAACCAAATAACTCCATATAAATTTATATGTAGTTTCGAATATGTGCCGTAGGCACGTGCCACGGGCATACCTAGTATATAAACGATATATAAGCATAGATCATCTGTCTTTGGTATAGAGAGCCATAGACATTGTTCGTAAAGAGTGAAGAGAAAGTTATAAAAAGCATAAAAATATTTTATAGAACTTAGGCCACTGTTGGAGACAACGGCCTACCCTTAAAAAAAAGAAGGTTCGTCTCTGACTTGTTTCTCCTTTTAGCTTCGGCAAGTCAGAGAGGAACGCAAAAACTTCAAATGTTTAGCTATAACCTAGGCCGTTGTTGGAGACAACGGCCTAAGCTATTAAAAAAAAGGTGTTCTCTGACTTTTTGCTCTTTTTAACCTGGTCAAGTCAGAGAGCAACACAAAAACTTCAAATTTTTTGCTATAATTTAGGTCGTTGTAAGAGACAACGGCCTAAGGTTAAAAAAAAGGGTGTTGCTATCTGACTTGTTGCTCTTTTTAACTTGGTCAAGTCAGAGAGCACCCAAAAAACATCAAATTTTAAGCTAAAACCTAGGCCATTGTTGGAGACTCTAACAACGGCCTAAGCTAAAAAAAAATGGGTTGTTGCTATCTGACTTGTTGCTCTTTTTAACCTGGCCAAGTCAGGGAGCACCCCAAAAACTTCAAATTTTTTGGCTATAACCTAGGCCGACGGCCTAAGCTATAAAAAAATGAGTTGTTGCTATCTTACTTGTTGCTCTTTTTAACTTGGCCAAGTCAGAGAATACCCCAAAAACTACAAATTTTTTGGCTATAACCTAGACCGTTGTTGGAGACAACGGCCTAAGCTATAAAAAAATGGGTTGTTGCTCTCTCACTTGTTGCCAATTTTAACTTGGCCAAGTCAGAGAGCACCACTAAAAATTCAAATTTTCTGCTATAACCTAGGTCATTGTTGGAGACAATGGCCTAAGTTAAGAAAAGATTTGCTCCTTTCGAATATGCCAATACAGAGAGCTACCGATGCAAAGAAAAAAATTTCACATAGAATCTAGGCCGTCAACGGCTTAAGTAAAAGAAGAAAAAAAAATTAACAACACTTTAACACAGCTAAAGCTGCTACACTAAATTCTCCCCCGACAACTATATACAGTCCCATGAACTACAATCTCCCAACAACAACAACAACAAAATTAACAATCGACACAAAACAACAACACTCGAGTCTCAACAACTTTTACAGTTAACAACAAAAACCAATTAACAGCACTTGCATCAATATCTAATATTCTGAAACTTTACATCAAAAAATTCCAATTCACAATGGATCATCATATCTCTCGTCAGAACTCTCTTCATCGGATGGAATCACTTCTTGCGGATTGATTGGCCTTCATTCAAAGATAAGTTTTAGTTAGTGAGAAACTCATTTACCACAAATGAAGTATAATAAATTTAAAAGAGGGATAAACAAAGAAAGTACGAGTCTTATCCCTCAAATAATGTTGGACAATTTCTTGAATCATGATTCATTTGCACAGTGCCACATCTTCGGCACCGTCTCAGTTTTTTTATGCGGAGTTGCTCTTTTATCGGCCTCAATCTTTTGGTGCGAGGCATTCCCTTTGTCGTGCATTATTGTGGATCACTTATGCGTGTAGGTATGTGTCCACTGCCTTCATCATGAGGTTGTACTCTACCATGCGGTTGTGAACTACTTCCCAGCTCTGCACTGTCATGTGGTTGTGAGGCATGTTCGGGTTGTTCACCCAATCCGGGTTGTATCCGAGAGACGCCGTCAATGATCTTCTGCAAATTCTCCAACGTGTATTTGTAACTTTTATTGGAGGAACAACCGAGATCGACAATGTATTTTGCGTGGTAGCTCAACTCACAATATCAAGAAGCAAAATTCTCGGTATTGGATTCGGTTGGAACAGATGTATAACTTCTTCTCATCACATCCCGGGTCCATCTTCTTTTAATGTATACATCCGAAATGGAAGTGTGACGGCTGAACCGAAGAACGGCTAAAATATGCCTGCAAGGAATGCAAACAAAGTCAAAGAAATGACATGCACATGTAATAATTCCGTTGATTTTGCATAACTGAAAAAGGCGAGCCGATTCTGATTTTCCATAGAGTATCACATGGAAGTTTGAACTATCCGGTGTCTCAAGATCGTCAATGAAACTCACATTGTACATGAAGCTTTTTGTAACTTCATCTTGGAATTTGTAAAAGATTTTCAAAGTGTATGTTTTTGCCATTTGTGCCTCCAAAGCCCATTCGCTCTTCAACTTCGGTCACTTATTACGGTTACGTTGATTTTCTTTCAGTTTATCATGTCTTTGCCTTCCCAAAAAACGGTCGAAAATGATGACAAATTCATGCAAGGAATACTTCTTTTCTATATGATGCCTCAAGGCAGAATGCGATGACTCAACCCGTTGGCTATTCAACATGCCGACCCAAAAATAATCTTTAGTATAGATGGGTGCCCAATTTTCACGGATATAAAATAGATCATTCAACCATTTGTTATTCTCTAATCCGTATTGCGAAATTAATAAATTCCATTTTTGTACAAAGTCATGTACATATTCAGAATTGTAGATGACATTCTTCAAAGATTCCCTAAACTTGTCGACATCGTTCGACATACGCACCTCCTGCAGTAACTTATCCAATATGTGCCAAATACAAAAACGATGCCGAGTTGAAAACTTTTTTAACTGTGGTGGCAATCCCACGGTCTTGATCGGTGACGATACCGGATGGAGCACGATTCATAACCCCTAACCACTTTTGAAAGAACCATTGAAACGAAGATTCCATCTCATTTGGAATGAACCCACCTCCTAAGAAAGACGATTGCCAATGTTGATTCACTCCAATAAAGGAAACAAATAACATTCCATACCGGTTCGTATTGTACGTGACATCAAAGCAAAGTACATCACCAAATTCATGATAATTCATCATAGAAATACCATCAGCCCACATACAATGTGACAACTGCCCTTCGGGATCTACTTGAATGTCATAAAAAATGAAAGATTTGTCTATTTCTTAGATTTAAAAAAATCAATTAGCATTCTAGAATCATGTCATTTCAATGCTTATTGCGAATCTCTAAGTAAATTTCTAACATCTTTTTCGGTAAATCCTACTTGATTGTGACCACCACTAGCACTTTCGAAGAAGTGTATTTGTCGACATATTTGGATATTAGCTTGGTTGAATTGATCTATTATCCATTTATCCGTATTTGAAACAGAACGATTTCGGGGCAAAAGATGCCTTCTACCGGGTGAAGTAAATTCGTGATTGTGTGCTTCATGAAATGAATACAACATGCACGTATTACTTACTTCGTTCAATTTTGTACGAACGCAAGCCTTGCAACCCGTTCTACAGGTTGTTCCCCGTCTACCACCACTATATTGACTCGGCGATGACCCAGCTTTATTACAAAGACATGACTTATTTACTTCCACTCCTCCCTTTAATTTATTTCCACTCTTACGCATTGCGAAAACCCCACAACGAGCATATGAAGAATTAAAATTTTCGGCCTCAACTAAAGTTGAAAACATCATACCTAACTTTGGTTTTAGATGTTCTTCGACTAACAGCATGGAATCAATGATTGGTTCTACCCGCACAAAATTATCGCCGGTAGCAAAACTCTCCGTATCATTGTTCATCTGGGAAAAATATATTATTGGTAAATTAATACACACATCATATATAAAACAATTTGTTAACAAATGATTGTGATATATATACATACGAAACAAAATAAGTGACAAAACGTCAAAAACGACGTAAAAAAAACTACAGTTACCCTCACTTTTTGTATTGTTATTACTACTATTACTTTCGGTTGCTTGTTTAAAAACTCATTCTGATTGTTAATCGAAATTGTGGTCATTTCAAAATAAATTCTATATTATAATGCAAATTATATTTCATTATAAATTATATATTTTATTAGTTATTTTTCCCTATTGGATTTAAGCCTATTAATTGATTTACAATCCAAAACCCAATACCCATTCTCTTATTGGATCCTACATCATCTAAACCCAATACCCATAACCCTATTTATATAAATCTACCCTAAACCTATACCCTACCCCTCTATACTGTGTAAACACAGCCGCCAGAACCCCCTTCACCCCTACCCCGTTTCCCCTCTCTCTCTCCCGTCCATCCCTCACCTCCGCAGTGGCCCCCTCGCCCTGCTCTTCCCCTCGCGACTCCACGACCGCCGTGCACTCATCCTCTCCCCTGCTTCTTACCATGCTCGTCCTCGCCAGCGAAGCATCCTCTCGACGACAGCCGACGCCACACTCCCCTATCGCGACTTCGCAGCCAAAGCAACAGCAGCCAGGGCGTCATCGCCTTCCTCCTGCGTCGCGTCAACCCTAGCCAGCATTGCAGCCTGTTTCCCCTGTCGTCTTCAGCCCAGTCGCGACAACAGGCAGCGCAACTGCCCGTCGCTTCATTGCCGGCAGCCTCTCCACCAGCAGCCCTCGTCCGCCGTCAGCCTCGCTTGAGCGCCGCCACCCGCCACCTGTGCCATTGCCGTGCTATTCGATCAAGTTTTGATCAAAGTGATTGTGGGCCGTCCATTCGATCAGATCTTGAGCTCCTTAATTGTGGGCCGTTGATCATCCTCTTGATCATGATATCCACCATCTTGATGATCACTTTAATTATGGGCAGTCGAATCTTCATGATCTTCATCAAGTGATCCTGGACCGTCGATCTCATCTTGATCATCACGATCATCTTGATCACCTTGATCTAGGCCATCCGATCTCTCCTTGATCGTCACGATCATAATGATCGTCAATATCCTATGATCGCAGTCGCTCGATCGGTCGATCTTGATCATCATCATCATCTTCGTCATCAGGAGATTTGGACCGTCTGATCTTATTGATCTTGATCATCCCCTTGATCATCGAGATCTGTGCTTGGTGTTCGTGGTTGCGATTGTGATCATGTGTTCGTGATTGGTTCGTGTTCGATTCGTTCGTTGCGTCCGTGTCGGGATCCGTTCCCGTCATCTGTCGGATTCATCGTCTTCTTCCCTAAAGGCAAGTATTCTCTTTGTACAATTTATTGTTCTAGTACAAGCATTTAATTGAAAATACCGCAAATAGGTTGTAGTTGTGACTCTTTCTTGTCTTATTATTTGTTGATCTTGAATATTTTGTCGTCGATCCCTAAATCTTTAGAGTCACAACACATTCGTTGTTATATTTACAATTATTTGGACTCATTTTATCTCCTAGTCACATGAACACATGAAATTAAGAAACCCTAGATTTGTAGATCTGTGTTGTATCTTGTATGTGATGATCTTGCACCCATTTGAGTTGAGAAATAGATGTTGCTCGCTGATTTGATAACCACTACACCCGCATTTGTATCACACATTATTCTAGACTCATAACAACCAATTGTCATGCAACTTATACATGAAAGACATTCACACTTGTTACTGTCCTGAACTTACTTGCTGTTTTGATCCCTTTAAAATCAGAATCTGAATATGAGCCCTGAACAGTAAATGTAGATCTAGATGTCTAAATGTCGATAGCATCCAAAATTTTTGAATTCCGAGTTACGGTCTAGGAGATATTGCAGTTTTACTACAGCTATGTCGGTAGTCGCAGATTCACAAAACTGCTGCCCTTCTTTAGTTTGCAAATTAATTTAACTATGTTAACAGTAAGCGTTTGACTTGAAATTTTACATGCTGTTGCTGGACACCCTAGAGAACATCCCCAAATTTTCTCCGAATTAATTAACAATGTTTCAACACAGTTTCACATATATAAACTTAGATTCACAAATCCTGGCTAAACATAGAAGCAGTATGGGTTGCTGTTTTGACACATGTTACCACAACTTTTATGTACCTTAATTATATGCGTTGGAACCGGGAAGGAGTCTAGTTTTTAGATTTTCTGACGAATCCACATTTGCTATCTCGTAGCAATGGGAATTGCAGTTTTGGTACAGCAACATCGTGCTGTCCAGATTTGAGATTTTCGTTGTTCGTGATATTTTTATTCGTGTTGACCCTTGAATGTGCTATATAATATCTCAAACTTGTCCCATGTTCATGATTATGATTTCTTGACTTATTTCGCACACTTTCATGCATGCTTGATAAAAATTAATAAAAGTAACAAGCCGGGGTTTAAGGAAAAGACCATAGTAGTGGACAATATAGGTAAGTGTACTCGGAAGGGGGCCCGTATTTCCCATTACTTGGTTCATGAACTTGTTGTATCTTGATTGATTCATGGATGCACTTGGCTAATGAACTTGTTTGATTCATGAACCCATTGTGCGGTTCTTGAACTTGTTAGTGGATTCACGAACTTGTTTCGTGAACTTGTAATTTATTTTTCGATTCATGAACCATACTTGCTTGATACTTGATACCTAAGTATGCTGTCCTATAGACTCCATTACTAGGCCTAAACAAAACTGTATTGACTGTAGCTACCATGTAGTAAAAAGATGGATGCATGAAGTGCTACCTAGATAGTAATCACCACAAGATTTGAACATGAATCTTGAACTTGATACATGCTTACTTGTTACTTGATGACATGATACTTGAGACTTGTTACTTGACACTAGACTTGAGACTTGTTACTTGACACTAGACCTGAAACTTATTACTTGACACTTATACTTGATACTTGTCACTTGATGTTGGATACTCTTATATGTCACTAGTCACTTGATCTACTATTAGTATTTGTTACCCAACCTAATCTCTTGAGTTTTCCTTCTTACTAGTTAGTTCTTGAATTCCCACTACTTGTTGCATCCCTATTATATTCTCGATTCCAAATTTTGTTCCGTGTTTCTTGTACTCGTTTTTACTATTTGTGGTCCTAACCTGAACTAAGGGCATTTTCTCTTGTTTTTTCTATTTTTTTCTTTTTATAATTATTAAATAGACTTTGGAGACGTGCTGCCTGCCGGGATTGGTGAGTAGAGATTTTAGACTTCAAATGGAGAAAAGACATGCTTAGATTATTTGTTTCCTTGTGTTATTAAATTTCTTGCTACTTAAAACTTGTAACGGGCTTAAGTTTCCGAGTTTTACATTTGATATAAACTTGAAAACTATTTGGATATTATTAATGTTTCAATTGTTTTCTGTTGCTTCATAAATTATTCATGCATGCGTAGTTATGTATACTTGTTATATTCTTGTTGTGATGCTGAGTCGATCCTACAACTTATGGATGATGTTAAAATCATTTGCTGGGCTTTGCCACGCGCTCGTATTCCATGTTTTTGGGAAGCGGGACGTGACAGATACAGAATCAGCAGCGGATTAGATATCGGCGATGGACCTCTTGCTTTGAGGTTCGACATTGGATTTGGATTTGCTTTGAGATTTTCAAATTTTCAAAATTTTATTGTTTTTATTTTTAATTTTTTTTTAATTTTCAAAAATTTTAAAATTTTAAAATTTCTAAAATTTACAAAATTTAAAAATTTAAAATTTTAAAATATTAGATTTTTTTAAAAAAAAATTTAAAATAATTTTTTATAAGTTTTTGATTTTTTTTTGAATTATTTTTAGAGTTTTTTAATTTTTTAGCTTTTTAGTTTTTTAAAATTTTCAAAATTTTTATTTTCTTATTTTTTTGAATAGGAGAGAGATAGAGAGAGAGAGAGAGAGAGAGAGAGAGAGAGAGAAATAATTAAATAAATAAAGGAGTTGTTTTGGGTAGGGAGATTTAGGGGGAAACTTTGGGGGGGGGGGGAGGGGGGCGGGAATGTGTTTTGTGAGGTTAGATCCGAGCCTTTGATTTTGGGGGAAATGAAGAAGAGCCACTTGATAGCTTTCTTTGTGTTTTATTATATATACTAGGTTTGTCCGTTGACACGTGCCTACGACACGTGTTCGGAACGATACAAAACATGAAAAACCCTATAAACAGTAAAACAACAATTATGTAGCTCAAGTTTGAATAGTATGACAATAATTAGTTGTAAATAAAAGTCCATGTTTTCATTAGGATATGTTGAAAAATAATTATAAATGAGAGTGTAAAATCTAACTTCGTAGAACTTAAGTGTGAGAAATGATGAAATTTAACTCTTGAAGAGATATTTGCTATTTTCAATATAACATGTGCAATAAAAAAAACATAAAAATTCTGAAAATTTACAAACCTAAAATCTTAAAATCTAAATTTCTAAGTAAATAAAAAAAGAATGGAAGAGAGAAAAAGATAAATATGAAAAAGTGAAGAGAGACAGTAATAAATTAATGAGTTTTTTAGTTTTGGAGGGAAAAATTTGGTTTTTGAGTTTGAAATTTTGGGAGGGAAAATGTGTTTTGTGAGGTTATATCTGGGTCTTTGATTTTGGGGGGATTGAAGGTGAGCCACTTGATTGCTTTCTTTGTATTTTATTTTATATATATATATATATATATATATATATATATAGCAATAGATGTGAACTCTAGGGCAAAGTTGAAGAACTCAATCAAGGTGAGCCGTTATCATTGTACAACTTTGGGAGGGGTGAGTGCCGAGTGCTTCAAAGGTGTTTGAGAGAGAGAGATTGAGATTCGTGATTTCTTTATAATCTTTGTATTTCTTGGGAAATAAGAAGTATTGGTTATATCTTCATATTATTATGTTCGTATTCTCGTGAGATTTTGCAATTATTATGGTGGCTTGTTCTTGGTGCATCTAGTTATTAGGCATTTCCGTTTCTTATGGTGTGTATTTCGCTATTAGCACTATAAATAGGATCAGATTCTTTACAGAACACCCATCCAAAAGTCTCGCCTACAAGTTAATCTGTTTTGAAATTGCAAGCCTATATTTGAACCGACTAACCAAAAATTTAAAAAAAACAAAAAAAAGAAAAAACTACGGGTCGGTGGTGAGAGTTAAAAAGGGCTAGGTAGTGAAAACTTTACGTGGGTAAGGTTTAAAACTAGAGGGTGTTGTATTTGATGATGTTGATAATAAGTTTATTTTGCAACGATTTCAAAATATGAAAACTCATCGAGGGCAGTTGTAATAGCTTATGAACGTTGATGTTTTTTGAAGGCATTGTGATAAAATATTTTACTTTTGACTATATATAATTGTGGTTTAATCTCCTCTGTAACTATTAACTCGAGGCTTTTTATTCTTTCAATTTTAATGCTTTATCACACTGCCTTTTATGAGGTGTTTTTTCATCCGGATCAAGTGAATCAATGTACAGTTCGTCAGTTTTTTCTTCCATTTTTGCATTTACCTGATTTCGCAAGTCCTGTTTTTTTTCCCCCCGCAAAAACTTGTATTCCGTATTGGTTCTTCATATGAATGATAAAATTAGAAGAAATTTAAAAATAAAAAATAAAAAATTGGAACTCAAGATCATAATCCCCGTTCTGTTAATCCAAATCATCTAGACCAAGTGAATAACTGTCAAACAATAGATTTGAATAAATCTCAAAATCTGCTTTCTTTGTGTTTTATTATATATATATATATATATATATATATATATATATATATATATATATATATATAACAATAGATGTGAACTCTAGGGCAAAGTTGAAGAACTCAAACAAGGTGAGTCGTTATCATTGTACAACTTCGGGAGGGGTGAGTGCCGAGTGCTTCAAAGGTGTGTGAGAGAGAGAGAGATTGAGAGTCGTGATCTTTTTATAATCTTTGTATTTCTTGGGAAATAAGAAGTATTGGTTATATCTTCATATTATTATGTTCGTGTTCTCGTGAGATTTTGCAATTATTATGGTGACTTGTTCTTGGTGCATCTAGTTATTGGGCATCTCTGTTTCTTATGGTGTGTATTTCGCTATTAGCACTATAAATAGGATCAGATTCTTTACAGAACACCCATCCAAAAGTCTCGCCTACAAGTTAATCTGTTTTGAAATTGCAAGCCCATATTTGAACCGACTAACCAAAAAAAAAAAAAAACAAAACAAAAGAAAAAACTACGGGTCGGTGGTGAGAGTTAAAAAGGGCTAGGCAGTGAAAACTTTTCATGGATACGGTTTAAAACTAGAGGGTGTTGTATTTGATGATGTTGATAATAAGGTTATTTTGCAACGATTTCAAAATATGAAAACTCATCGAGGGCAGTTGTAATAGCTTATGAATGTTGATGTTTGTTGAAGGCATTGTGATAAAATATTTTACTTTTGACTATATATAATTGTGGTTTAATCTCCTCAGTTTCTATTAACCCGAGGTTCTTTATTCATTCAATTTTAATGCTTTATCACACTGCTTCAAAGGTGTGTGTGAGAGAGAGATTGAGAGTCGTGATCTTTTTACAATCGTTGTATTTCTTGGGAAATAAGAAGTATTGGTTATATCTTCATATTATTATGTTCGTGTTCTCGTGAGATTTTGCAATTATTATGGTGACTTGTTCTTGGTGCATCTAGTTATTGGGCATTTCTGTTTCTTATGGTATGTATTTCGCCATCAGCACTACAAATGGGATCAGATTCTTTACAGAACACCCATCCAAAAGTCTCGCCTACAAGTTAATCTGTTTTGAAATTGCAAGCCCATATTTGAACCGACTAACCAAAAATTAAAAAAAAACAAAACAAAAGAAAAAACTACGGGTCGGTGGTGAGAGTTAAAAAGGGCTAGGCAGTGAAAACTTTACATGGATACGGTTTAAAACTAGAGGGTGCTGTATTTGATGATGTTGATAATAAGGTTATTTTGCAACGATTTCAAAATATGAAAACTCATCGAGGGCAGTTGTAATAGCTTATGAATGTTGATGTTTGTTGAAGGCATTGTGATAAAATATTTTACTTTTGACTATATATAATTGTGGTTTAATCTCCTCAGTTTCTATTAACCCGAGGCTCTTTATTCATTCAATTTTAATGCTTTATCACGCTGCCTTTTATGATGTGGGTTTTCATCCGGATCAAGTGAATCACTGTACAGATCGTTAGTTTTTTCTTCCAATTTTTGCATTTACCTGATTTCTCAAATCATGTTTTTTTTCCACAAAAACTTGTATTCCGTAATGGTTCTTCATATGAATGATACATTTACCCGATTTCTCAAATTCTGTTTTTTTCCACAAATTTTCTTCTCACTAAAATTTAAAAATAAAAATACGAATGATACAATTATAAAACCCACCTTTTATGAGGTGGGTTTTCATCCGGATCAAGTGAATCACTGTACAGATCGTTAGTTTTTTCTTCTATTTTTTGCATTTACCTTGTATTCCGTATTGGTTCTTCATATGAATGATACATTTACCTAATTTCTCAAATTCTGTTTTTTCCCATAAATTTTCTTCTGATTAAAATTTAAAAATAAAAATATGAATGATACAATTATAAGAAAATTAAAATAAAAAAAAATAAAAAGTTGGAACTCAAGATCACTGTACAGATCGTTAGTTTTTTCTTCTATTTTTTGCATTTACCTTGTATTTCGTATTGGTTCTAGGGGTGGTATACCGTACCGTACCGTATTATCATTACTCTACCGTCTACCGTACCGGAATACTTGGTACACAAATTTTTCTTCCATTACCGTGCCAAAATTTTGGTACTACCGAGTTCGGTACTACCGGAATATCGGTACGGTATTGGTAATACCATGGTACTACCGGACATCAATTAGCTTAAAAAATTAACATTCATATAAATGGTAAAAGAAGGATAAATAAGCTTAACATAAATATACATATGAAAAAGTTTCAACATAAATAATTAAATATATATATATGAAGAAGTTCCAATAATCAGCCAATGTCAATTCTCAAACAAGACTCAGCTAACGGTCCATAATTTAGTCTAACATCTGTGTTTGCAGAGCCCAATCACCAGTAATACCAAATAATATAAGTTTCTGCTTAACAATGAAGGAAGAAATCATCACAAAACTCCATTGAAATAACTAATATCTTTAGGCATGTTCATTTCAAAAAGCTCTAGAATTCTTTCTCAAAACAATTTAAACACATACAGGAACAGAGAAACACCAGCATGAATAGTATACAGAAACCTGCAGTTCAACTGATTAACTTGAAACAGCTTCACATAAAAAAATTATCCTCACAAACAAATATACATCACCTGATATAATGAAAAAGTATCGACACAAAGTTTAAGATCATGGATAAAGAAAACATCAACATCATCTTCTCATCTCCTAAATAGTTAAACCCTCAATAAAAGAATTAGCTAAAGACCTTTTCTGCCCAATCCTTAATCTACCCAGACCAAACAACAAATCAGGGTTGTAGACTTTATTGTCGTACAATTTGAGAGATATATAAGTTTCAATATAATGTATCTTTATGTATGAAAATTAGTTTCAACATTCTGCAATATGATTGATTCAATATGCTACTCTATTAGATTCAGCATTCTGCAATATGCTTGATTAGATATAATTGGATAGCTTCAGCATATAGAGAAAGAATGACAACAATACCTGAAATTAAGAAGATTCATATATAAAGAATGACAACAGTATTGTTATTTTCCTTCCATAACATTCACGATATTTGATGGTTCTTTCATTTCTGTGTATTGTTCTACTTCTTTTTTTTCTATATGTATCTCATTTAGAAGATTCATATACAAACCAGTTTCAGGATTATGATATAAATATAATACATAAATAAGATTTCACCTATATTAACTCCTAAAAAAACACAAAAATTAATTTGATAAATCAAATCAGAAGATCTTTTACATTCTAAATTCCTAATTACTTGTGAATAATAATACCTAAGATCTCAAGAAAACCCAACAAGAACAAGAAGAAGATGGATCTTATATTAATACACCAACTAAACTCTAAAGTTTCCCTAATTAGTCGAAAAAATCCTCCAAAAATAATGTATCGATGGGGGCTGAAGAAGGTATGCGGCGTCGCGACAGCGTGGTGCTTCGGCAGCGTAGTGCGTCGGTCAATCAGTGCGTGTGCCCTAGATTCAAAGAAGAAAAAAAGGAAGAAGGAAAAAAGGAAGAATAATTGAAGTAGTAGTATAACTGAGGTGAAAAATTGAAAAAGAAAATAAGAAAAATGGGCACGGACCTAGGTCTGGGCTTGGATTTTTAAATATAAAAATTAAATTAAATATATATTAATTACTTGGTATGGTACGATATACCATGGTATCAGTATTGGGTACCAGTACCATACCATATAATTTCAGTATGGTACAATACCGAGATTTCGATATGGTATTACCAAGATTTCGGTAATATATGGTATGGTACGGTAATATGGTATTTTTTGACACCCCTAATTGGTTCTTCATATGAATGATACATTTACATAATTTCTCAAATTCTTTTTTTTTCCACAAATTTTCTTCTGATTAAAATTTAAAAATAAAAATATGAAAGATACAATTACAAGAAAATTAAAATAAAAAAAACAAAAGGTTGGAACTCAAGATCATAATCCCCGTTCTGTTAATCCAAATCATGTTGGACCAAGTGAATAACTGTCAAAGCAACGGCCATGATTTTCCGTCCGAGCTCGTTGATCGGCTCCACACGTGTCTCAGCCTTCAAACGAGCCCGAACAGAATTTTCTCCTTTTCGGAGACCGCATCTCTGCGATAGTTGGGCCCGGGGACTTTCCTGTGCCTAAGGCCCATCCACTTCGTCCTGAGTTCCGCTCGGTTTCAGCACTCCACGCAATATGTATAGCCTCAAAGAAGCAATCACCCCTCCGATATGGTACTAAACTCCTCTCAAAACCCCATCTCCTCCTTCCGTCTCTTCCATTCTCAACCCCCCAAAAAACCCCAAAAAATGACTACAAAACGACGAGATCGCCGAACCTCCGCAACCCAATGACTACAAAACGACGAGATCGCCGTTCCTCTGCAACCCAGGCACGGTACCGCCCTGTCCGCCAACCTCTCCCTTCTCCTCCTTCGAATCGCCGTTGCCTCCTCCTCTACTCGATCTCGATCGTTACTATTCTCGCCGCGTCGCTCGCTGTCTACCGCGTTCTCCTCCACGCTTCGCCGCCGAGTGCCACGTCGGATGCCCCCTCTGTGTTCGACCGGGGTTTGGTCAAACCCGATGTCAACTACCGAGAAATCATTCGTGTAAGTGATCTTTCTGATTTTGAAAAGCCCTAAAAATTGGTTCTTGTTTTGTTGACAGTTGGATAGTTGTGAATTGCAGGAGAGTTCGAGGGTTTCGGAAGGGAATAGCACGACGTATCGGCGTTTTCCGAATCCGGTATTGGCTTATATAACTCCATGGTATAAATTTTTCTATGTTGATCACACTTTTTGTTACACCAGTAGTTTACATGTGTGATGGACGTCTTAATAAATATAGTTTTTTTAAAGTAAAAATTAGTTTGGATTTGATCTAAAACATTATTTACAATAGTTATGCACGTGCGTAGGACGGGTTGGTAGATGGTCAAATTACACTAAGGTCTTCTCTCATTATAGTAGTAGAGATGTTACGTCTGTTTATGTCAAGAACGGTTTAATTATCTTTAGATTACAAGCAGTCATTTTGTCTCTTTAAATCGTGATTACCATACGTAAGAGTTTGGTCATTTATCGCTTGGCAACATTGTTCTGGGGAATATAAATTGCTGGAGAATTGATCCAAGTTTTTTAAGTGAACATATATGTTGAAGTGGGAAAATGCTGAGTCTTGTGGGTTCTGCCCGTGGTATTCATTGGGATAGTTTGAAAAGAGTGAATAAGGACTCTTTCTTTCTTGAACAAAGCCTTCTTTCTTGTATTTTCTCTGATGAATGAGTTGTCCTTCATGTTTGTTTTGTTATTCTAGGCAATTGACAGTCATAATGAACTTGGGCATTACCATTAGTTGGGCGCATTAATTATGATGTTTCAATGCAACAACAATAACAAAGCCTTTATCCCAAAATTTTTGGTGTCAACTTCACGAATCCCCCTCCTCCACTTAGCATTAGTCATTCATCTCATGTATAGATCCCACTATTTTTTATGCTGGTCGTCGGCTACTTAAGACTACTTCGTCTTTTTTCCTGGCTTGGGACATGTAGACAAAACACTGAGACTTAAAACTCAACACCCAACACTGGTGGAGCTTATATTCTTTCAGTAAGAAGCCCAAAATATTTGTAATTATTGATATTTTGATGAGCTGAGTGGGCCTGTGGAGTCAGTTAGTGATGACTGGTCATTGGATGCGTCTGATATGTAGGCTTAAGTCTGTCATGCGCTTACTTGTCAAACTGTGTATCGAATCAGGTATCGTTTACTTGATTATTGTATTGTGTATCATATCGTATCTTGTATCGTCACGTACACAAAGGATTATAGATATTATTTATGGAACAAACTTCTTAGAAGTTAGAACTATGAACAATTTATAGTATGGAACGCTTGACAGCCATGATTAGGTATTCAAGATCTTGTCATGGAGTTTAATTGGATTATCGCTCCTGTAAATAGAAATGCAAGTAACTAATAAGTTTATGTATTAACTCTCTCTCTCTCTCTCTATATATATATATATCTATATATATATATATATATATATCTATATATATATATATATATAGACACACACACACACACACACAAAATTCAAATTGGCATTCTTAGTCTCCCGACTCATCCTACCCCCTCCATACCACGTAATGCTCATGGTAGCGTACACCAATCCCGTACCGTATGAATTCCACGAACCGAAAGTACTCTGAATCTGGTAACCTTGGACCATTCATAAATCATAATATAGTGACATTAATATGGAGATGATGCAACATCAAATTGACAATTGGATTGTTCCAAAATGTTTGCCCGAAATGTCTTTCCTACATGTGAATATCAATATATCATACAAGATTTCTGTCTTATAAGATATATGTGACACAGGAATCCAAGAGGTTATGATATGGCAAAGCTGTTCTGCTGTAAGTTTACTCATCTATCACCAGTGTGGTATGATCTGAAAAGGTATGGATAGTTTGGTGAATATAATCAATTAGCCAGATAAATTTATTATTCACTTGATCTGTATTTCTCCAGTGAGGGAAAGAAATTGGTTTTGGATGGGCGGCATAATGCTGACATGGGCTGGATTTCAGAGCTTAGGATTAAAGGACCCTGTCTGGTAATATCTTGGTAACAATAATCCCCATTATCTTCATATTGTAATTTTTTGTTCTAGTTCCAAAAACTGTAATAATCAGATAATTTCTTTGCAAGATTTTTACTGCAAAGTGGCGATCATATTTGATTAAGATTTCTGTCTTTGCTTTGCTCTGCTCTGTGAAAAATCCTTTGATTTGCTCTAATCAGTACATCATGTCATTTTCATAATAATTTGGTTTAGAGAGGTATTTAATTACTTTAGCAGGAAGGATATCTGAAGAGTGAAGATTCTGCAATTTCTTTTAGTTTTTATCTGCAGTCTATTCTGGTTGATGGAGTTGTGAATTTCTTTCAAAAAAAAAAAAAATAAAAAAAAAAAAAAATTAGGTGTGCTTTAGTTGAAGGAAGAAAGATTGGAAATTAGTGACTCATTCAATGTTACATGTAATTTGTTTCTTCATTTCTGTGATCTTTTTGTGTGTGTAAATGTTTAAGACATTAGCCTCCTAATTTTCTATATAGAGAATAATAGGTATCCGGTTAGGTATGAACGAATTCTTCTCAGGTAATGTAGTAAAATCACTTTGGTGGTCTAATTCTTGAATGAGTCACACCTTGAATCTTGATCCACATATCTCAAATAGTCTAACAACAAGAGATCAAGTGGCTTACATTTTTTTTACATTTGAATAACGTGATTTCTGTGTGCACTTAATTTTCAGCTGATTCGAAACATTTGGTTCATGGGTTCAAGGTTTATAAACCACCTGAGTTTGTCATTTTATGACTATTTTAGTTATGCAGAATTGGAAGAAGATGGTGTGGACCAGGGTTGGCAACGGGCCAGGTTTGGGCCGGACCCATATAGGCCCAGGCTCGAGCCCGAAGTTGAAAACATAGACCCGAACCGGACCTATTTTTCTTCGGGCATAAAAAATTATGCCCGGAAATAGGTTCGGGCCTAGGTAGGTCCGAACTACTTATGTATGTTCAAATATATAACTTTCACAGAAAATAAAACTATATCAAGAATAATATACGATAAAAAGATAACAATAATATGAATACTATAAACTTTAGAGTAATTAACATCTAATTTGTCTATTTTCATTTAATTTTATATACAAGGCATAATTTCTCTATCTATAAACTGTAACACTCATTTCAACTTACTTATATGCATATTCTCTTTTAAAAAAATCACACATAAATGTACATGATGTATACAAAAATATACACATGCACATATAAATATTTGATTCGGGCTCATCGGACCTAAACACTTAGGCCCGAGCCCGGCCTGAATTTTCCTCGGGCCTAAAAAATTGAGCCTGAGCCAGGCCTGAAATGAGAATTATTAGCCCAAGCCCGCTAATTACGAGGTCGGACCTAGGCAGGCCCGGGTCGGGTTCGGACCAACTACCACCCTTGGTTACTCTTCCTGCAAAAAATCTCTCACATTCTATTTGATACCCATATTCTCTATCTATCTATTTCACAAAATAAATAGAATTGCGCATTGATTATATCTGTGACCAAATATTATTTTTGTGGTAAATTACCTGACATTTGATTCTTTTAGCTGAACCATACAAATTAGAAGGACAATTCCTTAATTCAGCACAGAAAATCAACCAATGTTCTTCATTATGTAATCATCCAAATTAGCTCCACCTGATTTGATTTAATGTCAGTATACATACTTTGTTCTCAGGTGGTACCAAGAGTTGTTCTAGAAGCAGTTCCTACATATATGCTTCGGAAGAAGAAGCAGAGGAGCAAAGCAATTGACATCTTAGTTACAGAATGCAAGTTAGTGCTTATCTCATTCTATACACGTACAACATTGCAGTAGATGATAGTTTACATTAAAAAAAAATAGTTTGACACATGCTTGCCAGTGGATAGGGATATGGGATACGATGGGATTGTTCTAGAATCTTGGTCAAGGTGGGCAGCATTTGGTGTATTACGTGACCCAGACCTGCGTACCTTGGTAACTTTAACCTTGGCCTTTTTTTCTTGAATTCATTAAATGTTTTAATTTCCTTTATCTTAATTTATTGGAAGTAGGCTTTAGTCTTAAGAATATGATTTTCTTATGTTATATGCTAGTTCAGCAGTTTCTCTGTTTCTTTTTCCGAACTTTCATTTGTGAGGCATCGATACTTGCTAGAATGACTTTTGAACTTGAACTTCATAAAACATTATGATAGTTACATGTTTCTTCTACTAGTATTTCATTGGATAATTTCATGGAATTCTTGCACAGCTGTTACAGTAGCATTCGTAGGAATACTGTCTAACCCTTCCGATATGCTGTGCTCATCCTGTATGTTTCCAAATGTTTTCACTGCTCGATGCTTTTTTTGTGACGTTAGTCCTTCTAGGCCTATTCCTGTTTCTATAATTTTGAAGTTTTGTTATTCCAAATTATATCATTATTTTCTTTCAATAGTTTAGGTTTGCAAGAGAATAGTGATATTACTTCTACGAGTGTTACTTTAGATTTTGACTTGTCTAGCATGAACCATGTCTGAATGTGCAATTTTTGAACTGAAGTTGATAAAACGGAAGAGGCTGATTTCACAAGCACGGTTCTTTTGGAGTTATAATAGTGCAGATATACTGAGATTGTTGTAAATGATTGCTGTAAAAGTAGTCTTAAGTTTAGTCCCACATCTGAAATTAACTCAATTAGTTTTTGTATTCTCCTATATATAGGACCTACATATAGGAGGCAGTGTATTAAGTTATAATCATCCAATAAAGTATTCTTTTCTGTCTTTATACTATAACTTTAACATGGTATCAGAGTTGAAAACATATACACAAAATTTTCACAAAAAATTATGGTTTTCTCTCTCTCTCTCTCGTAAAAAAATCACTGGTCATCTTCCTCCTTCCCTCCTCCGAAAAACCCCAACCCTACTCTGCCTTCCTCTTCCTCCTCCATGCTGCCAACTCCGTACCCTGACGGCCACCCCCTTCTTCTCTGTGCCTCCCGCTTGCCGCCACCCCTCGGCCCGCCACCTTCCCGAACCTGTCCATGTTGCCGCCTGCACCGCGTGCAACCCTCTTAACCCACCTCCACCTCTCGACGTCCTCTCCTCATCCCGTTGCCACCCTCCTCTCTGCCGGCCGCCGTCGTCCCCTCCTCTCCAATCCCATACCCGAAACCTCCTTTTCCAACCCTAATCCTCCTCCACTATCCAGACCCGCACTTTCTGCACCCAAAACCCGGATCCCGCAGCCCCCTCCTATGGCGACCACTACTACTACGGCGATCTCTCATCCTCCTCCAATGGCGACCTCCTCTCCTTCAACGGTGGACCCTTATCCTTCCATTGCTTCTCCTACGAATAAGTCAACCTCTTCCTAATCTATCATTATGTTGAAGACTATCAGGACTTTTGCAACATGCTGCCCATTCCTTCTTCTGGTCACTCTGTTTACTTGGGTAATATTTGTCAGGTTTGATAATTTAATTTAGGTGCTTCTGAACATGACCCCTATACTGCTTTCTCCATATACTTTACTTCCAAATTGTCACGTGCGTATTGCTGATGGCTCACTTGTACTTGTTGAAGGGGTGAGGAATATCTCTCTTACTCCGGACCTTCATTTTAAATCAGTTTTACGATTTCTTAACTTTTCAAATAGCTTATTACCAGTTCCTAAATTTTTGCAAAGATTTAAACTGATCAGTGACATTTTTTTCTTCTCATTGTGTGTTTTAGGATACTATGACGAGAAAGGTGATCGACATCGGTCGTGAACAACATGGGTTATATATCTTAGATTCTCCAGTCTCGACTTTTAATTCTTTTGCTGAACCTGAATTGTGGCACTGACGACTAGAACATCCTTCTTTTACGACCCTCAAGCACTTGGTTTCAGGTTGTGAGGCTTCATTTAAAGTATCATGTGAATCATGTGAGTTTGGTAAACATCATAGGGTTTCCTACCCGGAAGCATCAATAAACGTAGTGAATGTTTGTTTGATTTAGTGCATTCTGATGTTTGGGTCATATTGGTTTTCCCACGTTTAATAACTTTCGTTGTTTTGTTGCGTTTATTGATGATTTCTCTCGAATGACGTGGTTGTTTCTTTTGAAAGATCGTTCTGAAGTATTTAAAAAATTTCAAGAATTTTTCTTTGAGATACAAACACAATTTGACACTACTTTTAAATGTTTTCCTTCTAATAATGCTAAGGAATACATGAGTTTTCATTTTCAACAATTTTATTTCAAAATGGAATTATTCACCAAACTTCTTGCGCTTACACTTCTCAACAAAATGAAGTGGCAGAACGCAAAATTCAACATTTATTTAGCACCACTCGTTCTCTGATATTTGAAATGAAGGTCCCCAAGTTTTATTGTAGTTTTTGCAGTTATCACTGCATATTTTCTTATTAATCGAATACCTACTCCTATTTTTCAAAATCAATCCCCATTCAACCTGGTATTTCCATCAAAATATCTATTTCCCATACCACCTCGTGTTTTTGGTTGCACTTGTTTTGTTCAAAATCTCTATCCAGGTACTGATAAACTTGACCCGCATGCTATTAAATGTATATTTTTTAGGTATTCGCTGTTTTTCGAAAGCTTATCTTTGCTATTGTCCTTCACAGAAAAAATGTTTTCCTCAGTGAATGTTTCGTTTTTTGAACATATTTCTTCACACAATCCTGATTTACCGAGGGCTGTGTAGAGTCTTGATTTTTCACCACCACCACCACCACCACCACCAACAATAACACCATCCCCATCACCACCATCACCATCGCCTCCACCACTTCAGGTTTATGTCGGAAGATGTAAGACTCGTTCAGACTCAGTCATCCAAGATGTACCTTCTGTTGTTCAACCAGTGCCAACCACTTCTATCGGTAATATCCCTAACACAAATGATTTACCTATTGCTCACCGTAAGGCTAAACGTTCTTGTGCTCATTATCCTATTGTTCTGTTTGTCAGATTTTTTCGAGCCTTTACCTCTTCCTTGGATTCCATATTCCTAAAAATGTCCAGGAAGCACTCAAGCACCCTTTTTGGATAGCAGCCATGAATGAAGAAATGCATGCTCTTTAGCAGAATGGTATTTGGCAGTTGGTTCGTCTCCTTGTGGATGGTAAGATAGTTGGTTGTAAATGGGTATTCACTGTCAAACATAATCCTGATGGCACTGTTGATCGACTCAAAGCTCGCCTTGTTGCTAAAGGTTATTCACAGGAATTTGGGGTCGACAATGCAGAGACTTTTTTCCCAGTTGCAAAACTCACTTCTATTCGTGTCCTTATCTCTCTTGCATCAAATTGTTCTTGGCATATTGATCAGCTTGATGTCAAGGATGCATTTCTCAATAGCAACTTGAAAGAGGTGGTGTATATGCCACAACCTCCTGGTTTTAAGTGACAAGGGGAGAATTTTGTATGTTCGCTCAAAAAGTCTCTTTATGGCCTCAAACAGTCTCTACGAGCTTGGTTTGAGAAGTTCGAAAAAACTGTGTGGTCTTATAGGTTCTCAAGAAGTAAGGCAGACCATTCTCTCTTTACAAAGAAAGGAAGCAAAGACATTGTTATTCTGTTAGTCTATGTTGATGATATCATTATCACAGACAGTGGTTCCCAAGGTATTGCAGATATCAAGCAACAGTTAGCTCAAACTTTTCAAACAAAGGATTTTGGTCCGCTTCGATATTTCCTTGGCATTGAGGTTGCACGCACAAAGGATGATATCTTTCTTTCTCAAAGAAAGTATGTCTTTGATATTCTTACCGTAACAGAAATTTTGGGATGTCGCCCCAATGACACTCCTATGGATCTCAACATTAAGTTGTCATCATTCTCCAATGATACATTATTCTCTGATCTAGGACGATATCACAGGCTAATTGGTAAACTCGTATATCTCTCAGTGACTAGGCCAGATATTGCCTTTGCAGTTAGTCGAGTCAGTCAGTTTATGCATGCACCGACCATCACTCATTGGAAAATAGTGGTTCACATTCTTCGCTATCGTAAGAAAGCCCCAGGGCAAAGACTTCTCTTCAAGCCTGGTGATTCTCTTTCTTTACGAGGATATTCTGATGCTGACTTGGCAAGGTCAGTTGATGATAGGCGATCTACTAGTGGATACTTTGTGTTCTTTGGAGAAAATATGGTTTCTTGGAAAAACAAGAAGCAACTTGTTGTAGCTAAATCAAGTGTAGAATCTGAATTCCGAGCCATTGGGCATTTGGTTTATGAAGTTTTATGGCTTAAATCTCTCCTTCGAGACTTGGCAATCCCACCACCATCTCCAGTTCCACTGTATTGTGATAACCAAACTGTTATGCATATTTCTGAAAATCCAGTGTTTCATGAGCACACAAAACATATTGAGGTCGATTGTCACTTCGTTCGTGATGAGTTGGAGAAGAAAGTGATCTCATTTTTATATGTCCGATCCGGTGAATAACTTACTGATATTCTAACTAAAGCACTACCTCCTGCGCTCTTTCAAACTTTCTTGAGCAAGCTTGGCTTTGATAATATCTACACACCAGCTTGAGGGGGGGGGGGGAGGAGAGGGGGGTTAAAGTAGTCTTAAGTTTAGTCCCACATTTGAAATAAATTCAGATTAGTTTTTGTACTCCTATATATAGAAGACAGTGTATTTAGTTATAATCATCCAAAAAAGTTTTCTTTTTCGTCTCTATACTATAATTTTAAGTTTTTACTTTTTAACAATTGCTATATTGACTTTGATACATGCCATAATAAACATTATAAAAAACAGTCTAGCAATTGGAAAACTTGCCTATCTATAATTAAAGTTAATTTTACAAATTCAAACAGTAAATTCTACCAAATATTAATAAATTGAATTCAAATACCATATTATGATGTGCTAAAATTAATTGTAAAGTCCATCTCTTCTCACCTTCATGGGTTGCATAAGCTTAAACAACCTTGTCTGATCTGTGGACTGGTTTCTTCACCGTCTTCCAATCCAAGCACACAAACTCCCTGCTGGTACCAGAGTATCCCACACCAAAATTTCCACTCTCCTTACCAAAATGGGGACTACTAATCTCACCCCTTTTTTTTGTCTGTCTCAACCTCCTCACCCACCTCTTCCTGTTTTTCCTCACTACTATAATTTTTGGACCATAATGTAATTCCACTTTTTTTTTCTCTTCCAAATTTCCACCAAGTCAGCACAACACTGCACTCCTGAACCACAACCATTTTATTGTAGTCCGGATCGAGTTTGGAATTCTACATTGCTCTCTTCCTTTGCTTCTTGTGCAGTTTGATCTCCTCATTTTTGGGTTGTCTTAATGGAACTGTAGTGGGTTCCACTTGAAGGGTCTGCAACAGCGACTGGACTATTGTTGATATTCAGGCTGGTCTTGAATGTGATGGTGGAAGCCAGTTCGTTGGTTGGCCCAGCAGGACAGGTGATGGCCCACTGGACTGTTCGGTGAACGAGTAGCTGAGCTCGAGACTTTTACAACTCCCATGCAGCATTGCGAATTTCAAGGAATTTTTACAGAGGGATGAAATATGTGTTTGCACATCCCCCCCTCTCCCGCAAATTACTATATATTTATAAGAAAATGGGGCCTCATACTTCCAAAGTGTAAGGAGGAAAGTCCTTTATATTGAGTAATTGTAACTACGTGGTGGTACACCCCATGGGCGATCCACTCCGTTTACTTTGATATTATATGATATCAAGTATAAATATGAAGTCGTTTGGTTATAATGACCGCTCTTTTAATTATAAGAAGTCGCCAAACGATATGAATTTTTAAACACATCGACATGAGAAACATGATGAACGGTTTGCATCGTTCATATAAAGTTCCACAATTCGAGTATAACTACTGTATATAAGGATATTTTCCTCCAACGATTATGTGGCTACCTTTGCTTTATATTGTTGTATAAAAGTAGGGACGTGACGACTTCAATCTTAGCAGAAGCAGATTGGCTCTGGGGATTTGGTCAAGGCAATGGAGATGGACTATGGAATGGGAGAGTCGTGGAGAGAAAAGTGTTAGGGTTTGTGGATCCAAATACACGATAATGGGGTTGGAGAAGACAGACGGGCTAAATTTTAAAAAACCACACTAGTTTTGGGCCAGTTTTAAAAAACCGCACTAAGTTTTTTTTTTTATTAAAAAGGACACAAAATTTCAAAAAACATCACTGGGTTAGTTAGGGTTAAGGTTAGGGTTTAGTTCGGGGGGGGGGGGAGGTTATTTATACATCTGTTTCGTTAAGTGATGTTTTTTTAAACACAAATGAAAGGTGAATGTGGTTTTTTTAAACACAAATGAAAGATGAAAGTGATTTTTTTAAACCCTACCCTAACCCAACCTTAACCCTAACCCTAACCCTAACTAACCCAGTGGAGTTTTTTGAAATTTTGTGTCCTTTTTAATTAAAAAAAACTTAGTGCGGTTTTTTTAAACTGCCCAAAACTTAGTGTGGTATTTTTAAATTTAGCCAAGACAGACGAGAAGAAGAGTCGTAGATTGAGCAAGCAGCTCAGAGCAGCCAGCAGCTGCAAGCTATTTACGGTTGACCGCACTTGGACAGTCGATCGCACACGTACAAGCAAATGTACAGTCGACCGTGTCTCTCTCTGTTGGACCCTGCAGACTTGAAGGAATGACCTGTCGACTGGCAGTCGACCGACCCACTCTCTGTTGGACCCTGGACAGTCGAAGGCAAGAACTGGTCGACTGTACTTGTGTTGCGGTCGACCGTCGTGACGCTGATTGATGAGCGGCTGAGATTAGAAGTTGTGTAAACCTATATATATTGTATTGTGTACGATTTTAGGGTAATGTGAAAAGAAAAGAGAGATCTATCAGCCCTCATTAAGAGAGAGGGAGATAGAGAGAAATCCTACACCTTGGTGGTGAGTTCTTGAGAGATTTGTAAACTTGTTCTTCATATTTTCAGTGAAAATTGCAGGAGTGCCTCTGCGCGGGGAAGTAGCCATTGCATTGGGTGAACCTCGAAAAAATTTCGTGTGTTCTTGTGTGTTGCTTTTGGTTGTTCTTTGTTATCTTGCTTTTGATTTTATTGTTCTTGCATCTTTGTTGGTGAGTTATTCCGCAGTTAAAACTTAACAAAGTGGTATGAGAGCACCAGGTTGGTAGCGTCGATTGAGATGAGGGACAAGAGTAGAATCAAGGAGTTCGATGGAACAGATTTCACAATGTGGAAGTTCTAAATGATTGCGTATCTCCGACAGAAGGATCTAGATGATCCATTGTTTGGCGCGAAGCCAGAAGGGGCGGAAGTCGATCCGATTGCATTGGTGGCTTGGAATAGATTGGATCATAAAGCACTTGGGCATATTCAGTTGTTGTTGAGTAGGAAGTCGCTATTTCACATTGAGAAGGCACAAACTGCGAAGGAGGCAAAAGAGATCTTGACAGATATGTTTGAGAAACCGAATGCAGCGAACCAGATCCTACACCTAAAGAAGTTGGTTAACTTGAAGCTGTCGGAAAGGTTCGGTTGCAGAGCACATTAACAATTTCTGTATGGTTTACAATCAGATGGAATCATTGGGCTTAAAGTTTGAGAAGAGGGCACAATCGTTGTTGTTGCTATCTAGTCTTCTCGATAGTACGGCTCAGTAGAGCAGGCTGTTACAAGCACCATGACCGATACGACAACTCTAAAGGATGTTATAAGTAGCATCATGAATGAGGATGCAAGGAGGAAGAGACATGGAGAGACTTTGGTGTTATATCCTAGCAATGTGGCGCTGTCAGTTGATAACCGTGGTAGAAGTAACAATAGAGGAAGGTTGCAAAGCAGGAATCATAAGTCCAAGTCAAGAACTGGACATCGCAAAGGTGAGTGTTGGTACTGCAAGAAGTTGGGACACAGGAGAGACCAATGCGAAGAGTATAAGAAAGCACAAGCAGGGTCACAGGTAGCCAATGTGGTAAGTATTGAACCCCGTCTAGATGTTTATCTGCTGAATTTAATATTATGCAAGATGATTGGTCTTTAGACTCAGGTGCTTCTTATCATTGTACCCCAATCACTGTTTTAAATCTCGGCCATATCGGCCGATATTTCGGCCGAGATATCGTATCGGAAGCCTCAGCGAAACGAAATCAGGATTTTAAGCCATTTTTCGTTTGAAACCGAAAAGTGGATATATCGGCCGAGAAGTCCGATATTTCGTCCGATATTTCGTCCGATATTTCGCCCGAGAAGTCCGATATTTCGCCCGAGAAGTCCGAGATTTGGAAAAGGAAAGCTTATAATCTAATAAATCTAGAGATTGAATGATGAAAACAAACTATGTGGATATGTTATATCTAATACACCTTTTAGCCTTTTCTTTTACATGTAAGAACTGAAAAAAAAACATGTAAAATGGACTAGAGATTTGGAAAGGGAAAGCTTATAATCTAATAAACATGTAAAACAACATTACAACATGAATTTACAAATTCCTCATACAACAAATAGTGCATATTTCTCATACAACATTACAACATGAATTTACAAATTCCTCTATCTTGTTTTCAGCTTGTTTAGCTTTTTGTATATAGTGAAGTCATCTCATTTTGGTCCTGCAACAATAATACAACAAATGTTAAGAGTTATAGAGCATTAGAAAGTAGTAAATAGACATATTAATGTTAAATGACATGTAGAACATTTTATATATTGTTTAGTAGCAATAAATATATATTTATTGAGTGTCCGAAATGAACATCCGAGATGATCCCATTTCCTCGAGATCTCCTCCGATATCTCCGATCCGACACGAAACACCCATTGCCGAGACGAGTCCGAAATCCGAGATTTAAAACCTTGACCTCAATGAGGGATGTTTTTGAGTATTACAGGACATGTGATTTTGATGCATTTTCAATTGGCAATGGGCAAATATGTCCAGTTGTAGGTTGAGGCACAATGAGAGTGAAGACTTGCAATGGCAGGAAATTGGTCTTGTATGACATAAGACACATTCCAAGTTTGAAGAATAACTTAATCTCAACTAGTAAACTGGACAAAGAAGGATTCACAACAACTTTTGGGCATGAAGAATGGAATGTGACTACAGGTGCCAGGTCGGTGGCAAAAGAAAAGCGTGGTGACATGTTGTACTTACTCAGAGGAGGTGATTCAGGTGATATCATTGCTACAACATCAGCATGTAGTTCTTCGATTCTATGGCATGCCAGGTTGGGGCACCTTGGTGAAAAGGGTGTCAAGCGACTTTGTTCTAAGGATCTTTTGCTGGGGCTTAAGAAGGTTAAGATGGTTTTCTGTGAGAATTGCGTGATGGAAAAACAGAAGACATTTAGCTTTCATTTGAGTGGGCGTGAGAAGCTTGGAAAGCCAGAGTTGGTACATACAGATGTGTGGGGTCCAGTTCAGGAATACTCTTGTGGTGGTAAGAGGTACTTCGTTACATTCATTGATGATGCTATAAGAAAAGTTTGGGTTCAAGCAATTCGTGAGAAATCAGAGGTGTTTGATGCATTCAAAGCTTGGAAGGCCATAGTTGAGAATGAGACGGGTTGCAAAGTGAAAGCAATAAAGTCAGACAATGGAGATGAGTACACAAGCAAAGGGTTTGTTGACCATCTGACAAAGGAAGGTATTCAAGAAATCAAGACAGTTCCTAAGACTCCACAGAAGAATGGTGTAGCAGAAAGAATGAACCGCACGATACTTGAAAGGGCGAGATGCATGATACTTCATGCGGGTCTTCCGATCCAGATACAGCAGTGTACTTGATTAACCGTTGCCCATCTAGTGCATTTGATGTGGCCTTTCCGCAAGAACTATGGTCAGGTTAAATTGTCAATTATTCGCATTTGAAAGTTTATGGTTGTATTGCATATTCACTAATTGACAGGGAAGAAAAGAAGAAACTGGATTCTAAATCCAGAAAGTGTGTATTCATTGGCTACGCTGGCTGTCAGTTAGGTTACAGGCTTTGGGATGTTGTGGATAACAAGGTCATTCACAGCAGGAATGTAGTGTTCAATGAAGATGTCCTATACAAGGACAGGCACATAGGTCATGACCGTACAACCAGTTCAGAGTCAGATTGTGGTTCAGACTCAGATTCAGATTCAGATTCTGAAGGTGGCCTTAATGGTGGGGGCCCTACAGTGCAGCAGCAGGTGCAGGTACAGGTACCACAGGCAACACAGGAGGTTCATGGTGAGCCTATTGGGAATGAGCATGTTATCCAAGACGAACAGGTACAGCCAGAGCAGTTCGGGGAACCTGAAGCGATCGGTGAATCGGTATCCACATTGAGGAGATCGACACGAAAGAGAAGGCCAACCAAGATATTTGATCCATCAGCTAGTATTGTTCACAAGCATGTTCTGTACACGAATTCAGGAGAGCCAGAGACTCGTGAGGAGGCTCTGAGGGATGAGGTTCGAATTCAGTGGGAGTTAGTCATGAGGGACGAGATGAACTCCTTGGAACAAAATCAAACTTGGGAGTTGACCAAGTTACCTGCAGGGAAACGAGTTGTTATGAACAAATGGATTTTAGAGTCAAGGATGAGGCAGATGGCAGTAAGAGGTACAAGGCGAGGCTAGTTAAAGGATTCTCTCAAAGAGAAGGTGTTGATTACAGTGAGATCTTTGTACCGGTTGTGAAGATGGCTTAATTAGGGTCCTGCTTAGTATTGTGGTAGTTGAAGACTTGCACTTAGAGCAGTTGGATATGAAAACAACATTTCTCTATGGTGATGTCGAAGAAGAGCTGTATATGAAACAACCCACATGTTTTGAAGCAAAAGGAAAAGAAGATATGGTGTGTTGACTAAGGAAGAGTCTTTATGGGCTCAAACAACCACCACGGCAATGGTAATTGAAGTTTGATTGCTTTATGAGGGGAAAGGTTTCGGTAGATGCGAAACTGATTATTGTGTGTATGTTCGTAGAAATGAGGATAATGATATAGTTACCTTGGCGTTGCATGTGGACATGTTGTTAGCAGGTTCATGTATGGAGAAGATCAAGGAAGTGAAGAAGATGCTAGCTTCGGAGTTTTCAATCAAGAACTTGGGTGAAGCAAAGCAAATTCTCGGCATGAAGAGTAGTAGAATCAGGAAAAGCAAGAAGCTTTGGTTATCTCAAGCGAACTACGTGAAGAAGGTGTTGAAAAGATTCAATATGGATGGCGCGAGGCCAGTCACTTGTTCCTTGGCTACTCACTTCAAGTTATCGATGGATTTGTGTCCTAAGACAGAGGCAGAGATGGAGGAAATAATTGCTATTTCTGATGCCTCAACCATTGGGAGTTTGATGTATGCGATGGTGTCTACAAGACCAGACATCGCACAAGCAGTGGGAGTTGTCAGCCGTTACTTGAAGAATCTAAGTAAACAACATTGGGATGCAGTAAAGTGGATTCTTAGATATCTAGCAAGTACTTCAGATTTTTCTCTTTATTTTGGGGGAGATTCATTGCAAATACATGGTTATGTGGATGCAGATTTTTTAGGCGATCGTGATGGTTACAAAAGTACTACAGGATATGTGTTTACAGTTGGAGGAATAACTGTTAGTTGGGCTTCACTGTTATAAAAGGTTGTAGCACAGTCAACCACGGAGTCGGAGTATATGACACTTACAGAAGCAACGAAAGACATGTTGTGAATTTCGGAGCTTATGAAACAATTGGGCAGGAAGCAACCCATAAGAGAGCTATGGTGTGACAGTCAAAGTGCAGTTTTCATGGCGAAAAACTCGACATATCACTATAGGACTCGACACATTCAAATGAGGTATCATTTTATCAGAATGGCGGTTGAGAAGAAAATGGTTGAAGCTATCTAAGATTCTTAGCACTAAGAATTCGGCGGAATGCTCACAAAGGTAGTGGATAGCAGGAAACATCAGTTCTCAGGTTAATTGATGAGGAGACTCGCAGAGGCACATGCCTGGACTAGGCCAATGAAAGAATGAAGAACAAGTTAGAGACTTCGTGTATATGTCTCCAAGTGGGAGATTGTTAGGGTTTGTGGATCCAAATAAATGATAATGGAGTTGGAGAAGACAAACGAGAAGAAGAGTTTTAGGTGGAGTAAGCAGCTCAAAGCAGCCAGTAGCTGCAGGCTAGTTGCGGTCGACCGCACTTGGACAGTCGACTGCACACGTACATGCAAATGTATAGTTGACCGTGCAGTCGACCGTCTCTCTCTCTGTTGGATCTTGCAGTCTTGAAGGAATGACCAGTCGACCGGGCAGTCGGCCGACCCACTCTCTGTTGGACCCTAGACAGTCGAAGGCCAGAACTGGTAAACCGTACTTGTGTTGCGGTCGACCGTCGCGACGCTGATTGATGAGCGGCTGAGATTAAAAGTTGTGTATATTGTATTGTGTACGATTTTAGGGTAATGTGAAAAGAAAAGAGAGATCTAACAGCCGAAGAGAAAGGGAGATAGAGAGAAACCCTACACATTGGTGGTGAATTCTTGAGAGATTTGTAAACTTGTTCTTCATATTTCTAGTGGAAACCGCAGGAGTGCCTTTGCACCGGGAAGTAGCCGTTGCATTGGGTGAACTTCGAAAAAATCTCGTGTGTTCTTGTGTGCTGCTTTTGGTTGTTCTTTGTTCTTGTATCTTTGTTGGTGAGTTATTCCGCAGTTAAAACTCAACAAAGAGGACGACCAGGCGAGAGTGGAGGAGCTGGTGGATGGATGGAGTTAGGAACATATTGATAGTTTTGGTTAGACATTTTTTTTAGTAGGTCATGGGACCCTGGATTTCACCCATTGGGGCTTAGCTGGTTTTGAGGGGTATTGGAGCCACAACAGTGTGTGCATCTTTCGCAAAATTTTATGTCTAGGTTAGGCAGATGATCTCCCTGCAATGGCAAGGGACGCCAAGGGTGCTTTTGCGTTTTAGGGAAAAAAGTATATAATAGCAGCGGTTCCTACATTATGTCCCTGATTTCAAGAAGATCACACAAGGATGTAGAAGTTAAACGGGCAGGGCGTGTTGGTACATCTTGATTTTGATAGTTATTTTCTTGTTTAAAATCAGTATCAGTAGATCCTGGTTTTTCAGGCAAGGATCAGATCAGGCAGGCCCGAAACCAAGACAACCCTGGTGTATTGGTGTTTGTCTCTGTCAATATTTCAGGCCATGAATTTAGCCCATTTGGACGAAGGTTTTAGTGTTGTATACTTCTCTAAGCTATTATATGGTACATTTGCACTGAATAATACTCTGAAATCAAACATGTTTTAGAAATTTTGAGTGCACTCTATGGCCAGAAATATCACTTTAGTTAGGACTTGTGCAAGGAAGTTGTATAACCACTTCATAGCTAGTCGCGAAGGCATAACTGCTGTGCTTCCGCGTTTGTTCTCTTTTATGTACCTTCTTTGGATATTTCCTTTGATAAATAAAATAAAAGGACACTGCCTCATGTAGCATGCAGGCTGCAATGTTTTCAGTTAGGAGATTTTGACTAAACAGTTTTAAGACATGTTTTCATGATAATCATCAACATATAGTTATTATATGGGAAGAATGAAGATGAAGAGCCCTGGCTACAAACACAAAATTGCTTTACATGAAGTTTATTATGATCATATGTAAGAAGTAAGAACTATATTTAGATGAAAAATTCAAATTAACAAGCCTTTTTCCATTGACATGTATTTGACTTTTGTGAACCAGTTAGGAGGTAGCAAAACCGTTTATGCGCCATCAAATCTCAAGAATTTCTTTACATGAAGTTACTAAATAAAGTCCCAAGGGCTTCTTAATATGAAGTTAAAATAATGTCATTTTCCTGAATATTAGTTCTATTCCTTCAATCACAACATAAAATCCCCATTTCTTAAACTTTCTATTTTTTTAAATCCCGCCTTTTTAACTCACTTAGTTTCTTGGAATAAACAGGCGCTTCAGTTCATTAAGGAGTTGGGGAAAGCTTTACATTCAGTGAGCTCAGTGAGAAATTCCAGTCACCATCTGGAACTAATTTATGTCATTTCTCCACCGCGTTCACAAAACCTTGCAGAATACGACTTTGGACCGAAAGATATTCATCAGCTTAGTGATTCCGTAGATGGTTTTTCACTAATGACCTATGATTTCTCGGGGCCTCAGAATCCGGGCCCAAATGCTCCCCTGCCATGGATTCGGTCTTCCTTGCGTATGCTCCTTGGTGGTGATACTGAAAGTGAGGTCCAAAGAAATGCTCGAATAATCTTCGTTGGCATCAACTTTTATGGAAACGACTATGTTCTCTCAGAAGGTATGAAAATTGTACAATGTAGTTTGCTAGTCTATTTTGGGCGAATATTTTGGTATGCTATAAATTGCAGAATTGAGATGTAGATAACATGATCTGGCACAGCTCATAAATTTGGTGGCAAATATGAAGAGAAAGCATCTGAATTTTCAACATCTTGCATAATTATTATTTAGGTATTGCCTTTTGAGAGAAAAGGGAAATGCATCCCCAGTGTTGGAAAAATACTTGTGGTGGTATTAAAAAATACATTGTAGGTTAATCCTCGTAGTTCATCGTGATCTTCATGCCTCAAGACATGTGGATCGGAAATTATGTGAATATGGAAACATTTGACCCCTACAACAAGTAGGTTCCAGATTTCTTTTGTCCTAGTATGGTACTATGATTTAATTTATTTGCTTGATAGATGGGTGAAAAATATTTAAACGACTTGATTTTAACTAGAGAAGTACTTGTGGGATTAAGATCACAATGAATGATGTTGATCATTCATCCAGAACTTTCTAGCCACTCGTGTGGGCAACTTTTCTACAATTTTTGTGCATTTATCCAATACTCACTTCCGTTAATAAACAAACTAGAATTACAGGTTTCCATGTCAATTTTATGCTCGGGCTAGAAGTTTATACCACTATGTTTATCTATAACTCTAATAGGAACTGGTTCTGGACTATGTGACTATATGGATCTTGCCATACTTTAACCATGTGTGTTTTTCTTTTTTGTTTTTCAATTGTATCATACAAGATTTATGCAACATTGGAAGTTGAGATATGTGAAGTTGATGCACTGAAGAAATAATCAGACAGAGATTTGTAAACTTGAAATTTTCTTGCATTGGTGAAATAGTTGATGGTCTTAGGAAAAAATATCATGAAAAACACTTGTGTATCACGCGATACAAATTGGTTATGAATAACTCATCCTTAAATATTTTTTTCCTTTCAGGTTCTGGTGGTGGAGCTATTATTGGCAGAGAATACTTGTCGCTGCTGGAAAGATTCATGCCAGAGCTGCAATGGGAAGAGAACAGCGGAGAACACTTCTTTGTATACATGAAGGACAATATAAGGCATGCTGTGTTCTATCCATCGCTGATGTCAATCTCATTGAGGTCGGAGGAAGCCAACGCTTGGGGAACTGGCCTTTCGATATGGGAAATTGGGCAAGGTTTAGATTATTTCTTTGATCTGCTCTAACTTGTGGTGAGAGAATGCTTTATTTATCAAACTCTGTTTTTCCTCATGAGATTTGTAGCTTAATTGCCTTTTTTGGGGTAATGTAACTTAAGCTGTTGACTCTCAAGTTAAAGTTTCCTGCCAACGATATTATAACAAATTATGGAATCTGAGATTTGTGTTGTATCTTGCAGTTATTTTGTTAAGAGTAGTGGGATTGTAATATTCCACACGACAACCTACGAAACCTTACACACCGCCACAAAATAACCACAGCTTATAAAATATATGAAAGAGGAGAGGCATGTAGTATAAGTTATTCAATTTCCTTGCTCTCCCTCAAGAAATGAAGCTACCTCTTTTGTGGGATTGAAATATATGAAAACTATCTAGCCTGCTTTCTGCGATCGTCACTGGTATACATGTTCGGGTCAATTGACTGTTACAAATTTTGGATATTCTTGGAAACTTTCTGCAATTATGAACTCAATTTCAAAGAGCTTTGATTACTTTCTCTGCAATTCAAAATGGCAATTCTGCTGATGGGGATCAACCTCGGGAGTAATCGACTTCAGATGTGTTGGCTGTCTATTTTCATTCTTGATGTACTAGCTTTTCTTTTCCGATGAATTTCTCAACCTTCTCTGCTATATTTCTTATGGATGTTTGGATTGTATGCTTATCACCATCTTAGTGATAGCTATATCTGTAATCGTGATTCTCTTTTAGTTTTAATACATTTTGCTAGGGTTTCCACCCCATCTAGTAATCCAAAAAAAAAAGTGGAGCAATCTTTAAGACAATTGGAGGGAAATAAAAAATTCATTTGCCCTATTGTGCATAAGAAAGAAGTGTGACAAACGCCTGTCCTTCTCCTGAACAACCGTCCCCCTTCACAAAAACGCCTAGGAACCGGAGAGATCCATAAAATGCTCCGAGTGCCTTTTGATAATTTCGGTTTGAAACTCTATCAGCGTGCATTTGGAAAGTTTTGAACATATGATGAGAGTTGTTTGTGTAATTGCCTATTCCAAATCGAGTATAGATGATGCATGTTTCTAAGGATGTGCAAAATAAACTGTAACTCTCAAACCAAACCCTTGCTTGCATTGTTTACAATTAAAAGATTCTCACATATTAAAACCATTTTCCGATTAAAAAATTTTTTTTGATGAAAATTTATATAACCAATGCACTGTGTTTGATTCTTTGTTGTTTCTTTCCCTTTTGTTTATTTATTTATATATTATGTTATTATACAAAGTGACATGTATGTGAGGAATTCTATATCAGGAAGCGCCATAAATGGGGTGAGCGATGAGTCAGATGTATTGCCGAAGATAGTCAAGTCTAGCAGGATTCTTGAGCTTCATCAGAGCCTTCAACTCATACTTTCGGACCATTTCTCTTGATATATTGAGGTTTCCTGCAATCTCTCCTAATGTTCGATCACCTCTGCCATCGAGTCCATATCTCTGTCTAATCACCATGCTCTCCTTCGGCTTCAGTGAATCTAGCTGCAGATAATATGGAAATTGAAAATTAAGACCATAGTTTTATATTCACTTCAAATTGATAAGAGTATTATCAGGAATTCGTGATTCTTATTCAATAAATCATCAGGTACATTTTCTCCCTTTTTATTCATGCTTTCGGTAAGTTACACATAATAGTTTCATAGAAAAACAAAGTTTCAACCTGGAGTTATTTTTAGATGCAACTTTCAAGATAAATTTTAAAAAGTTAGCTCCGAAACAAAGCTTCAAAGATTATTACACTTATCCTTTTTATGTAAGTGAAAATGTCACAGATTGTAAATTGACATAGGTCAGAATACAATGATGCTAAAAAATTTAAGATTATGATGAACATGAACATTGGCATCTACATACAATCCAAAGCATTACAACGAATAGAAACACCAAATTAGAATTTTAGCTGGTCAGGATTAGAGCATCTGTAGTCGTTTGCTAAATATTGATAATATGCATATTTGGCTCAAAAACGAGCTGCACTCGTTTGCCAAATATCCATATTATCCATATTTCGCTACAGTCGCATGCTATAAATGAGAATGGATTTGAGATTTATCCATATATGAGAGACGGCACATCATGTGCCGTCCCACAAAAAAACTTTTTTTTTTTCGTCGGACGGCACTTCAAGTGTCGTCACTTGATTTTTTTTTTTCAATTAAAAAACCCCCAAATCCCTCGGACGGCACTTCATGTGCCGTCCCTTGAATTTTTTTTTTCCCAATTAAAAAACCCCAAATCGCAGGCCCAAATTCCTCGGACGGCACTTCATGTGCCGTCCGGAGTTTTTTGTTATTTTGGAAATGTTTTTGCAATTTTTTAATTTTTTTTACAATTTCTGAAATGTTATTGTAATTTTCTATATTTTTTCGTAATTTCTGAAATGTTTTTGTAATTTTTTATTTGCACCCCGGGTACGAATTTTTATTCCTCCGATGGCACTTCGAGTGCCGTCGCTCATTTTTTTATTTATTTTATTTTATTTTTTTCTTCGACGGCACATGAAGTGCCGTCGCTTATTATTTTATTATAAAAAGCTAAAAAATAGCTTTTGACGACTGCAGCAAAACTTCGATTCCTATTTCCATTTATCCATATATCCATATTTTTCCCTTCAACGACTACAGATGCTCTTAGCAAACTATATACTGCAATGCATATATCAGTATCATATAGACAAACAATGATATATGAATTGAAGTGCAAAGTGCCAACTTCTTAAAAGTGTAGAAGGTTAGAGCATCCACAGTCGTTTGCTATAATTGCCATTTTCCCAAATTTTAGCAAACGAATAGAAAAGTAGCGCTGCAGTCGTTTCTCATTTCCCCATTGATGCGGTTTATTTCTGGGAGACGTGTGGATGCACCAGGTGTGAGTTCGGACTCAATTTATATTGAAGGAGAATGCTGCTTGTCAGACGACCCTTGGAGCGACCCGAAGACACCTGCGACGGGCTCGGAGTGCGGTGGATGCCTCGGCTCGGATCAGAGGATTCTAATCCGAGGTCTTGGATGCTTCGGCTCGGATCAGAGGATTCGGATCCGAGGTCTTGTGTACCTGCAGACGGTCCTGAAACACCGGGGTTTGTCCCGGTGGCGGACCCTCCGACGATCTAGTCAGTCTCTGTGAGAGAGTAGCAATAACTAGTTTTAATTTAAGTGGCAAAAGATTGGTTACCTGAAAAGGTGAGTGAGGGTCTAGTATTTATAGAGAATTTCAACCGGGTTTGGATCCGCTTGGGGGCCGGGTCTGAACCCGAAAGCCCATGGGCCTGACGTGGCAGTACCGGGAGTGGTATAGGGCTGACGTGGTAAAGCCCTTGGTGGTATTTGGGGCTGACATGGCAGATCAAGGGGCCCCTGTGCTTCTGGAAGGATCGGGCGGCGTAGGGTGTGCCAAGTCACCCTCCTTCTGCACCAGGATGGTAGGACGGCCAGGAGGACCGTCGTGGATCGGAGGCCGAGGGCCATAGCCGCCCCTCGGAAACGAGGAGTCCGGATCTGTGAGGGTGGACTGGAGGTTCGGCACCGACCCTGCAGTGGCTCGAAGCCGAACCAGACCGCTGTTTCCATCATTTCTGAGTGAGAGTTGTATTGGGCCCTGGTTGGGCCCTAAGCCATTTTTACCCCACCACACCCATATTTTGGCAAAGCTTCTATTTCCATTTCTCAAATATGAGAAACGAACTGAGCTTTCTCAAATTATAAAGGACGGGATATGATACCCCGTCTCTTCGATATAATTATTTTTTAATCGTATCAGACGGACGATCATACCCCGTCTCTATCGTTAACTAATTTTTTTTAATAAAAAAAGTGCTCAGACGGGGAATGATACCCCGTCCGGGGTATCAAACCCCGTCCCACAAAATTTCCCAATTTTTTTTAAAAAATCTCCTCAGACGGGGATAGATACCCCGTCCGGGGTATCATTCCCCGTCCGGAGATATATTTAAATTTTTTTTTTAATGTTTTTTTTATTCCTAATATACCCTTCATAGTGGCCTGGCATTCAATTCTCATTTTTTTGTAGCCATGGGTATTAAAGTCAATGTCACCTTATATTCAATCCACAGTGGCATTCAATCCAAGTGGCATTAATGGCCTGATTTCATGGACGGTGTATGATACCCCGTCCGAAGCTTTGGTTTTTTTTTTTTTTTTTTTTTTTTTTTTTTTTTTTTTTTGATTGAGAGACGGGAAATGATTCCCCGTCCTACCCCATTTTAATATTAAAAAATGTGGGACGGTAAATCATATCCCGTCTCTAACGAATATGAGAAAAATTTAGCAAACCACGACTGCACGACCTTCGTCCATTTGCTATTACTGTAGCTGCCATTTTATAAGAAATGAGAAAAACGACTGTGGATACAATTAGTGAGAATATTTACTATTTTGTGAAATATTAGGTAAATATCTGTAATATACACTTTCTGCTTTAAGCTGAAAGCTTTTGTGTTGCATTTCGTATTTTTATCTTCATTTCAATAATTGTTACAGTAACAGAGTGGACATCCTATTGCTAAATGTTTGCAAACGTGTCTAAAAATATTTTGAAAACTATTAATATGCATACTTCAAGTTGTCTGTTTCCAGCAAAAAATGGATTTTCATGTCGTCAAATACATAAAAGATAACAAAGTACACTCTAATTTTATTGCCTAAAAAGAGGTACATACCACATCATCAAGACCAAATTTGAGAAGGGTTGATTGTCTAAGCTTGTCAACTCCTGCACCAACAATATCATCACTTATTCCATTGATAAATTCTTCTTGCGTGACAATATGTCTTGCATTCAGTCAAGGTCGCGTGAACCTCGTTTCGATCATAGAGATCGACCGAGAGAGATGGGTGAGCTTGAGGAGAAAAGGAGGCAGGTGGAGAGAGAGAAATGAGTTTCACCAGAGCCTAGCAAATCAAGTGCCCGAGCGTTGGAGTCTAAGAGACGTTCATTTGCAGAGGTCATTCGGAGCGAGAATATAGGCGACGATGAACATAGAGTTCATCGTAGAGAGAGATCGATTGAAAGAGATAGCACAAAGAAGAGGGAAGACGAAGAGGGCAAATGGATCTTAGTTCGACCGAGGAAGATGAGGAAAGAGGATAAGAGTGCTGATAAAAAGTCAAGCTTCAGTTCATCCGAAAATGCAAACACAGTCAGTAGGCAACAACAACGATGCCACAAATGCGGAAAAAGGGGACACTCGATTCACAACTGCCCCCAACGAGTTGTTCCGTTATGCATGTAAGAGTTCAGGTCATATCTCGACAGAATGCACACAGCATAGGGTGGTGGCGACAACAGTAGTCAAGGAAAGCTTCAATGCTGCAGGCTCCTTCAACTCAGAATAGAGTAAAACAGAGGAGAGCTCCGCTGGAGCTAGGAAGGTGACGAAGGCGTTCATTACCCCGACTCCGATTATGGCACAGCTCGAGAGGAAGTTGAGGAATTGTGTAGTGGTGAAGGTCCTTACTGGCAATCCTAAGACTGATGATATCGCTAAGATATTGATTGCAACAACCAAAAAGTCCCCTAATTGGAAGTGGGAAGTGCAGCAGATCAGTCAAAACATCTACTTCGTCCACTGTTTAAATGAAGAGAGCTCGGTCTTGGAGTTGAAGGGTCTTGAAGGCAACGACTTTTATATCACTTTCAAGAGATGGTCTCGTAGCGTTGGTTAGTTCAAAGCTGAGTCGCTGCCAGCTATTTGGATTAGATTATATAATTTCCCATATCTATGCTGGGCGCGCTCGGGGTTCCAGAATTTGGTGCGAGATTTTGGGATGCTCATTGATATCGATAAGAACACTGTGTTGCAATCGCGTCGGGAATATGCTAGAATTCGGATTGGAATTGAGAACAAAGCTGACATCCCATCGATGATTTAGGCTGAATTTGAGCATGAGATTTACGAGGTTAAGGTGATTACGGAACAAATAAAAAGAGTCTCTTTCTGAGGTGACCATCAACCAATCAACGGTGAATAAGATGATCGGACTCCTGAGCGTGAGGTAGAAGACGTACCTCGTCCGTTGGATTCAATTCAAAAAGATCTCAACCGCTCTTCAAGGGGATTGCACATGGGGGCTTATCAACTGTCAAATAGGAGATCAATTAATCCTGATCGTCCAATTCAAATTCAAGGCGGGGTAGTGGAAACGGGTCAGAGCTGACGTGGGAAAGGAGTGGCTGACAGCTAGCATCCTGCAAGTGGACAAGGCAAGGAGAAACAACGTGACGAGACAGGCGAAGTGACAATGTTTTTTTTGAGGGAAAAGGTGGAATAAGGCCACCCTGTTTCATTAATAAGAGTTTAACGAAACAAACCCAGAGTACTGGGCCCAAATACAAACTACAGACATATAATAAAACATATATGAAGCAACATGACTACAAACAACCAGCCCCTCCAACAGCCCTGGAGGGTGGGCCGACACACCAGCTCGGTCCAGCAAAATTGTGAGTACGTCAGTTTAGCTTCGTACAGTGCCTCCACGGCACATGCACACCCGCCTGAAACAAGTCTGGCAGGATTTTATCACCCGCCGCTCCCTGCGTTCACCTCGCTGGGGGGACCCCTCTTTGGGCCCAAGCCCCATAGATCGAAACTCGCAGCCTCCCACTAACTTCACCACTCATCCTACAAACACGCCTACCGCTTCTACAGCCGCTACCAAAGAGATAGCCGTGAAGAGGACACCTTAACCTCTCACACGATAGCGCTTTCTCCTGCGATTTCTCACAAAGCAAGCAACTATCTCGCTCACCCTACCAAACATCATCCTCCAGGAGAGAGCCGTGTAGAGGATACCTTACCTCTCTCACGTTCAAGCTCTCTCCGGCGATTTCTCACCACACAGACTTATCTCACCTCAAACTCCCAATACGAGGGAAGAGGCGGCGCTGTGACGAGGCAGTGACCTAAGGTGGAGGAAGCTCAATAGCCAGATAGTAGACACTGTAGAGACTGCACCGACGACCTCGTAGGACACACCCGACCACACCCCAACCCTAACCCCACACCCCCTCATCCCCAACATACCGACTTTACACATCACGGAGGGACCCCATCTTTGGGCCCAAGCTCCACAAACGTCAATCGCACAAGCTTCCCACCCCAAAGCACCGACAAAAGCACCACAGCGTAGGGGGCACTCAAACCGCGACCACAGCAACGGATCGGGGGGGGGGTGGTGGGGGGGGCACCCACAGCAATCGCGGGCCCCCCCAAACCGCAACCACAGCAGGGGGGGAGGGGGGGCTAACAAATGCAGTCCCCTCCTCCAATGACCAGCCATCCTCCTCTTCTCCAATCCACGAAGAAGAAGAACCAGAGAACTCACCGATCCAGCACGTGGCTTTGACCGTCCCGGTGACCGACGACCCCGACATCCCGGTGCTGACATTCTGCATGCGGGTCGAGCCCCTCTCCATCACATCGATATCGGCTCAGATCGCCGGGGGGAGGGGCACTCGCCGACCCCCCAAACCACAACCACAGCAAGACAGGGGGGCGTGGGTGCGGTGGTGGGGGGGCTGCCTGGCCCCAAACCAAACCCGCAGCTCTTTGTACCCACCTTCTGGACGCGCCGCTCGCTAGCCGCGCCGCCCCGACTCTGGCTTCGCCTGAGTTGCGATAGAGACAGAAGGGCATGGAGAAGAGGAGGGGAGGGGGGACGACGGGTCGGGGGGGGGGGGGGGCGCTGAGGGCAAGCCGCCGCCGCCCCAAGGGGATAGATCTAGGGTTTGGTTTTGTTGTTTTTGGGTTCGGGAGTAGGTAGGAGCTGTTGGGGTTGTTTTTGGGTTCACTTGCTAATCGTAGACTCGAAGTGACAATGTTGTTCAGCCGAAAATCAGGGATTCTGAAGATTCGTGACAGAGGGGTGCTTGAGGCCAAGGGTCACAGTCAGCCTGAACTACTGTCATTCAGGAAAGTTGACTTTGAGGAGTCTGTAAAGAAGGCAGTTTGCAATTTATTGGAAAATAATCAGTTGGGCCTTCTTCTCGGGCCCAAAGGAGACATGGGCCAAAATGGGTTTGCAAATGATTTAATAATTTCCGAAGCTAAATATAAGGAAGAACTGGGCATCAAGGGTAACAAATCTGACATGTTAGGAGTTGAGGCTTCTAATTCAACAAGAGTACAAGAGCAAGATAAGATAGAAGAGGTGGAGGACAGATTAGACAACGGAAATGAAGAAGACATCGAAGCCAAAGAAAAGGGAAATTCTACAGGAAACAAGATGATTGGCGCTCTTGAGGGATTGGGAGATGACTATCACATCGCAGATATTGACACTGTTATTCGGGAACAACAGGTTGAGGAGTTGGCAGGAGGAGGTTCTGGAAGCATTAACAAAAAGACTGTGAAATATCAAAGAAAGAGTAGGAGGCAGTTGGACAAATGAGGTTCTCAGGGTCCTAGGGAGGAAGATCTTATTAAAGCAGCGTCAAAGTCTAAGGAACCAGCATCTGCTTGTGGAGGTATTTCTAATAGTTATTTATCTATTTTGAATTCTCTTAATGATGATTCTCTTATCTATTACGCAAATCTGTACGGCTTAGCTATGAGTTCCAACAGAGTAGAACAGGTCCAAATGATTAGAGGGGTTACCAAGTCAATAGGTTTATAATTCACAGAGTTCCTGTAGAGGAGTAGGTGTGAGGTGTCTATTATGTTTTTTTATGTTATACATCTTTTGGAATGTTAGAGGGATGAGGCAAAGATCTAAGAAAATATTTATTGGCGACACTATTATTAAGAAAAAAACCCTGTATTTGCGCCTTTCAAGAGACTAGGATCGAGAACCCCAGGATTGAAGACTTTCAGAGCCTTAGGTGGGCCAGACATTTCGAGTGGAGATTCAAATCGGCTATCGGTTTGTCGGAGGGTATCACCATCGGCGTTGACCCAAGAGAATTTGAGATTGTAGATGCGCTGATTGGAACCTTCGCGGTTACAGTTAGAACTAGAAGGAGGAGGGATAGTTGGGAGCATATGGTGACTTCAGTCTATGGCCCGTATGACTCAAGATTGAGGGGCCAAATGTGGGAAGAATTTAGAATGATCAGAAGACGATGGGAAGGACCTTGGGTAATCGGGGGAGATTTCAATATCACTAGATTCCAGTACGAGCATAGAGGAAGAGGGGCAAATAGTCATGATAGGGATTACTTCAACTAGGAGAATGGGTAATGGAATTGGGTTATAAGTCAAATAATATATTTAAAAACCAATAGGGGAAAAATAATAAGCATTATAAGGGTTTATAAAACATACATATACACATACATTAAGTCAATTAATGAATACATGTAAAATAGAGTATGCTCGGCTGAAAATAGGCTAATAATAATAATAATATTGACAATAAAATTAATGATACCGTGAATAACAAAACTAACACAATAACACTGATAATAGTAGTGGTAATAATATATGTATATCAAAATGCAAATTCGAGTTTAACAAATTTATTTAAAATAATCCGAACAATATATATTATAAATAGTCGATCAAATAGAAATATAAATTAACGTTAAATACAATTATTCGAAAAAGATAAAATATACAAGAAATATGTATTTACGAAAACAGGGGTTACAATTACCTTTAGCCCAAAGGAAAACATGAAATTATTGTTCAAGCTTATCAACAATATATTTTGGGACCCAATAGGGAGCTTGAGCAACTATTTTCAGAACACCAACATACCCATAAATCTAAGAGTCTTAGCTTTGCAGTTAGAAAAACATTTATGAGCTCTTCTCACCACATCACTATAATTAGCAGCGGGGATGCAGGAACAGCTATTCACAGTACTAAGGTATTTGAACAGCATAGAGCTCAACTCCATCTACAAAAGCATAAGTATGCGGCGTCACTTATTCAAACTAACACGCTCACCAAATAAAGTGCTCGACTTACTAAGGTTCACATTCTGTCAGCTTAGAGAACAATAGGTATCAAGTAGATGTTTAATAGTCTTACACTAAGACACATTAGCTTTAGAAAAAAAAAGGTAAACTATCATCCGCATAAAGTAAATGACTGAGGGAGGTATTCTGATTGCCAATAGTAATATTGTAGAGTCTACCACCAGCCACTTATTGTTTAATGAGACGAGATAACATTCCTGAACATAGGATGAAGTGATACAGGGATAGATGATAACTTTATCGTAGCTCCATTTAGAGGTGGTACACCCATGGTTCGGTTTTTAACTGAACACCCATTTTTTATTTTATTTCTACTTAGTATACATGTAAAATTTTTAGAATAATATTAGTTCGAACACCTAATTAAAAGTCAACGAACACTCAGTCCTTAAAAATTGAACATGTTAGGAATTGTGGCATCAAATACACATAGGCACTTGTGTTGGAGTTGGAATAAGAAGATACGACACTAAGGCAGTAAAAAAGCATCAGCATTAGTGCAAGTAGAGAGCAGCATCAACTGAGGGAGTAGCTAGCGGTCGACCTGCGCAGTCGTCCACCCACCCGACAGTCTATTGTGCATTCGACTGTCCAACGCTCGGGTGTTGGCGAGACTCATTGCAGTCGATCGCAGCGGTGTTGTATGTTATTTGGACTGTCGAGTTTTTGGTCAAATAAACTGTATTTGTGTATATCTTTTAGGGTTTGCTTAGGGGATATATATATATATATATATTAGGTTTGCCCGTTGACACGTCTTCGGAACGGTGCACCTGGTTTGATTATATAAATAGTTTTGGAGGTCCAGCAAATTAATTGAAGTAGCAAATATTTTATATGAGAAAGCAGTATATCTACCTTTAAGCTCAACCATCGCCTTCTTGATCATTAGCTTGAACTTACATGGAATGCATATAGTTTGTTAGAAACACTGCATAGGGTTTTTTTTAACTTCAGCATCACTTTTAGTTACTTGTAATAGTTGTGCAAGGACATTATCATATAGGTTTTATAGAGCTTACTCTAATCCCATAACCACTATGAGCATGTCTAAATACAATGGTAACGCAAGTGCATGTGTGAAGGTATCTACAATACCAATAATCTAAATATTTGTTTGTCTAAGACTCAGTTTGCAATTGAATTACCTCTTATTATTATTTTAACCAAAATGAAATACATGAAGTTCTCAAAAGTCTAATCCAAGCTAATCATTTATTTTATCTCCACGTTGTCTCCCCATTGCACCTCTATAAAAAAAAACAAAATGGATAAATAACAAATTTACTTTAGCTGTCTTTCTTGAGTGGAGAGTTCGCACCCTTCACTGGTAAACTCTAGTCATCCCAATCCTATATATCCAAACATACACTAAAAGTTCTTATTTATTATGTTATACATGTTTTCTAATAACCAGTGAAGGGAACACTTCACGATAGTATTTTCTCTTATAGTAAAGAAATTAATGTTGCATATTTGCATATTTGTCAAGTTATTTTAGGTTGCTAGTCAGCTTACCTGTCCTGCTATGGTTTGGAAGCCCAAATTGAGACCACCAAATAATCTATCTCTCACTTCTGTACACCTTAAATCAAAACCAATAAAAGACTAATCAAATAAATCATCAAATTAAAATTTGTTAAACCCAAAAATAAAACAATCATACCGCTTCGAACTTAAATCTCATGCACACACAAAATCCGAGTCAGCAAAAAACAGAGTAATCCCCTGCACACAAAAAATTAAAAATTAGAATGAGAATTCGGTTAATGAGATGAATTTAGAGTCGTCGCACCGCATATAGAAGCTCTTGATTCGGTGGAGGGGAGTCGCTGATACGGAGTCGCTTGATATTCACACTCAATTTGGTAGAGGGGAGTCACCGATACGGAATCCGTAGTGGATCAAATATCGGCGGCGACCTCTTGGTTGGGGTTCGACATTGGATTTGGATTTGCTTTGAGATTTTCAAATATTTAAATTTTCAAAATTTAATTTTTTTCCAAAATTTTAAAAATTTTAAAATTTTGAAAATTTAAAATTTTAAAATTTTAAAATTAAAATTAATTTTTTTTTTAATTTTCAAAAAAATTAAAATTATAAAATTTCTAAAATTTCTAAAATTTAGAAAATTTAAAATTTCTATTTTTTTTAAAATTTAAAACTTTTAAATATTAGAAAAATTATTTTTAGAATTTTTTATAAGTTTTTGATTTTTTTGAATTATTTTTAAAGTTTTTTATTTTTTAAAAATTTAAAATTTTTATTTTCTTAATTTTTTTGAATAGTAGAGAGAGAGAGAGATAATTAAATCAAAAGAGTTGTTTTGGATGGCGGGATTTGAATTTGAGTTTTGGAAACTTTTTTTTTTTTTGGCGGGGGGAGGGGGGAAAATGAGTTTTGTGAGGTTAGATCTGAGCATTTGATTTTGGGGGAATTGAAGAAGAGCCACTTGATAGCTTTCTTTGTGTTTTATTTTATATATATATATATATATATATATATATATATATATATATATATATATGTGTGTGTGTGTGTGTGTGTGTGTGTGTGTGTGTGTGTGTGTGTGTGTGTGTGTGTGTGTGTGTGTGAACTCTAGGGCAAAGTTGAAGAACTCAAACAAGGTGAGTCGTTATCATTGTACAACTTCGGGAGGGGTGAGTGCTGAGTGCTTCAAAAGTGTGTGTGTGAGAGAGAGAGAGAGAGAGAGATTGAGAGTCATGATTCTTTATAATCTTTGTATTTCTTGAGAAATAAGAAGTATTGGTTATATTTTCATATTATTATGTTCATGTTCTCGTGAGATTTTGCAATTATTTTGGTGGCTTGTTCTTGGTGCATCTAGTTATTGGGCATTTCTGTTTCTTATAGTGTGTATTTCGCTATTAGCACTACAAATGGGATCAGAATCTCTACAGAACACCCATCCAAAAGTCTCGCCTACAAGTTAATCTGTTTTGAAATTGCAAGCCCATATTTGAACCGACTAACCAAAAATTTAAAAAAACGAAACAAAAGAAAAAACTACGTGTCGGTGGTGAGAGTTAAAAAGGCTAGGTAGTGAAAACTGTGCCTGGGTAAGGTTTAAAACTAGAGGGTGTTGTATTTGATGATGTTAATAATAAGGTTATTTTGCAATGATTTCAAAATATGAAAACTCATCGAGGGCAGTTGTAATAGCTTATGAACTTTGATGTTTTTTGAAGGCATTGTGATAAAATATTTTACTTTTGACTATATATAATTGTGGTTTAATCTCCTCAGTAACTATCAACCCGAGGCTCTTTATTTCTTTCAATTTTAATGCTTTATCACACTGCCTTTTATGAGGTGGTTTTTCATCCGGATCAAGTGAATCGCTGTACAGAACGTTAGTTTTTTCTTCCATTTTTGCATTTACCTGATTTCCCAAATCCTGTTTTTTTCCACAAAAACTTGTATTCCGTATTGGTTCTTCATATGAATGGTAAAATAAGAAGAAAATTAAAATTAAAAAATAAAACGTTGGAACTCAAGATTATAATCCTTGTTCTGTTCATCCAAAACATTTGGACCAAGTGAATAACTGTCAAACAATAGATGTGAATAACTCTCAAATTCTGCTTTCTTTGTGTTTTATATATATATATCTTTCTTTGTGTTATATATATATATATATATATATATATATATATATATATATATATATATATATATATATATATATATATATATATATATAGCAATAGATGTGAACTCTAGGGCAAAGTTGAAGAACTCAAACAAGGTGAGTCGTTATCATTGTACAACTTCGAAAGGGGATATATATAGCAATAGATGTGAACTCCAGGGCAAAGTTGAAGAACTCAAACAAGGTGAGTCGTTATCATTGTACAACTTCGAGAGGGGTGACTGCCGAGTGCTTCAAAGGTGTGTGTCAGAGAGAGAGATTGAGAGTTGTGATCTCTTTATAATCTTTGTATTTCTTGGGAAATAAGAAGTATTGGTTATATCTTCATATTATTATGTTCGTGTTCCCGTGAGATTTTGCAATTATTATGGTGACTTGTTCTTGGTGCATCTTGTTATTGGGCAATTCTGTTTCTTATGGTATGTATTTCGCTATTAGCACTACAAATGGGATCAGATTCTCTACAGAACACCCATCCAAAAGTCTCGCCTACAAGTTATTCTGTTTTGAAATTGCAAGCCCATATTTGAATCGACTAACCAAAAATTAAAAAAAAAACAAAACAAAAGAAAAAACTACAGGTCGGTGGTGAGAGTTAAAACGGGCTAGGCAGTGAAAACTTTACATTGGTAAGGTTTAAAACTAGAGGGTGCTGTATTTGATGATGTTGATAATAAGGTTATTTTGCAACGATTTCAAAATATGAAAACTCATCGAGGGGCAGTTGTAATAGCTTATGAATGTTGATGTTTGTTGAAGGCATTGTGATAAAATATTTTACTTTTGACTATATATGATTGTGGTTTAATCTCCTCAGTTTCTATTAACCCGAGGCTCTTTATTTCTTTCAATTTTAATGCTTTATCACACTGCCTTTTATGAGGTGGGTTTTCATCCGGATCAAGTGAATCACTGTACAGAACGTTAGTTTTTTCTTCCATTTTTGCATTTACCTGATTTCTCAAATCTTGTTTTTTTCCACAAAAACTTGTATGCGTAGTGGTTCTTCATATGAATGGTAAAATTAGAAGAAAATTAAAATTAAAAAATAAAACGTTGGAACTCAAGATCATAATCCCCATTCTGTTAATCCAAATCATTTGGACCAAGTGAATAACTGTCAAACTATAGATGTGAATAACTCTCAAATTATGCTTTCTTTGTGTTTTATTATATATATATATATATATATATATATATATATATATATATATAGCAATAGATGTGAACTCTAGGGCAAAGTTGAAAAACTCAAACAAGGTGAGTCGTTATCATTGTACAACTTCGGGAGGGGTGAGTGCCGAGTGCTTCAAAGGTGAGAGAGAGAGAGAGAGAGATTTGTTGGAATTTTATATACACTTAAGAATATGCATAAAACATTAATAACAACCTAAAACATGTTTCTATGAATCTAGATCTTAATCATGTTGCAAAAGTGCTTTAATATAAAATCCTAAATTATGAAACTATAGATCTTTGCTAAATCAAAAGAAGAACAAAATTAAAAGCGGAAGCACTAACCTGAAGCCATTGATGGAGATTGTGCAGAGGGTTTGGATCTTCCTATATGATACGCACTTCTATGAGATGCCGTCTCTCTATTCTTCTGTTGATGGGATGACAGATGGAATAAGAAAATGCGTATATATAGGGGACCATAACCCTAATTGATAAATATTGATTTCCAATTTTGCCCATCACAAAATAAGAAATTTACTTTACGGTCTCTACACGTGTTATATCACACATTAAATTATATGCTTTTAACCCATTACTTAATCTTGATTAGATCACTTTAATTTGGGTTAGACTTTAGAATAGCAATTATACATTTTGTCACATATGTGAGCCCACATAGATTATTTTCCAACAAGATTGAGAGTTGTGATCTCTTTATAATCTTTGTATTTCTTGGAAAATAAAAAGTATTGGTTATATCTTCATATTATTATGTTCGTGTTCTCGTGAGATTTTGCAATTATTATGGTGACTTGTTCTTGGTACATCTAGTTATTGGGCATTTCTGTTTCTTATGGTATGTATTTCGCTATTAGCACTACAAATGGGATCAGATTCTCTACAGAACACCCATCCAAAAGTCTCGCCTACAAGTTATTCTGTTTTGAAATTGCAAGCCCATATTTGAATCGACTAACCAAAAATAAAAAAAAAACAAAACAAAAGAAAAAACTACGGGTCGGTGGTGAGAGTTAAAACGGGCTAGGTAGTGAAAACTTTACATGGGTAAGGTTTAAAACTAGAGGGTGCTGTATTTGATGATGTTGATAATAAGGTTATTTTGCAACGATCGAGGGGCAGTTGTAATAGCTTATGAATGTTGATGTTTGTTGAAGGCATTGTGATAAAATATTTTACTTTTGACTATATATGATTGTGGTTTAATCTCCTTAGTTTCTATTAACCCGAGGCTCTTTATTTCTTTCAATTTTAATGCTTTATCACACAGCCTTTTATGAGGTGGGTTTTCATCCCTCAAGTGAATCACTGTACAGAATGTTAGTTTTTTCTTCCATTTTTGCATTTACCTGATTTCTCAAATCCTTTTTTTTCCACAAAAACTTGTATGCGTATTTCAGTTCTTCATATGAATGGTAAAATTAGAAGAAAATTAAAATTAAAAAATAAAACGTTGGAACTCAAGATCATAATCCCCTGTTAATCCAAATCATTTGGACCAAGTGAATAACTGTCAAACTATAGATGTGAATAACTCTCAAATTATGCTTTCTTAGTGTTTTATTATATATATATAGCAATAGATGTGAACTCTAGGGCAAAGTTGAAAAACTCAAACAAGGTGAGTCGTTATCATTGTACAACTTCGAGAGGGGTGACTGCCGAGTGCTTCAAAGGTGTGTGAGAGAGAGAGAGAGAGATTGAGAGTCGTGATCTCTTTATAATCTTTGTATTTCTTGGAAAATAAGAAGTATTGGTTATATCTTCATATTATTATGTTCGTGTTCTCGTGAGATTTTGCAATTATTATGGTGACTTGTTCTTGGTGCATCTAGTTATTGGGCATTTCTGTTTCTTATGGTATGTATTTCGCTATTAGCACTACAAATGGGATCAAATTCTCTACAGAACACCCATACAATAGTGTCACTTACAAGTTAATCTGTTTTGAAATTGCAAGCCCATATTTGAACCGACTAACAAAAAAATTTAAAAAAACAAAACAAAAGAAAAAACTACGGGTCGGTGGTGAGAGATAAAAAGGGCTAGGCAGTGAAAACTTTACATGGGTAAGGTTTAAAACTAGAGGGTGCTGTATTTGATGATGTTGATAATAAGGTTATTTTGCAACGATTTCAAAATATGAAAACTCATCGAGGGGCAGTTGTAATAGCTTATGAATGTTGATGTTTGTTGAAGGCATTGTGATAAAATATTTTACTTTTGACTATATATAATTGTGGTTTAATCTCCTCAGTTTCTATTATCCCGAGGCTCTTTATTTCTTTCAATTTTAATGCTTTATCACACTGCCTTTTATGAGGTGGGTTTTCATCCGGATCAAGTGAATCACTGATTTATCAAATTATGTTTTTTTTCCACAAAAACTTGTATTCCGTATTGGTTCTTCATATGAATGATACATTTACCTGATTTCTCAAATTTTGTTTTTTCCCACAAATTTTCTTCTGATTGTAAGAAAATTAAAATTAAAAAATAAAACTATGAATGATACAATTATAAGAAAATTAAAATAAAAAAATTATTATGTTCGTGTTCTCGTGAGATTTTGCAATTATTATGGTGACTTGTTCTTGGTGCATCTAGTTATTGGGCATTTCTGTTTCTTATGGTATGTATTTCGCTATTAGCACTACAAATGGGATCAAATTCTCTACAGAACACCCATCCAATAGTGTCACCTACAAGTTAATTTGTTTTGAAATTGCAAGCCCATATTTGAACCGACTAACAAAAAATTTAAAAAAAACAAAACCAAAGAAAAAACTATGGATCGGTGGTGAGAGTTAAAAAGGGCTAGGCAGTGAAAACTTTACATGGGTAAGGTTTAAAACTAGAGGGTGCTGTATTTGATGATGTTGATAATAAGGTTATTTTGCAACGATTTCAAAATATGAAAACTCATCGAGGGGCAGTTGTAATAGCTTATGAATGTTGATGTTTGTTGAAGGCATTGTGATAAAATATTTTACTTTTGACTATATATAATTGTGGTTTAATCTCCTCAGTTTCTATTAACCCGAGGCTCTTTATTTCATTCAATTTTAATGCTTTATCACACTGCCTTTTATGAGGTGGGTTTTCATTCGATCAAGTGAATCACTGTACAGATCGTTAGTTTTTTTCTTCTATTTTTTGTATCTACCTGATTTATCAAATTATGTTTTTTTTTCCACAAAAACTTGTATTCCGTATTGGTTCTTCATATGAATGATACATTTACCTGATTTCTCAAATTTTGTTTTTTCCCACAAATTTTCTTCTGATTGTAAGAAAATTAAAATTAAAAAATAAAACTATGAATGATACAATTATAAGAAAATTAAAATAAAAAAATTAAAAAGTTGGAACTCAAGATCATAATCCCCGTTCTGTTAATCCAAATCATGTGGACCAAGTGAATAACGTGAATAACTGTCAAACAACGGCCATGATTTTCCATCCGAGCTCGTCGACGGGCTCCGCGTGTGTCTCAGCCTTCAAACGAGCCCGAACGTGAATTTTCTCCTTTTCGGAGATCGCATCTCTGCGATAGTGGGCCCCAGGGACTTTCCTGTGCCTAAATAAGGCCCATCAACTTCGTCCTGAGTTCCGCTCCGTTTCAGCATTCCACACAATATGTATAACCTCAAAGAAGCAATCACCCCTCCGATATGGTACTAAACTCCTCTCAAAACCCCATCTCCTCCTTCCGTCTCTTCCATTCTCAACCCCCCCAAAAACGGTACCGCCCTGTCCGCCAAGCTCTCCCTTCTCCTCCTTCGAATCGCCGTTGCCTCCTCTTCTACTCGATCTCGATCGTTACTATTCTCGCCGCGTCGCTCGCCGTCTACCGCGTTCTCTTCCACGCTTCGCCGCCGAGTGCCACGTCGGATGCCCCCTCTGTGTTCGACCGGGGTTGCCTAATTGGTTGACCTTTGCTATGCTTCCTAATCTGGTAAAGCTATCATTAACATCTATCCGTCGATGTGAATTCCTTCCAGCAGCACTTGGTCAATTTCGTTTTCTGAAGGAACTCAGACTCGGAGAAGCTGTTCGGGGAGACTTGGACTGCTACTTTCCCAGCATTGAAAAGACTCTGCTTGTGGGATATGGATGACTTGGAGGAATGGTCAATAATAATACCTAAAACTGAGGGAGAGATGATGATGATGTTCCCTGTCCTTGAAACACTGGAAATATGGGCATGTCCCAAATTGAGAATACAGCGAAGCCTTCCATCATCAATACTCAAATTGAGTTTAACAAGTAGCAATGAGCTATTATTAGCAGCAGATGAAGAAGGTGGTGGTGGCGGTTGTCTCCAAGGGCTGTCCAGTCTGACAGAGTTGACTGTTCATGACATGGAAGCATCAAATATGGGGGGAAGTTGGAAGGGGTTGCAGTACCTCACCAACCTTCAAGAGCTGAATATTAAGTTCTGTCGAAGTCTTGAATCCTTAGGATTATGCAGCTTCATATCCCTTCACTCCGAACCCTTATTCTATTTGGGAATCTTCATATGAAGTACATACGAGTAAGGGAATTAGAAGAGGAGCAGCAGCAGCAGCCTCCTCCACCCTTTTTCATGTCTCTCCACCATCTTAAAATATTCCACTGCTCTGAATTGATAGTATTGCCGGGGTGGCTGGGAGACCTCACATCCCTCCAGACTTTGTATTTACATCACTGCCACAAACTGCAAATGCTGCCGGATGGGCTTAAACACCTCACAGGCCTCAATCAACTCACCATATTTGATTGCCCTATTTTGGAGGGGCGTTGCAAGGCAGATGTTGGAGAGGATTGGCCCAAGATCTCTCACATCCCTAATCTCTGAGGTCTCTCTCTCTCGAAGTTTATTTATTTTATTTTATTTTATTTTATTTTATTTTATTTTTGTTTATTTCATTGACATTAATTCTCACTTTTAAAGAATGAAAAATTTTCTCTCTATTTCATACTTCTCATTGTAAAAGTTCATGTTGACAGTGATCAATTCAGAATAACTCCAGGCTGATTTTAAAGCTGATAACAGAATAGGGCTTGAGATTGTAAAAAAGTGTGGGGGATTGCCGTTAGCGGAAAAATCCATTGGAAGTCTTATGGCTACCAAACACGGAGAAAATGACTGGCGAGCTGTCAAAGATAGCGAATTTTGGAGGATAGAGAATAACCTAGATGGAATGGTACCTGCACTTCGAGTCAGCTTTGATTACTTGCTGCCTCATTTGAAGCAATGCTTTGCATACTGTTCATTGTTCGCGAAAGACTTTCAATTGAAGAAGGTCGAATTGATTCAGCTATGGATTGCCGAAGGATTCATTGGGTCTGAGGAATCTGCATGCCTTGAGGATATTGGAGAAGAATACTTCAATAGTTTGCTTTGGAGGTCATTTTTTCAAGAAGAACAGAAAGACGAATACGGAAAAATTAAATCATGTAAGGTGCATGATTTAATTCACGACCTCGGATGCTCTGTTACTGCGGATGAGTCGTCCACTTTAGGTTCCAATCGGAAGTTTCATCGTGGATGCCGTCGCGTTTCACTGTTTGGCAGCTCATCAAATAAAATACGGACTGTTGCTAATGAAGCAAGAAAGTTACGATCTTTATTTCTATTTTGGGACGGACAATTTGATCAACTTTCTCATGCAAAAGATGTTGAATTTGCATTATCGAAACTAATTCATTTACGAGTATTGTATCTGAATTTCATTTCTATCAAACGTGTTAGTAGTAGTATAGGAAAATTAAAACATCTCAGGTTCCTTAACCTGTCAGGTAATGACTTGATAACTTCATTACCTGACTCTATTACAAATCTTTACAACCTTCAAGTGTTGAACATCAAAGGTTGTGACTATCTACAAGAGTTACCGAAAGGAATGAATTGATAGTATTGCCGGGGTGGCTGGGAGGCCTCACATCCCTCCAGACTTTGTATTTACATCAGTGCCCCAAACTGCAAATGCTGCCGAATGGGCTTAAACACCTCACAGGCCTCAATCAACTCACCATATCTGATTGCCCTATTTTGGAGGGGCGTTGCAAGGCAGATGTTGGAGAGGATTGGCACAAGATCTCTCACATCCCTAATCTCTGAGGTCTCTCTCTCTCGAAGTTTATTTATTTTATTTTATTTTATTTTATTTTATTTTATTTTTGTTTATTTCATTGACATTAATTCTCACTTTTAAAGAATGAAAAATTTTCTCTCTATTTCATACTTCTCATTGTAAAAGTTCATGTTGACAGTGATCAATTCAGAATAACTCCAGGCTGATTTTAAAGCTGATAACAGAATAGGGCTTGAGATTGTAAAAAAGTGTGGGGGATTGCCGTTAGCGGAAAAATCCATTGGAAGTCTTATGGCTACCAAACACGGAGAAAATGACTGGCGAGCTGTCAAAGATAGCGAATTTTGGAGGATAGAGAATAGCCTAGATGGAATGGTACCTGCACTTCGAGTCAGCTTTGATTACTTGCCTGCCTCAGTTGAAGCAATGCTTTTGCATACTGTTCATTGTTCGCGAAAGACTTTCAATTGAAGAAGGTCGAATTGATTCAGCTATGGATTGCCGAAGGATTCATTGGGTCTGAGGAATCTGCATGCCTTGAGGATATTGGAGAAGAATACTTCAATAGTTTGCTTTGGAGGTCATTTTTTCAAGAAGAACAGAAAGACGAATACGGAAAAATTAAATCATGTAAGGTGCATGATTTAATTCACGACCTCGGATGCTCTGTTACTGCGGATGAGTCGTCCACTTTAGGTTCCAATCGGAAGTTTCATCGTGGATGCCGTCGCGTTTCACTGTTTGGCAGCTCATCAAATAAAATACGGACTGTTGCTAATGAAGCAAGAAAGTTACGATCTTTATTTCTATTTTGGGACGGACAATTTGATCAACTTTCTCATGCCAAAGATGTTGAATTTGCATTATCGAAACTAATTCATTTACGAGTATTGTATCTGAATTTCATTTCTATCAAACGTGTTAGTAGTAGTATAGGAGAATTAAAACATCTCAGGTTCCTTAACCTGTCAGGTAATGACTTGATAACTTCATTACCTGACTCTATTACAAATCTTTACAACCTTCAAGTGTTGAACATCAAAGGTTGTGACAATCTACAAGAGTTACCGAAAGGAATGAATTGATAGTATTGTCGGGGTGGCTGGGAGGCCTCACATCCCTCCAGACTTTGTATTTACATCAGTGCCCCAAACTGCAAATGCTGCCGAATGGGCTTAAACACCTCACAGGCCTCAATCAACTCACCATATCTGATTGCCCTATTTTGGAGGGGCGTTGCAAGGCAGATGTTGGAGAGGATTGGCACAAGATCTCTCACATCCCTAATCTCCGAGGTCTCTCTCTCGAAGTTTATTTTATTTTATTTTATTTTTGTTTATTTCATTGACATTAATTCTCACTTTTAAAGAATGAAAAATTTTCTCTCTATTTCATACTTCTCATTGTAAAAGTTCATGTTGACAGTGATCAATTCAGAATAACTCCAGGCTGATTTTAAAGCTGATAACAGAATAGGGCTTGAGATTGTAAAAAAGTGTGGGGGATTGCCGTTAGCGGAAAAATCCATTGGAAGTCTTATGGCTGCCAAACACGGAGAAAATGACTGGCGAGCTGTCAAAGATAGCGAATTTTGGAGGATAGAGAATAGCCTAGATGGAATTGTACCTGCACTTCGAGTCAGCTTTGATTACTTGCCGCCTCAGTTGAAGCAATGCTTTGCATACTGTTCATTGTTCCCGAAAGACTTTTAATTGAAGAAGGTCGAATTGATTCAGCTATGGATTGCCGAAGGATTCATTGGGTCTGAGGAATCTGCATGCCTTGAGGATATTGGAGAAGAATACTTCAATAGTTTGCTTTGGAGGTCATTTTTTCAAGAAGAACAGAAAGACGAATACGGAAAAATTAAATCATGTAAGGTGCATGATTTAATTCACGACCTCGGATGCTCTGTTACTGCGGATGAGTCGTCCACTTTAGGTTCCAATCGGAAGTTTCATCGTGGATGCCGTCGCGTTTCACTGTTTGGCAGCTCATCAAATAAAATACGGACTGTTGCTAATGAAGCAAGAAAGTTACGATCTTTATTTCTATTTTGGGACGGACAATTTGATCAACTTTCTCATGCAAAAGATGTTGAATTTGCATTATCGAAACTAATTCATTTACGAGTATTGTATCTGAATTTCATTTCTATCAAACTTGTTAGTAGTAGTATAGGAAAATTAAAACATCTCAGGTTCCTTAACCTGCTTCATTACCTGACTCTATTACAAATCTTTACAACCTTCAAGTGTTGAACATCAAAGGTTGTGACAATCTACAAGAGTTACCGAAAGGAATGAATTGATAGTATTGCCGGGGTGGCTGGGAGGCCTCACATCCCTCCAGACTTTGTATTTACATCAGTGCCCCAAACTGCAAATGCTGCCGGATGGGCTTAAACACCTCACAGGCCTCAATCAACTCACCATATCTGATTGCCCTATTTTGGAGGGGCGTTGCAAGGCAGATGTTGGAGAGGATTGGCACAAGATCTCTCACATCCCTAATCTCTGAGGTTTCTCTCTCTCTCGAAGTTTATTTTATTTTATTTTATTTTATTTTATTTTATTTTAGTTTATTTCATTGACATTAATTCTCACTTTTAAAGAATGAAAAATTTTCTCTCTATTTCATACTTCTCATTGTAAAAGTTCATGTTGACAGTGATCAATTCAGAATAACTCCAGGCTGATTTTAAAGCTGATAACAGAATAGGGCTTGAGATTGTAAAAAAGTGTGGGGGATTGCCGTTAGCGGAAAAATCCATTGGAAGTCTTATGGCTACCAAACACGGAGAAAATGACTGGCGAGCTGTCAAAGATAGCGAATTTTGGAGGATAGAGAATAGCCTAGATGGAATTGTACCTGCACTTCGAGTCAGCTTTGATTACTTGCCGCCTCAGTTGAAGCAATGCTTTTTTATTTTGTTCATTGTTCCCGAAAGACTTTCAATTGAAGAAGGTCGAATTGATTCAGCTATGGATTGCCGAAGGATTCATTGGGTCTGAGGAATCTGCATGCCTTGAGGATATTGGAGAAGAATACTTCAATAGTTTGCTTTGGAGGTCATTTTTTCAAGAAGAACAGAAAGACGAATACGGAAAAATTAAATCATGTAAGGTGCATGATTTAATTCACGACCTCGGATGCTCTGTTACTGCGGATGAGTCGTCCACTTTAGGTTCCAATCGGAAGTTTCATCGTGGATGCCGTCGCGTTTCACTGTTTGGCAGCTCATCAAATAAAATACGGACTGTTGCTAATGAAGCAAGAAAGTTACGATCTTTATTTCTATTTTGGGACGGACAATTTGATCAACTTTCTCATGCCAAAGATGTTGAATTTGCATTATCGAAACTAATTCATTTACGAGTATTGTATCTGAATTTCATTTCTATCAAACGTGTTAGTAGTAGTATAGGAAAATTAAAACATCTCAGGTTCCTTAACCTGTCAGGTAATGACTTGATAACTTCATTACCTGACTCTATTACAAATCTTTACAACCTTCAAGTGTTGAACATCAAAGGTTGTGACAATCTACAAGAGTTACCGAAAGGAATGAATTGATAGTATTGCCGGAGTGGCTGGGAGGCCTCACATCACTCCATACTTTGTATTTACATCACTGCCCCAAACTGCAAATGCTGCCGGATGGGCTTAAACACCTCACAGGCCTCAATCAACTCACCATATCTGATTGCCCTATTTTGTAGGGGCGTTGCAAGGCAGATGTTGGAGAGGATTGGCACAAGATCTCTCACATCCCTAATCTCCGAGGTCTCTCTCTCTCTCGATGTTTATTTATTTTATTTTATTTTATTTTATTTTATTTTATTTTAGTTTATTTCATTGACATTAATTCTCACTTTTAAAGAATGAAAAATTTTCTCTCTATTTCATACTTCTCATTGTAAAAGTTCATGTTGACAGTGATCAATTCAGAATAACTCCAGGCTGATTTTAAAGCTGATAACAGAATAGAAGATGATGTTATCACTTCAGTTTTTGGGTTCAAATTTTGATGGAGCTTCTCTGGGATACAGGCTGATTTTAAAGCTCTGTTAGCTGTTGTTGTTCTGTTACAAACTTGCTTGCTGGTGATTATTTGTATGCCAAAATTTGAACAACTCCAGGGCCTGCAGAGACTAATTTCTCAGGATGAATTACCAGCATAGAGACAAAGAAACACGCCGTTTCAGCAACCGGAAATTAGATTGATGCTTTCGGTAACATACTTCTTTCCTTTTCCTCTTAGTTTGTCTTTTCTCCACTGTTGTGGTTTTTTGTTTATAATTTAATTATACTGGAAAGGTGGATTAATTAAAAACCAAATTTCTTAAGTTGGTGAATGATGGAATTACAATTTATCTAAAAACTAAAGTAGTATGCCAGGAAGTTAGGCTGCTTAATTTTGTTGGTCCCTTTGTTTTTTCCTCCCTTTTTTGTTGCACATAAGATCAATTTATATCCCATACCTCCAAGATTTATAGAGATAAGGTGTGGGAGATCATTTAATCCCTTTCTTAAGTTTGCAATTCATATTTCCTGTTTCATTTTTGTACAAGATTACTTCTCACTTCTAAACAACTAAACTTTTGCCTCTATTTTCTAGTTATTACAGTATAATTTGTATTCGTTAGTGGTGGTGGTAAATTTGAATCGGAGCGTATCACAATCAAAGATGATGTTATTTCTTGGTAATTCAGTATTGTTGGAGTTACTGCAGATATTTCTGATCTTGGAGAATTGCTTTAACTTTTTTGATCATGTGGAGCTTATAAGTAGTTTTACGGTTATTGCAAATTTGCATGCTAGTGATCGTTTATAAACTACATGTGACGAACTCCATACTCGATATTTAGCCTGAGATTGACTTTTTCAAGGAAAACCACAAGAAACATGCAGTTGTCCGTTGACTTTTTCAATTCATATTCCAGAGTATATATATATCTTTAACAGGTCAAACGAACCAAACATAGTTCCATTTATCCTTGTCCCATATTACAATACTAAATAATGCTAGACCGGAAATGAAAGCCCTTTCAAGCAACCAGAAATAGCTTGAGGCCTACTCTATAACACATTTTTTGTCTTTGCCTGTGTTTTTTTGTCTTCTCCTTTATATTGTGTCTTCTAAAATATGGTTGTATTGAATTGCTAGCTTATTCAATGTGAATTTGTTAATTTGGTGAAATGAAGCAAGCAAAAGGAGTTTTTTTTTTTTTGTTTTAGTTTTTTTTTTTAAGGAAAAGGAAAAGGAAAAGGACAAGGAGTTACCTGACAGGAAAACTGATGTACTAGGATGATAGACTGCTAGATCTTTTTGGTTGTTTTTGTTTTTTCTTTGTCATACATTGCCATCATCTATAATCGAATTGGAAATATGTGTACGTGATATACTTTCTATTTTTTTTGCCTGGTGTTTGCTATAATTTATATATTTTAAAAACTGTATATCACTGTACATGTACGGTGTAATGTTAATGTGATCACGAGATATATCGTTGGTTGCATAGCGATAATTTTAGGACTTAAGTAAGTTGGGTTTCTAGGACTACATGTTGGTGCCTTTTGTCTGGCTTGTTACTTTCTGTAATGAAACGGAGTGAATATGACCACTGGCGGAGCCACACCAAGCTCATAGTGAGCGGCCGCTCCCCCTGGGCTTGGGCAGCTCTTTGTAAAAAAAAATTATTTTAATTTTTTTAAAATGTAAGCCCATACAACCCGCTCCCCCCGATGCCAACACTCACACACTACCCGACCCGATCCACACTCTCTTTTCTTCTGCTGCTCTCTTCTTCTTCATTTTAATTTTTCTTTTCCCAATCTACTCCAAAACCTAGCTTCGAAACCCTCAATCCCTCTCTCAGATCCTCCTCCCTCAGTCAAAGTCAGGTATACTTCATATTTAAGAAAATGAGATAATTATTTGAGATTTGAGATTTGAGATTTGAGATTGTTCAAAAAAAAGATTAAAAAAAAAGATTTGAGATTGTTGAGAATATGAGCGGATGCTGCGGATCTAGGTTTGAAGTTTGATATTTAGAATATGAGAAAATTTGATATTGAAGTCGCAAGTCGCAATTCCATTTGAGATTTGAGGCTGTTAAACTTAAAACCAAGCTTGAGATTTCAAGTATTAGTATCGGATGATTTCTTATGAGATATTAGTAGAAAATTGAGTGACCATTTAGGCCATTTTTTTAGAACACAGTTTAAATAATTAGGAAATTGATATTCTATTATAATTGATCTCTAATTGACCAGTAGCTTATCCTTCCATTTAGGCATGACTGTTTTTTTATGAATTTGGTTTGGATCGTCATTAGGAAATAAGAATGAACCCTAACTTCCTATGGCATGATGCAACTATAAGCTCACTACCTTAATTGAAAGACACGTTGTTTGTTTGATACTAATTTAATTTTTAACAATATTCAAAAAGTTAAGGATGAAAATTTTTAGTTGTAATTTCGCTCTCGGTGGATGAAAATCCTGGCCCCGCCACTGAATATGACCGTTTGAGAGAAGCAGGGAAAAACATCACTAAATGGACATTTTTTTCTGTTTGCTGATTCCAAATAGTTGGGACAAAGGTCCTGTTCTTTTTGTAGTTTTGATTTGAAGTTTGTTTGATGAAAAGGACTTGGCCTGTGGTTAGGTCAATCCTAATTTGAGATAGAAAGAAAGCTGCATCCTCACTTAACATTATGCTCACCCTGCTACACTGTCAATCATATAAAAATGACACATAATTTGCAAGACTTTTAAAACACTAGAGCACTAGAATGAGTTGGATTTATTCACTGCCTATTCTATGCATATATATGTATGTATCATTCTCATAATCCCCTGGGTAAAACATTATGCTCTTTTTATATCATGTGATGCTGAATCACTTCATCTGTATCACCAATCTCCGCATTGTTGTCATTAACCAATCAGAACATAATTTCTTTGAATAATTTATAAGATAGGATCGTATGTTACTCATTGTCTGGTCGGTATTCAGTCCCTATTTTATATGGTCACTAGTGTTTGAGTTTATGATGATATATGAAAACTCTATAATTGCTTGTGTGATTTTCACCCCATAATTTCCTTTTAAGAATGATTTAAAGTTAGAAGAGTTTTTCTTCCCGTTGCTTAATTTTTTGTTTTCCATCTAATTGACATGGAAGATCAGTTCTGACTTCTAAGAATGAAGCTTATTCCTCTATTTTATCATTTCTTATTGGTAACTATCATGTTGACAGATACTGGTTTTGAAGAAGCATAACAAAATCAACGACGATGTTATTATGCCTGTTGATGGGTGTTTCAAATTTTCTTGCTGCTGTTTAATTGTATTTCAAAATATGAAGAACTCGAGGTTTTATGTTGGGCTGGGACTAATCTGCTAAAGGGAAAATAATCTCGAAGCCATGAAGAAACATGCAGGTTTAGCAACCAGAAAATAGCTTGAAGCTCTGGGTAACATACTTCTTTGTCGGTTTCTCTTTTCTCCATAGTCATTCTTTTTTATTTATAATTATATTGGACAGATGGATTAATCAAAAGCAAATTTATTTTATGGTGAAATTTTCGAATCAAGATTTATCTTTTTACAGAACTAGTGGTTCAGGAAGTTAGGCTGCTACATTCTTTTGGATTCTTGTCCCCTTCTTTTGTTCCATGTGCCATCATGCATAACCCATTTTCAAACTACATCTTCTCTAAAATTTAAGAAAAATAAATTGTGGAGATTATTCAATCCCTGTATTAATTTTTCAGTTTTCATTTCCCATATTATTAACATGGAAGATTAAATTCTCACTTCTAATGATAAAACTTTTTCCTCAATTTCCTACATTTTACAGTCTAATTCGTACATAGTCTTGGTGCCGGTGAATGATTATAAAGAGCATATTGCAAATCAAAGATGGGATTATTTCTTCTCTTGGCGGATTGCTTAAGCTACTGCAAATATTTATTATCTTGGAAGTGCATTGTCTTTTACTGGTACTCCGCAGCTTTGAAGCTTTTGTTGCAAACTTACCTACTCAAGGCTATTTACATGCTAAAATGTGAAGGACTTCATACTTAATGTTGGGCCTGAGACAGTTTTGAAAGAAATATTCAAGCAGCAAAAAAATAGCTTGGGGCTCTAGGTAACAGACTTTTTTCTTTTCCGTTTTGTTTTTCCTCCTTTGTCGTGTTTTTCAAAGTATAGTTTTTTTTTTTGAGAAGCAAGTGGCCTAGGTCACCGATTTCATTAATGAAAAATTAACGAAACCACAAAATATCCAAATTACACAACATCATAATCTTCAAGGCCTACCAGGCCGTCCCAACATAGTACAGAATAACAACAAAGCTTAAAGCTAAAAGATACAACCAACTAGGAATGTACAACCATCCCTCAAAATACCCAACCCATAGCTGGCACCCATAGACCACCAGCGGAAATGGCAGACTCCCAATCAAAGTATACTTGTAGTAGATTGTTAGCTTATCAACACAAATCTGCCAAGTTGGTGAAACCAAGGAATAAGGAGTTATCTGATTGCTACTATATATTATTGGTTGTTATGCGTTTTTCTAATTCTTGTACATGCCATCGTCCATTGTCGAATTGGAATTATGTGTCATCTTTAGTTCTTTTAACTTGAGATTTCACTAGTCCCCCAACATATCATTTATCTTTTTATGAGAAAATGTGACAAAATTGTTTACCTTGCTTTTGGCTTCAGGCAAACAACAGTATTTGTGGTCTAATTGTTTTCTTTTATACTGTAAGACAGGTCTGTATCACGTACGAAAGCTTCTAGTCGAGATCAAATGCCAAGGTCATATCAAGCTCAAGTGAAAGTAGATATCAAATTAAAATCAAATTGGAGTTTGAAGCTAAAAGTTGAATTAAGTTCAAGCACAAGTGTTGGCCCTACTATATATTTTGATGGTGACTACTAACAAGAATATTATATAAGTTACCATATATTCCAGAAAAAATGGATCTGAAGAAAGGAGGTCAGTTGGATTATGCATAAAGCTATACCATATTGCAAGTTGGATAGATTCATGGCAAGCTTTTGAATAAACAAGTCCAGTCAATGCATAAGAAGCTTGTCCAAGTCAAGACTCAAGATATCAAGCTTACATGAAGACATATCAAGTTGAGGTCACATTTGTTATGTTATTTTTTTTGTATAGGTGAATTATGTTTAAAATGGCTCTTTAATTTTAAAAGAAAAAAAAATTGTTTTGAAAAGATATCCTAAATTTTCTACTCAAATGCTTTTCAAAACATTTCCTTATTTTTGGTCTCATTTGGAACCCTCTTGGACATTCCGAATTGACCTCTAAAGACCCCTTGATTTGACTATTACATTTCCTACTCTCTAAATATTTCATCAATCTTTTGTTTTCAAATACACAAGATCTTTCACTATCTTTGAGAAAACAAATTTCTTTTGACCTTAAAGAGCTATTTTGTAGAGCCTCATTTGTAATCTTTCATATCTTTTGTGAGTTGAGTGTCTCGTTTTATACATCGATAATAGTTTTGTACTTGAGAGTTGATCTCTTCATGGGAAGAGATTAGGCTGTAAGAGGGCTCGCTTCGACCCAGTTAAAGAGAAGTGTTTTTTAGTGGATTGGGAAATCCTAAGGCACGAGGCCATTAGGTAGTGGATGTAGGCAGGGGTGCTGAACCACTCTAAATCTCGGTGTTCATTGTGGTGATAATTTTTTGAACTTACTCCTGCATCTTTATTATCTTTCAATTTATTTTTACGTTATAATTTTACAAAACTCTATTCATTTGTGAGGAAGAAGAAAAGAAGAATAAGAAAAGAAGTTGATGTAATTGTTGGCAATTGATTGGGCATGTTTTTTTCCTTTACATGTTTGGAAATGAAGGGATAGAAACTAGAAAGGATCGAGGGAATTGTTAGTATTGTCCATTGGTGAAAGTAATGTTTATTTTCGAATAGGTCTTCCAAATCTTTGTATTTGCTCTCAGCCCCGCAATTTGTTGGAGATAGATGAAACTAGTCGCTGATTACTCTGTTCAAAGGAGATGTGTTTATTTCAAAGATGATTGGTCCTGGCAATTTGGCATGATAACTAAGAGCTCGTTTGAATCACCTTTCGCCTGTGGGATGATCGTTAGTCTGATCACCATTCATTGTTTTGTGCCATTAGAAAGCAATTCTCTGAAACTTCAAATTTTAAACTGCCATCGACATGATAACATGAAATTTTGGGCTAGTTCCTTACATAATGCCATTATTGGCATCGATGTAATTTATGGATTTATTTGCTTTGGTAATTAAGTTATCGAACGTACTTACATAACAGAAAATTCACTCTTAAGATCAAATTTATTGCATTTTTGTTGATACTAGATATTGTAGTAATCCTTTCTCATCAGTATTTCCAATATAAGCTGTCTGTTGCATTATCTCCAATTCTCCAGTTCAAGCTTCAGTACTATTCTGTATTGGTGTGGAGCACTTATACATTCCATATATGAAGGTTGATTTTAGGACTCATACAGTTTTTAATAATTTTATTATGTATGCGAGCATTCTTTAGGATGCTAATGACAGTGCACTCTTTTTGATTTTCACTTCTCAGAAACAGATGAAGCTAGAGGGGGAGCAAATAATGTCATTATTCAGAAAAGTTATGAGAAGCTGTGGAAGTATCTACTATACAGCATAACTGCTAAAGAGATTGAATCCACTTTTCCAAGGCTAAAAGAAGTACTAAGTACCGGTGCACTATTTCGATATCCCTGTACTTGCAACTGGCTTTCACTCATCAGCTATCGAACTTATGTTTTTGTCTCGTGCCCTATTTTTCTTCTACTTTTTTTTTTTATCGCATTGCATTTGTCATCATGAAACATTGCGGTTATGTCCTCTTCGGACACTGTGGTAGCGGCGACTTGTTGCGCTATTTGGGTAGAAAGAAACCACAAGATCTTTAGAGACCACAAGCCAAGCAGCTTCATACATAATTTTGGTTGTGCATAAAATTGTCGCTAGTATTACTTTTCTTGTCTAACACTGCAGCTGCTTCCGCAAAGAAAAGGATAAGGAGAAGGTTCACCGACTTGATCACATGGACCTATGAGACTAATCAGAGGGGATTGCTAATGGGAGTTACACTTCTGAGTTGTTGTTGCCACAGATTAGGCTCTGCGGTCTTTTGCTCTTTAAGGCTGCACTTAGCTTTTTGGTTGGGCTCATACGCTTTCCCAGTTTCTTAGTTGTACTTTTGGGCTGTTTATTTTTATTCCATTATCTTGTTACATGGAGTGCTTTTTTGGATAGGAATGAGAATTATGCATTACGAGCATCGTTCTTTCTCATTCACCCAGACGGTTGGGCAATACGAGCATCGTTCTTTCTCATTCACCCAGACGGTTGGGCAATACGAGCATCGGTCTTGGTTTCTTGATAAACTCTTCTTAATGGAACTTGGGGAGGTCCTACCTTAAAAAGAAAACTTGATAGGCAAAAAATTGAAGTTTTTGGGATGCTCTCTGGCTTGTTGCTCTTTTTAACTTGGCCAAGTCAGAGAGCACCCCAAAAAACTTCAATTTGTTGCCTATAACCTAGGCCGTTGTTGGAGACAACGGCCTAAGCTTAAACAAAAAATAGGGTGTTGCTCTCTGACTTGATGCTCCAATACAGAGAGTTATTGATTAAAAAAAAAAAATTCAACAAACAACCTAGGCCTAGGTTTAAAAAAAAATAACTACAATACCAACAACAGCTACAATTGCTATACTTCAATCACTCCCAAAATGCATATACATTCCCATCACCTACACTCTCCAAATAAATTTCTACATACAGCCACCAAAATCAACAACATAATTCACAATTACCAGGTAACAACAACATCAACAACACTTAAACTGGCCAACAACAATTATCATATAATAAGTTACAACAGAAAAAAAAAAACAAAATTTCAATAAAATACTAGAACAAAAAAAAAAGTATCGGGAATTAGCTAAGAACCGGGCGTGTAAGTGTTGGGTTTCGGGGCATAAACGCAGCGAAAAAAAATCCGAAACCCTAACCCTAGGATCCGTGTACAAGACATGGCTGATTATGGAGAAACGAAATTTTACCTTTTAAGAGCTTTACGAAGACTGAAAGATGGAGGTCCAATCACCACGCAACCCTTGTAGCAAGATCCGCGTCTCTAAAGCAGTCCACACGAACGTCCGATCGTCCAACGATCAAGGGAGCCGGTACTAGCCGATGATGCTTGCCTCTATCTCTCTCTCTCTCTTGCCTCTCAACAGTTGGAGCGGCTAGGGTTTTCTATGAAAACGAATTTGCCAAAAGATAAACCCTAAACCAATACATCTCTATGTATTTATAAGAGAGAATGAGGTGGGCTTAACCCTAATCGGTTTGGCCAAACTGATTTGGTTTAATGATAACTGATTTGGTTTAATGATTTAAATTCGAATTATACTTTAATTAATCAAGTCCAACTCAATTAAATAACTAATTTCGAATTTATAATCATTTAATTTAAATTCCGAATTTAAATTAAAACTCCTTTTAAACGTTCTAAGTGTGTGACCCTTTAGGTTATTATTACGTTGGCAATAATTTTATTATCTAATAATAAAATTATAAACAATGAGCGGCATCTAGTAATACATCATTGCTACCCAAGTAATAATAATAATTGGTGATTCAATTAAACCTTTCGTGACTAATGTCTCCGTGTAATATAATCCTTTTAACCTTGATATTATAGATTAAACTAGAGGCATGGTTCGTGTCATCCTCTTAATAATTTAATCTTTATTTTCTTGATCGATGCGTAGACTATTCAAACAAATCAATATTTGAGCATGGCCATGCATTTCATAGTCTCACTCAAACAAGAGGCCGATAATATCGCTCCTAAAATTAGGAGGGTTAAATTCCATCTAGATCATTCACATTTCTCACACGATTCATAATGAACCCAATACTATCTTTATCATTACCCGATTAAAGATAACTTTTGATAGAATCAAAGTACATTAATTCTCGTGTAGAAATATAATGATTTCAGGTCAGAGGACCATTACACCATTATCACAGTGAGATTACTTATGACACTTATCCATGTTGAATCTCACAGTGGGTCTGTCCAGTACAATGTACTCTTACATTTACCTATGTATTGATTTTAGTATCTCTATACTAATGACCCATGAGAGGTGGTCATCAATCAATCAACATACTAGTCTCAATGTATTATTACTGTCCTAATAATAATAATACTCGACTAGGGACATTTAAGATTATTATACTATATATAATCTCATGTTCATATAGTTCGTATTAATAATCTAAGGACATTTATCATGCTAACATTTATAACGCAGTAAATACGAAGCATAATAAATTATTAATATAATCAAATAGAACATAATGTCAATAATACTGATTACATAATATCATTGTATTGCCTCTAGGGAACCTACACTAACAGTAAGGTTGTGGTGCTCGCCTCTTTCGAGTAGGATTTCGTCGCCAGTATGGGGATGACGCCTCAGCAATTTCTTCTTCTCCCTCCTCTTGTACGTCTCCAACAATCCTTTCTTCATTCTCTTCTTGTTGCTCGTCTTCTTGAGGTGGAGGTGAAGATTTAGCTTGTTGTTCTCTGAGTTGTTGTTGCCGTTGTTGCCCCGGGACAGATGGCCTACCCCTTACGCTCTTACGTCGCTGTGAATGTACGGTTCTATCCAAATATCGTTACAAATTTTCACCCTCTCCCAAAACATCTAAATTGGTACGACACGAAGAGAGCATCTTCTGAACGAACTTCTTTACAGGCGTGCCAACATTACTTTTGATTACCTTCGCTCATTCTTTTGCCATGTCCAACGTATTATCGATCTAAAATAAAAAACAAAAAAAATATTAAACACATTCGGATATGTAAACAATTTAAACACTTTAAATGTAACGAACATTCAACAAAATTTGAACATTATACTCACCACTGTACGTATAGTTGAGGCCTTCGGTTGGAACATGGGTTGTGAACTAGAATAGGCGGGTGGTGGTTCAATCTCCCTCTCCTCAATTGGTACTTGAATACCAGCATGTAGTTCTGTATCGGGAGAGATGTAAAAACGTGTTATTGATCTGAACCATTGCATGTACTTCGCTTGCAGCTTGTCATCGTACCCTGGAACATTAACAATCACAAGTTCAAACCGTCGCTCGTCCCATTCTGCAACGTGAACACGATGAAAATATGCCCAATTATGGGTAGGCATACGACCGGTACCCCTTACGGTATGTAACTCATGGTTGTATAGACTAACTCATGGTTGTATAGACTTCAATGGATGGGTAAATAAATTTCAAATGATTTGATTTTATATATTTAGACTAATTTAGATGTGTAGATCAATGTGAACGGTTCGGATCGTCGATATGAATGCCCGAAGGCCTAGTGCACACGCCGTGTGCACTATTATCTAAATTAGTCTAAATATGTAAAATCAAATCATTTGAAATTCATTTACCTATCCATCATGTGACTATAAAAAACAATGATTTTCAGCCATACAATTTTGTAACACTTCAATGGATGGGTAAATGAATTTCAAATGATTTGATTTTACATATTTAGACTAATTTAGATGTGTAGATCAAAGTGAACGGTTCGGATTGTCGATATGAACGCCCGAAAGCCTAGTGCACACGAGATAGTGCACAACCGAAGCTTTCCATACATACATACATATATATATATATATATATATATATATATATATATATATATATATGTCTAGTAGAAATGCTCATATACATAGTCTGAGCGACGGAGGAGCGGCTATAGTAGATATGCGAATAGCGCGTTGTCACGTAGCACGTGCAATGCGCGGAAAAGAAGAGAAAAATACAAAAGAAACCCAACTGTCCTAACTGCTAACACTGTAGCACGGGACCACCCACTGAAGAAAGCTCCACTCATAGGTTGCCACGTCATGACGCGCATTCGCCCGTGATCTTCCAACAGGGGAGTTTATTGCCGTTTATGCAACAACAAAAAAAACAGAAAAGAAATAAAATCTCTCAGGGACTGATACGCAAGGATTTGAGGACTGATACACTAAGTTTTTTGAATGGTCTTTACTGCTTGTAAAGCTTCCGTCTGTACATTTTGTTATTATCAATATATTTTGTTTTGGCTGGGGTCGTAAGGCTCTATCCGGTTCATCAAAAAAAAAAGATACACTAAGTTTTTAGCTCGATACAGATGCTTGATCTGTATCATAAAACTGGTAATTTTGGGCACCTCCCTTTGCTAGTTGTTGGTCGATTCAAATTGCTACTTTTCAGTTACACAAATGCATCCACTCTCCATGTTATTTATGTCCAAATGGTGTGCAAGAATGGTATATGGAATGAGACAAGTTGTAGAGAGGTCCCTCTACCATTATTTTTGAACTGGACTAACCTTCCATTGGAGCATGAAGCCAGATTGAGAACATCTTCTGTGATGATTGCGACGGTTCTATTTTGAACCCTTGTTGTCATGTTTTGAACTTTGTGATCACTGATCAGGTGTGCAAAGTGCTCGGTATTTGTTGAATGGCACCCCCTTGCTTTTGTTTGCAAATTGTATTTTCATAGCTGAGGCTAATTAGTTCATATTACTTCAATCTTAGTGGATGTATATAAACTACATTTTTCTGAGGGTAATATTAAACTTAGAGATATGATGATTAACATTGGTATAAATACCCGAAACCCGGATCCGACCCGGACCCAGCATTGGACCGGAACCGACCCGGCCTATCCGGATCCAAATCCGGGTCCTAAAATGGGACCCGTTGTACTTTTGGGTCCGGGTCCGCTCAAAAGACACCCGACCTGGACCCGGATCCATTTAAAAAAATCCAAAAAATCAACATAAAAAATAAATATTCTATCCTCATCCCTTCCCTCCTTCCTCCTCAATTCTAAATATTTCTCTTCCAAATTCAAAACTCATGCATTTTTCTTCTTTCCTCTATTCTAAATCCTCCACTTGCCATCTTCGCTTGCCACTCACACTCCCGCTCCTACCCGAACGGGTAGGAATATTTTAATAGGATCCGGGTCCGGATCCGGATCCAATTTTTGGACCCGTAGAGGACCGGATCCGGATCCGGATCTGGGTAGTGAAGGACCCGACCCGATACCAATACTACTGATGATCTTGTAAAATCAACAACAGGAATATATCAGTTTATGAGTTGTGAATGTAGAGTTGGTAGTAATAAATATTTGGGGGGCCTTGTAACACTGCGTAATAGTAATAATGCTTGTCAAGTGAAATTTTTACAGAGAAAGAACTGATGTTGATTGGGATGGTGGGAGACTAGTAATCGTGATGTTGACATCGAAGATGAATGATTTAAAGCAAAAGAGAGTAGAAAGATAAATCAGTCTGTAGGTAAAGAAGCAAATACAAAATACGAAACAAGATTACAAATGGATGTCACCTTCAAGGTATGGTGCAAAAAGAAAAGCACAGTGGATTTTAGTCGATATGAGAAGATGTAAAGATTTTGTCTGTTGTAATATCTCTTTGATAATCTGCCTGCCATCTTAGATTCAAAAAGACGAAATTAAAATGACTTGATGAGTAATGGTATTAGCTCAAGTGTATGGATAAGTGATGGAAATAATAAGAATAGGACAACCCACAACAACAACTTAAAGCTTCGGCAAATCTTTGTGGTCAAAACCGTTCGGACTCTCAACTCTCAGGATAAACCTACCTGCTCCTACCTGCTCCAAAACCCAAAAACAACCAAAACCCTAGATCTACCCCTAGGGGCGGCGGCGGCTAGCCCTCAGCGCCGCCGCCCCCCCCCCCCCCCCCCCCCCCCCCCACCTCTACTCCATGCCCTACCATGGCCACCATCCCACTACGCCTTTCCCGTCGTGAACCTTTCCCGAACGATCATGGGGACCACCATTTCGCCGGTGAACTTCCAAAGCTCTCCATTCCGACCTTCCGGCGCTGCGCGGTCTCCATCGGAACTCAGGCGGAGCATACGACGGGGCAGCGCGTCCTACAGGAGGTGATTCCAGCCGGCAGAGTTTGGGGGGCCAGGCAGCTGCGCCCCCCCTCCCCCCGGCGCCAGCCAGTGGCGCCCCCCCCCCCCCCCCCCCCCCCCCCCCCCCCCCGCGGCTATTATTTGTTGTGGTTGGGGTGCTTTTGCCAATGCTTTTGCTGTGGTTGGGGGTGGAAACTTGTGGTTTTGTGCGATTGAGGGATGAGACTCGAATTGGGGTCCCTCCATGATAGACGCCGGGAGTTAAAGTGTCTTGCACGTTTGTGGAGCTTGGACCCAAAGATGGGGTCCCTCCGTGATGTGTGAAATCGGTATGTTGGGGGTGAGGGGGTGTGGGGTTGGGATTGGGGGGTGGTCGGGTGTGTCCTACGATGTCGTCGATGCAGTCTCTACAGTGTCTACTATCTGGCTATTGAGCTTCCTCCAGCTTAGGCCACTGCCTTGTGACAGCGCCGCCTCGTCCCTCGTATTGGGAATTTGAGGTGAGATAAGTCTGTGTGGTGAGAAATCACCGGAGAGAGCTTGAACGTGAGAGAGGTAAGGTATCCTCTACACGGCTCTCTCCTGGAGGATGGTGTTAGGTGGGGTGAGCAAGATAGTTGCTTTGTGAGAAATCGCAGGAGAAAAGCGCTAACGTGTAAGAGGTTAAGGTATCCTCTTCACGGCTATCTCTTTGGTAGCGGCTGTAGAAGCGGCTGACGTGTTTGTAGGATGAGTTGTGAAGTTGGTGGGAGGCTGCGAGTTTCGATCTATGGGGTTCGGGTCCAAAGATGGGGTCCCCCCAGCGAGGTGTACGCAGGGTGCGGCAGGTGATAAAATCCTGCCAGACTTGTTTCAGGCGGGTGTGCATGTGCCGTGGAGGCACTGTACGAAGCTAAACTGACGTACTCACAATTTTGCTGGACCGAGCTGATTTGTCGGCCCACCCTCTGGGGTTGTTGGAGGGGCTTATTTGTTTGTAGTCATGTTGCTTAATGTATGTTTTATTTTATGTCTGTAGTTTGTATCTGGGCCCAGTACTCTGGGTTTGTTTCGTTAAACTCTTATTAGTGAAACAGGGTGGCCTTATTCCACCTTTTTCCTCAAAAAAAAAAAAAAAAAAGAATAGGGAGTAGGATTCCAATAATAGAATGAGCTAAAACAAAGCTGCAGCTTTGATGCTAAGCAAGTAAGAATCTAACTTTATCATCAATATTAGGATTTAGGACAGATCAGTAACCCCCGAACAGAATCATATCATACAGATATAACTAGCCTAATTAATGGCTCAAAATAATATAATAATTAGGGCTGCAAATGAACCGAGCTACTCGCGAGCTACTTGGCTCGAGCTCGGTCAAAGCTTCACTCGAGCCAAGCTCGAGCTTGAAAACTGAGCTCGATTGCGTAATGAGCCGAGCTCGAGCTTCAAAATACTCGGGTCGGGAAATTCTAGGTGATGCATAATAGACCAATTTTAAAAAATCTCCGTTGTCTCGGCTTAGTGTATCTCTCAGTTTAATGAAATTAAACAGATACAAAGGTGTTACACCATATCTGTGCATGATGTTATACACTTCATCTCAGAGCAGCACACAAATTACAGCAGGCAATTATTTCGAATTTCGGATCAGGTTTACGGATTATCCAAGCTCCACTTTTTTCATAAATTATTAACTTCTTGTGAAATTTTTTTTTCTCTACCTATAAAACTAACAAGGTAAAAATTTATTTGTTACATATTCAAAATATTAAAATAAGCATATAAATAAAAATTAATAAAATGAAAAAGAATCTTTTATCAATAGCTAAGCATAAATTTTCATATTTGTAATCAAAGAAAATGATAATTTATTGGTGTCTGTATTATGAAATATATAGTATAATAATATTTGCATCGCCTAATTTTCAAAATTCTGTAAATGGACATGAGTAAATTTTTGCAAATGAATTAAGAATTCTCTTTCCTTGTCATGTTCTTCTCTTCTTCTCTTCTTCTTCCTCTCTTCAACCCCAATTCCCCTTTTTGCACTGTTTATCGTTCAGGGATCATGGTGGATACTTGATCCCGTTGTGCGCCACCACCTCCTCCACCACCAACACGAAGGGTTTCAGGTGGACCTGTGACAATCACCAGTTACCTTGTCCTCCTTAGATAGTAGCAAACAATACCCCAGAAACCTTGTGGTCCTTGACTGACTGAATCAAGAAAAGTACCACCCACTGTATTAAATCAAGTATTAAAGATTCTGATGAAATTAAAGCAGGTTATCAAAACATTGGATAAGTCTTCTTCAACCAAATAAGGGCATCAAGAAAACAATAGGACTTAATTAGCTCAGTGAGCTGTTAGATAATGACGGAGACACTTAAAACAGAATTTGTTAAGGTGGTGGCGTGCATGTAATGAATCACATCATAAGATAAATAAAACAATCCACCAATTCTTCCACAAACAAAGGTGATAACGACTCGACCAATTTTGTAAAGCTTATCCATGTAAGGACCATCAGAAATTCAAAAAATACAAACAAAGACAGGGAAAATTTGAGAAGCATGACTTGGATTCATGAACTACAGGTACCATATGGAACAATATGAAAAAAAAATCAAATGAAATCCTATCAAGTCCAGGCACTTTGAGATGTGAGAGCGTTGAATAACGTCGTTGAATCTAGGGGAGATTCTCACCTCCTTGAATCCGAGGGTATTGGTCCCAGGCTTATATAGTTTCTTTCTCAACAATACATCCACCAATGTTGCGATTCTGAAATATGAGCTTAATGTTTCTATTAATGAAAGACTATATGGATTAAATTCAGAAAAAAAAAATAGAAGGTAATATGACACTTTTTCTGGAGATTCAGATTCTCTAAAGTCTAAAGTCTATATGGAAAAATTAAAAAAACAAGTCGTTATTATGACTAAAATGGACAGATAAAGGTTAAAGGAGATTAGGGTCATATACAGACTGTGTTCTTCACAAAAAAAAAAAAAAAAGGTAAATAAGTTTGGTTTTTCCACTTAATGTCACTCTTTGGCAGGATCATTAGCAGGACCACCACAAGCAAAACAAAATTTCAATTAAGCATCACTAGGATAGTGAATTGACATAATAGGGAAGGAACATATTCCTAATATATATGTGATTCTATCTGTTCGCCTATTAGATTTTTAACACTTTAAAGTTGAAATGTAGTTATTCACCTTCCTCCTCAATTCATAGTTTTGTATTGCAAGTCCCTTCTTTGTATACTTTCCTCTACCAGTCCCATTGATGAGAGGGGATTGATGTCAAGGTTGACAATCTGAAGTATAATTCGGTCCTACTACTCCATAAGTAGGCTTCATACGGGAAAAACCTTTGATATTCCAATAGTCCTCACTTGAGTATATGCCCAATAAGAAAAGACTATAAATCGAACACATATACTCTAAATCTAATATAGACTAGTCCACTAAAAGGGACAAAATGTAAAAACAAACTATACGTGCATTGCCATAACCAATAATGAACAAACAATCTCACATTGAAAACAAAGCATCAACCGAAATTTGAACGCTTCAAACAACATATTTTGTTGAAAAGTTTGTCAACACAAATACCATACCAGAACAAACAAAAAATTATAAAGTAAATTGTTTTGTATTAAGATATCAAATAAGTATGGACAAATCAACACACAGCAGTTAACTGCATGGTAAACATACCTTTAAACAAAATCTTGCCTATTGACATTTCAGAGATATGACGAGCTATTTTCCTTCTTGTAACAATTAACATCCTTTGTACATCATTTAGTTCTCTGCACAAGGAACCAGTGTTTGTTATGTCCAAAAGGCGTAAATTCAAAATCCATTGAAGGAAAGACATCTAAACTTGAATATAGATTGGTAACTTATAAAATCAGTATCTACAATCATATCAACAAGAAAGTTCTTAATATATAGAATTGGTCCTTCCATTTTGATTTCTCTGGATGATCCAGGCCTCACTAAAACATTCTGAAATTAGAATCCCAAGTTTAATATATGCAAACATATGTATCGAGGAGGATAAGTCTACTAATTAGATATCCTATTAAGTAAAGAAATCATCTAAGAAAGAATGAGTATCATATATCATTCTTTGTGTAGCATAGACATGAATACACAACAATGATGTACCACAATATGGATACACAGGAATAACAATTCTAAAAAGATTTACATACATTTGTAGTGCACATTGAGGGATGCATATATTACAGATGTAGACTTGTGGCATGATGAATCTTCAAAAGTACTAAAATATACGCTACACAAGAACATCCCAATATTAAAATAAGACCAAAAGAACTTTCAGCATGAAAATTTTATTATGCAAGAAACTGGGACAGATGATTATTTTGATTCCCGCTATAGTTTGAATGTTGGCATGTTGAAAATATCTGCATTATCAAGTATGTAAGTTGATGTGTGTGGGCTATGGTTATTGTAATTGGACAAGAGAACTAAGTGTTACCTAGACCTAAGTGCCATACGAGACGAAAAGCCACATGGTGAGATTGATCAGAACTACCTCTTGGATCTGCAGGACCAATTCAAGATTCCAATATCCAATTACGCGTTACTCTTTTTCAAGCTCATACGTTGAACTGAAAATTAACTGTTTTTATAGCATTTAATATGCAAACTTGTTATGATCCACTATAAAGGTATGATCAGTCTCACTGAGCATGTTGTAGTTCATCCCTCCACACTTTTATTGTTGCAGATATGTTGATGACAAGACTTGCAGGATTATGGGATTCAAAATAGTCGAAGATTACTATAAAGCTGAATTTTGATGCTGTACTTATATATAAATTATAGAGGTTCTTGATGACAAAAATAATTTATGGGTTATAATGTTTCCGATGTGCAAGAATATTCATTTGTAGTTTAGCTGCTCTGCTGTATATTTTGAAGGGAAAGTGATCCAGGTTCGCCTTCAATAACAATGAGGGATCAGAGCATTAAAATAATACACTATCACGAGTCCTTGCATAAGTTACAACTAGTCCATTCGCTAACAAGCACGCTGGCCCATAAGAATTCAATCTATATACCCAACGAAAAGGTCCACTGTGACACGTTATTCTTGATGTATCCTTTCACAAGATGGTGCTGATAACTCGTATTTAAGGGGGTTTTACACCAGCCAAGGGTTCCCATTGAAACACTAATTTAGCATGTAAATAAAATCATTTATATTTAATGATTAAGAAACAGAGACTATCACAAATTTCATCCTTCAGGGGAGAGCAAAAAGTTATGTATTATTCACAAGTTCATGTAACACACTGAGTAGTCAATAACATGTACTAGGCTAAAAAAATCCTTTATAGAAGTCATTTGATAAATTTCATCCTTTGGTGAGCCAAAATTTATGTATTATTCATGAGTTCATGTTACAGATTGAATAGTCAATAAAATGTACTAGGTTTAAAAAAATCCTTATAAAAGTCATTTGGCATAGATTAAGACTATAATACTAGAGATCACCAGAACAGTCTAAAATAAATTGAAACATACATTTCAATTCAGCAAAACTAGCTGTGGCTAACAGAATTAAGAATTAATCCAAATCTCTAGATGATATGTAGTTACCTGTCATATAATGGCCTTTAATGACTCAGTGCACAATGGAATTCGGAAAGGGAACCTTGTATGTACAACCATTACATCCTGACACCGCACTTACTCGTAAAGAACAACCAGGCAAGCAGAAAACAACTTCCTGCTTCTAACTGCCACCACAAAATAAAATCTCCTCAAATTTTTTTAAAGCATCAGAAACTTCAGGCTGGAGGCTTCTAGAAGAAATTCCAGCATTCTCCCTGACAAAGCTACTGCTATTTGATTCCTTACTAGCATTACTACTTGTACCAGCACAGCTTAGTAGCTCTCTTGCCAACTCATTCTTTCCACTTTGTGTGATAGGTATTTTCTGTTGATTGTTCTTTTCCTTATCACCATTGTCCGAAGGTCTGTTCCCAAATGAATGAAAGCGTACACCTTTGGGTATATTCAGTGCAGGTTTCTTAAAGTCATTGACTATGTTCCCTGCTAAGGGACTTATGCAACAGAAACTGAGAGCTTGAAGTGATCGCTTTTGGTTGGCCAATAGTATTTGGTGAAACCCTGTTCATATGTAGTTGATTGATCAAATTTGGCTTCCCTGGAGACAAAAGAAGATCCCCTTTGCTCAAATTTGGTTCTGGAGTAGAACTTTCCATGGTCGATTTCTGGGGGAAAATTTTTGAAGTTAATGCAGTTAACATAATCTGAAAAACAACGATAACAACTGATTGTAATAACTAATAAGTAATCAAATTCTGTTTACTTTTTCAGAATTGAAGCTAAAAGTTAAAGGTGATAGTTAAATTAGTGATTAGTCATACCTTATGTGAAAACTTGCACACGTCTCCTCTGCTGCACGTGCCTTTGGACATGTAGTTGTGACAAGGGTACTTGGAGAGCTGATGGTCAAATGGACAATCATCCCCTTTCAAGCAAGAATTACATGCAAAGTACTTGCATGGCTGCAGTTATCCAAATGTTTAGACAAAAGAGGTCAAAGTTGTTGCACTGCTAACCAATTTACAGACTAACTACGTAATGATCAAAATAAATTGGTAGGCTACTGATAGCTCAGCATAAATCATATTACTATAAAATGAGTAAATTCATAAATGTTGTCACAGAAAAGCAGCAGCATAAAGAGAAACTGATATATGAAAGAAAAGAAACATTACAAAGAGCAACTTGACCATTTCTTCATAATTCAAAAAAAATAATGATGAAGGCATTATGTTAATTTAAATCATTTTTAATTAGATAAATTAAGACATTGCATACTGGATCAGCATAATGAAGCAGAAGTGCAGAATATTTGAGAAAGTCATCTCCAGCAGAACCAAATGCAGAAAGTAACTTGATGTGTCATGTCATCGTGTGTGTAAGTAGATGTCAAGAGAATATAATGACCCTATATGAATACATATGATTGGATAAATATCTAGTCAGGAAGCACAGAGATAGATACATATTCTTGGTTATTGAAGAAATAAAGTTATCGTGAGGAATAATGCGAAAAGGAACAAATAAGTAAAACAATTTGAAAAAATTCACCTAAACGTAGAGGAAAGCATTGGCATACAATATGATGAGATTAGAAACATAAGTAAGCTACCAAATATAATATTGACTAAAATAAATATGTCATGATTAACTACACTACATGATGAGAATAACTAAGTCAGAAATATACTATTAAAAAACCAAACCAAACCAAACCAAACCAAACCAAAACAAAAACAAAATATGTCAGGATTAAATATGTTAACTGCCTGCAAAAGAGCATATGGCAAAAGGGAAAGCATACTTCTACATTTTCCCCTGATACAAGAAATTGGTACATCATTTCCACATGTGAGTTGTCAACATTGCATTATATATATATATATATATAAAGATAAATGTTGAAGCAACAACTTTTTGGAAGGTCACGGTGAAGCAACATTGATAACACGTGAACAAACTCTTAAGAGGAATGGGATGAAGGGGATATAGGCCATGAGATGCTTGCCAGAACAAGTGTGGATCTTGGCAGGAAGACAGGAGAAGACAAGCAAAATGGATAAATATTAGACCAATGTTGTCTTTCGTTATCTTAATCAGAAAAACAAGGTACCTTTCTGAAGAAACTTGAGAGCTGCAATACAGTTCAGTGCTTAGAAAAGGACCACTAGAGGTGACTATTGAACTTGAGAGCTGAGTACAATTAAGTAGCACATAATAGAGATTCTTTGGAGGAAAAACTTGTGGACCAGCTACTTCAACTGGGGATTCCAATACTAGTTTTTTTTTCACTGGAGAGAGAAGGCAGTGCAGAGGATAGCGTATTCCAAGGGAAAATGGTAGTGTGGTATCAAATGCACTGAAAACTCAGATAGAAATGAACACACAATTTCCAAACTAGTTGAATTTGGCTGACCATTAATCCTTCAGATGAAAAATTGTATTTCAACCAGGTTGAGAGGATTGTGAAAAAGGAAGCCAGGGACGTACTGCAAGTTAGTTTTTGGGTTTTGATGGTTTTGGGCGGAGTCCTTCCAGCAACTTTGCAACACAGGTGGACAAAATGTTTGGAAAATTTTGGAAGAGTTTGAAAGCTCAACAATACTTATGCTGGATTTAGAGCTAGGCAGTTAAAATCGGTTTTCGGAACTAATCGATCTAGGAGCGATTAGTGAATAATCGGGTTATCGGGAAAAAAATCGGGGATAAAATCGGGAAAATCGTGTGTGTGTGTATATATATGAAAAAAATTATATAAAGAGCTTAAATTTAAATTGTTGTGTACTATTTAGTATCTATTTGTTAATTTTATTAACATGTACATTTTGTCTTAAATGCAGATAATTGAGAATATCTGGAATGAGAAGATTTGCAGTGGTCACAAGACGTGATCTTACATAATCATGCGCAAGTTCATTTTCTTGACCCAAAGAAAAAGTGATGCAATGTGATTTTTGTAAAAATACAATGTAATTTTTAAGTTATCATTTTTGTAAAACTATGTGTTACTTTGTATTAATGTATAACATAATAATTACGAAATATGATATCTGAGTTAGAAATTAGCAAAATGTACCTTATCTGGTGAAGATGGCACTACTACTGTACTAGTATATTTTAAATGACTTGTGGAAGGTGCAAAAACTACTCAAGCAGCCTCAGAAGATGAGTAACATGGGAGTCATTCCCCTCAAATACACCTATCTAATATTATCAATGATTTGTTGTGCCTAAAGAATGATAAGTTATTGTAAATAATACACAAGTTATGAAACACATCTGTACAATACTCAAATACTCAATACTCAAGTAGCAGTTATTTTGTATAATACTCAAGTAATAAAGATAAAGATAATAAATTAATAAATTATTACTCAGACTTAAGCAACCAAAGTAAAAGTAAAAAAATAAAGAACAAAATGGGTGGCTCTGTACAATACTCAAATGAGAACCAAATGGGATTCCACAGACATAAATGAGACATTTCAATGGCTCGACCTCCAGTCATACAACTTACCATCAATCCATCATACTTAAATAGGTTGAAATAGGTAAGTATGATGGTTGCAAAAACAAAACAAAAAAACAAAAAAATGCAAATACTTACTGTGATGAGCTGTCAGACTGCCGCTCATGTAGCTGCCGCTGCTACTGTTGAGGGAGTAGGCGCACTTGAAAGGGATGATGAGAGGGAGGAGCTGCGATTATTTTGAGCTGTACGAGTGCAAGTTCTTACAGCATCAACGACAACTCCAGTTCGACAGCTCCAAATACTGAAGTTGCAGTTGTCGCTGCTTCTGTTGAGAGGAGAAGGAGGACGTGTCGATGTCGCTGATGTTGAAAGGGAGGAGGAGAGGGAGGAGAATTTGGAGATTGAGAGGCTGCTAGGGTTTAGAATTGGGTTTGATTTGGGAATAAATGGATAATATGGGAGATAGAAGAGAGGAATTATTGAAGTGGAAGTGGGGGTAGGGTCGGGTTCTGAGTTGGTACGGGTAGAGTTGAGGGAAATAAACCATTTTAAAACCAATCCGATGAATCGGATTTTCATGTAATCGCTATATCGGCCAATTAGTCAAAATATCGGCCGATAAACCTGATTTAATCGATCAAAACCCAATTTTTAATAATCGGTTAAAATTTAATCGGGGTTTGGGCGATTAGCGATTAATCGACGATTTTAACTCCTTATTTTAGAAAAACTAATATTGTTTTCATCCTGTTATCACTGAACTGAGGCAAACAACTCAACTGATAAATGATCAGTTTATGTAATACCTCCTATAAAAAATTTACAAAATCCTAGTCACCAAGTTGAAGGGGATAATTATCTACTGGTTCTGAGTCTCTGATGCACTTTTAGGAAATCATGATACTATCCACAACTTCCTGTGCCTCTGTTAGGAATACAAGATGGAAACAGATTGTAGAGGGAAAGTATAAATCAAAGAAAGGTACTTTGATGTGCAATTATTGTAGTTCTTGGACATGGTGAGCGTAATTCAAGAGATATTAGAGGATGAGGATGAAAGGCCATCAGTATGAAACTGGAATGTGCAAATGGTGGAAATCTAGCAATATTGTAGGATAGGAAAGAGACCCTTAACGCATTACCCTTGGGAGATTGATAAAGCTATCATCAGTTATCAAAAAAGTTAAGAGTCATAAATTTTTGAATTTTAAATACCCAAAATTAAGTTAGTTTTCTTCCCAAAGATAATTGCGGAAGAGATCAAACAAATCGAGATAAGGTGGGTCTAATAGTTGAAGCTGGCAATCAGAGAGTTCAACTTCATATTTCATTCAACAATACATACAAGATTGACTAAGAACAACAAGTTACATATTTCATTCAAAAATACATAAAATAAAGAGAGCAGCTTAAAGTGAGACACACAGGGGCGGAGGCAGAGGATAGTTAGGGGAGACAAATGGGACCCCAACAATTTGTAAAAAAACCCCTCCTATATACCAATTTTTTTATTCCCCCCCCCCCCCCCCAACCCAAAAAAAAGGGACCCCAACCCAACCCAACCCAACCCATCCATGCCCAAGGTCAAGCCCAAACTAATTTTTAAAAAATCCCCGTCACATTTATATAAGTCAAACCCAAGTTACCCAGTACCCACCCATCTTTTTAACCATTTAACCCTATCCCCCTTCTCTCAATCCCTCTCTCTGGCTCTCTCATCCGGAACCCCCATTCTCTCACTCAAATACTCTCAATCTCTCTCTCTCTCTCTCTCTCATTCATGACTCATCCAATCTGCAAGGCTTGATTCACTGGGTGATTTACGGCGTCCTCGTCAACGTCGTCATCATCGACCTCACCTCCCCAGCAACAGCAATGCAGCAACCCCAATCACGTATGAAAATCAATCTCTCAATAAAGATCTTTTCTTGCTTTACATTTAATCTTTTAGATTCTAATTCTTGAATTTTGGATTTTTTGTGTTTATGATTCCATCTATTAGGGCTTAATTTTATGGGGAGAGTGATTTAGTAATTTGGGGCATAATTTTGGTAGTTTAATTTAGGGATTAATTTTATAGGGAGTGAAAGTGAGTGATTTATGGCTAAATTGAGTTCTATGTTGCAAGGCTTGATTCATTGAATTTTTTAAAAGCTATTTACCATAACTTCGTGTTGCGTTGCAACTCTCAATCCTCCATCCAATTCACCAAATTCAGCTTCAAACTTCTCAAAGGTAGCACCTTTCTCTCGATCTTTCGCTTCTAAATCATGATTAAAATCATCACGTACGAGCTTGGCACAATCTTACATAATTCCATCAAGCAACCCCACATCAATAGAACCATCAACAATGTCGAATTCTTCCACATCATCATTTAGAGAATTCTCCAATTCTTTCCCAAATTGGGAAAGTTCACTGACTTGTGATGGTTCTTGATTGGGATTGGAAACGGACGTACATGGGAATCAGAATTGGGATAAGGGTTAGGATTAGGGTTAGGATTTGGGGTGCGTCTTGATATAGGGAGAGGGAGTAGATGGGGAGGCGAGTACGGTAGGAAGCGCTGTCGAGGTGGGAGCGGCGAGAGGAGAAAGAAGAGAGGCTGAGGATTGAGGGAGGGTTCGCCATTGCCATGGCGGTGGTTAGGGTTTTAGGAAACCCCAGAAATTAGATTATTTGGAGGTTTGGAATTAGGGGAAGAGGCACTATTGTTTGAAGGTTAAGAATATAATAAGTAGTTTTTATAGTTTTCATTTTCTTACAGACTAATTTGAGATTTTTACCTAACTTGAAAATAAAAATAACTTTACTGTTGTACTTAGGCCACCCACAATTGTGTATAAATCACTAAGTTATAAACAACGTTCATAACATGTGGTTTACTATGAATGTCGGAGATAATATGTTACATTTTGGTATTTGATTGTATTTCACGTTTCACCAGGTTTAATCCATTATATTACTCTGTAATGGAACATTATATGGATATATAATATATTTAATATTTTTTTCGAAAAAATAAGATAGTCGTACTCGAAAATAGTCACTGTGTACTTTTTTTCTCGAATAAAGTTCTTGCTACATTAATTTTATTTACTTCAATTCCTAATTAATTAACACTCACTGCAATCGTAAATTTTCTGCAACAATCATGACGATGCCGAAAAAATTGTGACCCCCATTGTGATTTGTCTGGCTCTGCCACTGGAGACACATAGGCACAATGGTCGGAATTTGGCCCATGTATGATTTGATTCGAAAGGAGGACAGCAAGCATCTTTTATTCAATGCCAGCAACTACGCTTACTAATAACAGATGTGAGCCAGTGAGCTAGAATACTTACTAGTAACATACTGTTGTTTTTGGCTAACTTACGGAATAAAGTGGGACCTGGACTAGAAAAGAATGATTCTACACATGGATGTGGAGGAAACGGAGTCGAGACATTATGTTTGCAAATAGGGATAGACAGGAAAGACAAAAGCTATTGCAACGGTCAATGTTATGCTCAAGGAACAGAATGTCCAACTCTTGCACAGAATGCATATCTATCAAGAATTGGCGAGATGATGGCTTGACAGAAACTTTCCAAAGCCAAAAAACACTCATAGTCTAACTTAAGTTTGTGTTCTGTTTTTTCGGATTCCCCTCAAGATATTAGTGTTTGTTTGTTTCTTACCCTTTAATTTTAATTTGATTTCCTTCTATCTTTCCCCTTTTTTGTGTAACCAAGCAAAAGAAGAAAAAAAAACACCAGTAGCTAATAAAATGTAAGGAGCCAGAAGGAAGATGCGCCATACCTGGGATTTTGTTAATGGAGTAATATCATGGGAAAATTTGCATTTGTCTCCCTAGAATATGAGAAAACACATCGGTTAGATCATAAAAAGTATGTAATTATTGTGCATTTGTGCATCATGCGAAACGACAAAAAGTGGGCATGATAAGAAGACAACCTGTTGGCATCTGCCCTGTAGAAAAAAATTACAGTATTTAATTTCTTTTGGCTTTGTAATTGGCTGCAGCTTCAATCTCTTGACACCTTGCTCCCTTTCTTTCTTTGCTCTTTTCCTTCTCTTTGCTATCTGCAAAATTGAGTAACATGCAGAGGAATAGATCTAATACTTATTCAAATATGCAGAATATTGATAACATAAGAAATATGTTTAAAATGTTACTGTGACTAAAGGACTGAGGAACATATATAAAGAAATCAAACCTTCTTCTTAGCTTTTCGTTCCACTGTCAGAGGAGCACGTTTTTTCCTAACCTGGACTTCAAGATTCTGCAATGAATGGTCAATTTCAATTAGAAACAGTTGCATGGAGATGAAGCATAATTGTTACTTTTCTTTTTTTAACTTGGAAATACGAATGTTGAGCACAAATTTTACCAACGACAACCATGGCTTTCAATTGCCACCATGGTATTAATATTTGTAACGTGATATGGTGATAGAATAATGCAAATAAAAAGCATAGGTTTATTGAAGTACCTTAAATATTCTAGTCCCTACTGAGTCTATCTGAGCCTATATTCTAGAAAATGTGAAGCAACATGATAATGAAGCCACTCTAATTAGAATCTCTTCTTAGGGGAGAAGCCAAGGAGAGGAGAGGAAGAGGGGTAGGGTCAAGGATTTCTCGAGCTTATAGAACCTATCTAGTTTACTAGTTATCACATTCATTTGTGGGCATCTATGAAGCAAGGACACTCCTATTTGGTAGCCATGTTATGTTGGACCCTCGAATCCGACACGACATTTCTATATTTATGTATTTTTTTCAAAAAAATTCCCAGGTGCAAGAGTGTTGTGTCACATTGTGCCATGTCAATCCCTTAGGTGTGCATCCACAAGAGTATTAACCAAACTACAACATGACTCAATATAGCAATGAAATAGAGTCCAACAAAAGTCCACAAGGTTTCATGGCTCTGGAAGTTGGTGAATTATAATTTAGGACTTGCAGGCACAATGAACACTTTCTGTGATATATACTGAGTGTGATACATAACATGGGAAATAACACTCGAGTGAACTGAGTGTTTAGACTTCACACAGGGCCAGCCCCTAGTGGAGGGGGCCAGCCCCTAGTGGAGGCAGGGGAGGCGGCCGCCTCGGGCCCCGGATTTTTCCCTTTTTTAGGGGCCCCCAAATTTTTTTCCATTATACTTATAGTTACGTATTTTGCACGTAAAGTAAAATTACATTATGTATAATTATCATTAGGGCCCCCAAATTTAATTATTTGGGCCTTTTATATAATTTTTTTTACTTGGGCTAGTGCTTTGATTGATTTTAATTTAATTCGGCTTTTTGTTGATTTATTGATTGAATTTGGGGGTTTCAAATCCATCTCCAAATCCAATCCCAACCCGCACTCGCACCCGAGACCCGACCTGCACACTTCAATAGAGATTGAATGGATTATGCCTACTATGTATTGAGAAGGCGATGGAAGGAAAGCTTGATTAAGAATATTTAATTAGTGAGTTTGCTGCATGGAATACGAGAAGAAGTCATGCTTTTTTGTAATAATAAAATATCTTATTTTGCCTTGAACAATGTGCTTTTTTTTTTTGGGGGGGGGGGGGGGGGTAGGTATGGGGGGCCCGTTTCCGGAGTTCGCCTCTGGCCCTCGTGAACTCAGAGCTGGTCCTGACTGCACAGTGGCAAATATCCCTCTCCTCTAACTAATTTATGGTAGCGAACATCCACAATGTTTATGATGAAATCACGATATTATAGATTTAACTAAACATTTCACTCAATTACCAGTAAGATTTATACCAATGCACCTCTGATGATAACAGAGACGTAAAGATATAGAAATTTTGAAATATTCATAATGATAGGCATGGTTGTTGCATATACAATTCAAATCATAACTTCAGCTCCCACAGTTAATGAAATGAATATTCTTCTGCAAACCAAGAATAGAAATAAGTAATAAGGTCTCAAACAGTACCTCAGTCTCAGATGACCTCTTTCCTAAGTTCCCCACAGCTGCATTAGTTTGAGATTTCACAGATCCACCGTTGTCAACTGCTTCAAAACTTCGTTTACCATCACAAATCAAACTACTGAAAGCACTCTCATCGGCAATTTTCAAATTAGAACAAGCACCCACCGAAAAACCATGATCACCATCTTTATCAAATCCCTCACTAATGGACCCCACATCCGAATCCTTATCCTCAACTTCCACCTCTCCATCAGAACCAATTGGAATCTCCCCTTCTTCCATCTCCTCGATATCAACTGCACTATCACATACATCACCTTGTGCAACTTCCTCTATTCCATTCACTGTTTCCCCCTTCGATCCATCTTTCTGCGTCTCAACTCCCATTCCTTCATCCAATTCACCAATTTCACCTGGGTTTCCGACCGCCTCAGACTTGTCAAAGGCGACATCTTTCAATTGATTAGTGCCTTCCACTAATTCCTTCACTGTTTTCCCATTCAATTCACAAGAGCTACTTACCATAACTTCGTGTTGCGTTTCAACTATCAATCCTCCATCCGATTCACCAAATTCAGCTTCAGACTTCTCAAAGGTGGCACCTTTCTCTCGATCTTTCGCTTTTAAATCAAGATTAGAATCATCGCGTACGAGCTTGGCACATTCTAACATAATTCCATCAAGCAACCCCACATCAATAGAACCATCAACAATGTCGAATTCTTCCACATCATCATTTAGAGAATTCTCCAATTCTTTCCCAAATTGGGAAAGTTCACTGACTTGTGATGGTTCTTGATTGGGATTGGGATTGGGATTGGAAACGGACGTACCTGTCTGATGGAAATCAGAATTGGGATTAGGGTTAGGGTTAGGGTTAGGATTTGGGGGGGCGTCTTGATCGAGGGAGAGGGAGTAGATGCGGAGGAGAGTACGGTAGGAAGCGCTGTCGAGGTGGGAGCGGCGAGAAGGGAAAGAAGAGAGGCTGAGGATTGAGGGAGGGTTCGCCATTGCCATGGCGGTGGTCGAGATTTCGATGACGTTGGTTAGGGTTTTAGGAAACCCCAGAAATTAATATTATTTGGAGGTTTGGAATTAGGGGGAGAGGCGGTAGGGTATTCTTTGAAGGTTACTGGATTTTTTGCCGTCATAGGCCACTTTTTGAAAATATTTACATTTTTGGGTCAATTCCCCAACTATTAGCGCTTTTGGGCTACTTTGTGCCACGTCAGCAGCGGCTACTATTCCCAATAGCGGTCTCTTCATTTAGAGGTCGCTAATGGAAATATCGACCTATGTTTTAATTTTTTTCTGAATTTTTTGTTTGTCGTCGCTAATCCCACTAGCGATCTTAGTATATGAGGTTAGTGAGCTCGAATGAATATGAGGCACTTAGCGATTCCTAAGGAGCTTTCCCCAAATATTTAAAACTAACAATCTCCTGACCCACCTCATTATACTAAGGTTGCTAATGGGAATAGCGATGGCAAACAAAAAATTCAAAAAAATTTAAAACATAGGTCGCTATTCCCATTAGCAACCTCGAAATGAAGAGGTTGCTATTGAGAATAGCGGCCGCTGCTGACGTGGCACAAAGTAGCCAAAAGTGCTAATAGTTGGGAAACTGGCCCAAAAACGCAAATATTTTCAAAAAGTGGCCTATGTAGGCAAAAACCTCAAGAATTTGTATATACTTACTACTTACATTGCATCTGTAGTCGTTGATATTCAAAATTACTATATTTGGGAATAGAAATCGGAAATTTGAGTTTACGCTACAGTCGTTTGTACTAAAAAAATGTGGGACGCAAAATGATCGTTCCAATTTTTTTTTAATATTAAAATTGTGGGACGCATCCCAATTTTTTTTTATATTTCATCTCGGAGTGCCTCTCCTCAATTACGGGCTCCTCCGGCCTCGGTCGCATTTTGCTTAAGCTTCACGCGATCAAATACGGCTACAAAGTTTGGCGTAAAGAGAGATTTGCCAACACCAATTTCCTTAAATACCTCTTCCTTTCTTCCATTGAATCCATAGATAGACTAGAAGAACTTGGTCTTATCTCCGATTCCCTCTGCTCCGAACGCAGTTATTGTAAGAGAGAGTTCGCGAGTATTCTCCACAATGAACACATCAAATGGGCCCACAGGGCTAAGTTCCGTAGGCTCAAGGAAGGTGATGGTAACACCGCCTTCTTCCACAACTTTGCGTCGCATCGCCAGCGCAGTAATTATATCTCTTCCATTATTGACAACGATGTCGAATTGTCGTCTGATTCGGAAATTCACGCTTCTTTTCTTCACTTTTATAAAAACCTTATAGGTTCTCCCAAAAATTGTTCCTTTCATCTGGACTGGTCCCAACTTTACGGCAGCCAGGCTCATGACCTGTCTTGTCTGGAAGATCCTTTTTCTTTGGAAGAGATTAAGTCGGTGTCTTCTCTTTAAAAAGTGATTCGGCTCCAGGGCCGGATGGCTTCCCGGCATTTTTCTTCCAAAAATTTTGGGATTGTCTTAAAGACAACTTTTTGAAGATGTTCTCTGACCTTCACCAAGGATCCTTCTCCTTTGATAGGATCAATTACGCGCATATTGTTCTCATCCCCAAAATCATGGGAGCCTCCTCAATACCACGTTCAAGATCAAGTTTAAGATCATCATGAAAGTGCTCTCTAACCGCCTGAGTGCCATCATTTTGCCCTTGATTGATCCCGCTCAATCAGGGTTTATTAAAGATCGTTTTATCCTTGACGGTATGGCGTCGGCCCAAGAAATCATTTCGGAATGTCACATATCCAATTCCGAGGGTATCCTGTTAAAATTAGACTTCCAAAAAGCTTATGACAATGTAAGTTGGGATTTTCTCTTCGAAATCCTTCTGCATCGTGGATTTGGTCCTAAGTGGATCGCTTGGATTAAATCCAGTCTTTTCGCTGGTACCTCATCCGTCCTCATTAATGGGTCGGAAGGTCACAAATTCAAATGTAAGTGTGGCCTTTGACAGGGTGATCCTATTTCCTCCCTCTTATTTTCACTTGTGGCGTTTTCAGCAAATTACTCCGTAATGCTTGGGACGCAATGTCATAGAAGGCCTTGGGGGGTCTCAGAGTTTTCGTGGAATGCTAAACCTACAATATGCCGACGACACTATTATCTTTGCGAAACCCAACAGGAGTACTTTACGCAATTTAAAGCTTCTTCTTTATATTTTTGAAAATGCCTCGGGCTTATCGATTAACTTCCAAAAATCTTTGGTTCTTTGGCTTGGAGGGTCAGCCACTCGGCAAGTTGAGATTGCTCAGTTTTTCAACTGCTCCTCTGCTTCCTTTCCCATCCAATATCTGGGTATACCCTTCAGATGGGGTAAGCTTCATAAATCTGATTGGTTGCCTATGATAGATAAAGTTGAATCCAGACTTAACCTTTGGGCTGGTAAGCACCTCTCGCGCGGGGGCAGAGTAATTCTGGTTAATTCTATCCTCTCCTCGGTTCCCTTATATATGATGTCTTATTTTTACGTCCCCTCTTGGGTTATTAATAAGATTGATCAAATCAGAAGAAACTTCTTCTGGACGGGTTCTGATACTTACATAGCTGGCACCCACCTTTGTAATTAGAAGTTGATTTGCACTTCCAAGGCAGCGGGTGGGTTAGGAGTTCTTAACCTCAGAAACCAAAATATGACCCTTCTGGGTAAATGGTTATGGAGAATTCTGAAGGAAGACCATTTACCCTGGACGCGTCTAATTACTCTTAAATGTTTTTCCCGGCGAAATATCTTGAATTTCTCCCCTACTCTCTCCCGTAAGGCCTTTCCCTTTTGGAAGGGTGTTTAGAAGGTTGCCAATGCTTTCCTCTGCGGCATTATCCACGAGTGCGCCGATGGTACCAAAACCTAGTTTTGGTCCGATTTATGGATTGGCGATATTAAGTTGGCGTTGAAATTTCCCTCTCTTTACCTTTTAGCTTCTAACCCTACTGCCACGGTGGCAGATCATGTTTCGATTACCAACAACCATAAGTTTTGGTCCATTCCGCTCACTTCTGACCTGCCTTCTTCTCTCGAACCAGATTTTGTTGATCTTTCTCTTAGCTTAGACCATTACGTATGGCACCCCAAAGAAGATTTTAAGTGGAGATGGACCAACTCAGGCAATTATACTGTGAAATCTTTTTATAACTTCCTTAATTTTGGTGGTGTTTACTCTTCGCTGGCCAAACCACTTTGGGGAAACTGTGTTCCCTTAAAATTAAAATATTCGGCTGGCTTGCTTTTAATGACAAACTCCTTACAGTGAAGATTCTTAATAAGATGAACCTAGCTTTAGGCCAATTATGCGCCTTGTGTTCGTCCGAACATGAAGACGCTGAGCACATTTTCCTTCAGTGCAATTTCATCCGACCATTGTGGCAAATTTGTGTCATAGCTTGGCAAGCCCCTTCTTTCCCTATCACCTTTTCTTCCTGCTGGAAGTTTCCTCCTGTTAGAAAAGATTTGCACAAATCTTGGATCCTCTCGATCTTAGTCATTATCTGGGTCATTTGGGTTGAAAGGAACAAACGTATTTTTTTCTCACGCCTCTTGCTCAGACAATTTTATACAATTTATAAGACAAATTAGATACTATGTAGTATAACTACCCACCACAGGCTCGGCTGCCTCTCAAAAGTTGGTTACCGATTAGGTGACTCTTGATCCTTGGCTTTATTATTTATATTATATTTTTCTATCTTAATACCCGATATGGGACTATATTCCAATACCATTTCCTATTTCTTTACTCAACCAAGCACAGGTGGGCCCCTCCACACCCTTGCCACGTCATGGCACACATTCAACAGAACTTCATACCATTTCCACGGGGCCCCCCTCATTCCATGCATTCCATACCAATCTTTATATATTAACTAGGTTTGCCCGTTGACGCGTGCCTACGACACGTCTTCGGAACGGTGTACCTTGTTTGATAATATAAAATAGTTTTGGAGATCCAGCAAATTAATTGAAGTAGCAAACATATTATATGAGAAACTTTTGGGGGTCCAGCAAAAAACATATTATATGATTTTTTTTTAATTATTTTTAAAGTTTTTAAATTTTTATTTTTTTAAAATTTGTATTTTCTTTAACTTTTTAATAGAAGAGTGAGTGGGAGAGAGATAAATAATAATAATAATAATAAATATAGGAGTTGTTTTAGGTGGGGGATTTGAATTTGAGTTTTGAGGGGGAAAATATGTATTATGAGGTTAGATCTCGGCCTTTGATTTTTGGGGGATTGAAGGAGAGCCACTTGATAGCTTTCTTTGTGTTTTATTATATAGATACCATTCATGCATTATATTTTTTATACAAAGCCAGCCAACATTTTTTCTACTTTTTTTTCACATATATATATTATCATATACTAATATACTTATCTTGCTCTGATACCATTTGTAACGCCCCTGCCCCTAGCTCAGACAATTTTATACAATTTATAGGACACGTCTTCGGAACGGTGTACCTTGTTTGATAATATAAAATAGTTTTGGAGATCCAGCAAATTAATTGAAGTAGCAAACATATTATATGAGAAACTTTTGGGGGTCCAGCAAAAAACATATTATATGATTTTTTTTTAAATTATTTTTAAAGTTTTTAAATTTTTATTTTTTTAAAATTTGTATTTTCTTTAACTTTTTTAATAGAAGAGGGAGTGGGAGAGAGATAAATAATAATAATAATAATAAATATAGGAGTTGTTTTAGGTGGGGGATTTGAATTTGAGTTTTGGGGGGGAAAATATGTATTATGAGGTTAGATCTCGGCCTTTGATTTTTGGGGGGATTGAAGGAGAGCCACTTGATAGCTTTCTTTGTGTTTTAATATATAGATACCATTCATGCATTATATTTTTTATACAAAGCCAGCCAACATTTTTTCTACTTTTTTTTCACATATATATATTATCATATACTAATATACTTATCTTGCTCTGATACCATTTGTAACGCCCCTGCCCCTAGCTCAGACAATTTTATACAATTTATAGGACAAATTAGATACTATGTAGTACAATTGCCCACCACAGGCTGGGCTGCCTCTCAAAAGTTGGTTAACCGATTAGGTGACTCTTGATCATTGGCTTTATTATTTATATTATATTTTTATATCTTAATACCCGATATGGGACTATATTCCAATACCATTTCCGGTTTCTTTACTCAAACAAGCACAGGTGGGCCCCTCCACACCCCTGCCACGTCATGGCACACATTCAACAGAACTTCAAACCATTTCCGTGGAGCCCCCCATCATTCCATGCATTCCATACCAATCTTTATATATTAATACCATTCATGCATTATATTTTTTATACAAAGCCGACCAACATTTTTTCTACTTTTATTTTCACATATATATATATATATTATCATATACTAATATACTTATCTTTGAAAATTACGGGGTGTTACACAGAATTTTGCTCCCCAAATAAGGACGCATTCTATTTATACCAATCTTTATGACCTTGTGTGTTACGGGGTGTTGTCAAAGCAGGCTTCACAAGTTGTACAAATTTATAAGGAACGACACCTTAGAGTGGATATTAGAGCGTGAGTTTCAACTTATAGAGATTTACATTTGTGTTGCTCTATAGGCTGATGTTTTCTTTTTCCTTTTCTTTTGGATGGCTGGAGTCGTGAATGAAGGTTGCTATTGAACTTGCATTCAACTTCATTCATGATGCTCTCCTCGTATACATTGATGTGAGATTATATGCGAGCATGCTTTCTCTGAGTATCAGAGTGGCGCAGTGAAAGCGTGGTGGATTGACCCTACATTCATGATACATTACACATAGACACACTTTCCTTTCAAATTATTTTTCGTGGATTTTCATCCTAGTATTTTTCAACATTCAATATTTTTTAAATAAATATTTTCTTATATTATTAAATCAATTGGATATGTATTATTTTGACTATCTTTCTTAGTCTCGATCTTTTGAAGTTGTTTTATCTGTATTTCAATCTTAAAGATTTGTCCTTTATGTTTTGTGTCACTTTATGATTATCCATTCACGTTTGTTATTACTATTTCGTATTATTGCAACTATTATTTTCTTCATTTATTATTTATATTATATTCTGAATTTTCTTATGTGTATTCATTTTATACGATTTGATTTTTGTGATGCTTCTGAACTATTCCAAATTAATGACAAAGTTTATTTTTCTGTATGGAACTTCTTTCAATCTATCCTATCTTTTATGATCATATTTATTTCCTTATGTTATTTTTCCGAGTTTTCTCATTTCGTTCTTATAAAATTTTGATACTTATAGTTTTCTTATATAGAGTTTGTCTTATTTTTTCTCGTTGCGTATTTTTATACTCTTAAAGTTTGCAGTTTTCTAAATGCAATAATGATATTTTCTTTGGCGTGTACAAAATATAGCCTTTACCCTAGGAAGTTCCGGGGACGGAACTATTCTAAGGGGGGAGAGTGTAACACCCGCAAAATTGAAAAGGACAATTTTGTCCTTGTGTGTTATGCACATGTATTTTGTAACGTGTTTTCATTACGTATTGTGATTTCCGACTATTTATGCATTTTCCATATTGATTTTTACCCTACTTTGTGTCAACAAAAATATAATATTTCAATCTCCATATTTTTACGTGCTTTTTATATGTTTTCAATGCACGTATCAATTGCGTATTTTCCATCACTAAGTGTGATATTTCTATGTGTATTGACTATTTATTTTACGTGTTTGAACTCGTTTTATAAAATGAAAATTTCATTTCCCCCTATTTTGATTAAAATGTATTTTTTTGATTTTTTGCACGTGTGGTGCACGTGCAAATTTTTATTCTCATTTTTTACTGCTCTCATTTTACTATTTTTAGCATGCATTAGTTTTAGTTAGCCTTTCTTTTGATCCATGAACCTATAAACTAAATCTAGCCCATTAGGAGAGGAGCCCACTAGATGATTAAATAAATTAATTAGTAATGAGCCCATTTAGCAAGCCCACTAATAAAATCACATTTTTAGTTAAACATGCACTATTACATGACAAGTTACAAACTATAGTACACATTTAGAGTTATAGAAATGTGTTCATATTTGATTGTGCATGTGTGCATGCACACACAAATGTATTTGGACCATTTTTTGGGCAGGATGAGAGAGTTAAGGCTTGTAGGAGTGGGGAGATGAGAGGTTGGGAGTTTTGGGAGTTAGGAAAATTGGAGAGGTTGAAGGATGAGTTGAGAAAATGAAGAGATGGAGATTAAATTTGAATAATTTATTAGGTTGTGTAATTTTGCAAATGAGACCCTAACCTAGACCTATAAATAAGCACTCATTTCTTCTTATTCCACACACCAAAAGAAAACAAATAAGAGTAAGTGAAAGAAAAGTAAGAAAAGAAAGAGAGTGAGAGTTTTTTTTGCTTAGAGGAGTTGCTAGGAGAGGGAGCTTGCTAGGAGGAGAAGCCATTGCTAGGAGTTTTTCTTGGAACTAGAAGTAGTGTTCCCATCCTTCCTTTCAATTGTTCAAGCTTCACTTAAGGTGGGTGTTCTTATGCTTTCTAAGTAGGATTGGCATGCTAATAGTTTAATGACTAGATCATGAATGATGACAAGACTATGTATTTTTGTGAATGAGTTGAAAGATGAAATTATCTAGGTTTAAGACATGATTATTAAAGGGTATGTGTACCCATGTTTCTTGTGCATGAAAGATTATGATTTAAGAGTTAGTGAGACCTCGGTTACCGGCAATATTGAAAGAAAGATTTTAAGATATGATTTCGAGATATTGCCGTCGGGCGATCTCATATTTTGTGAACAAGTCCGATAGGAGGTAAAACTAATTCTAGGGATGATAACTCATTCATGTCTTGAACTAAATAAATTTCAGGCACATAAGTGAAGATATAGTAAGACCTAGACAAACGTAAGTGGGGCACTCTATATAGTTGGGCGGTAGGCTTGTTGCGGCTGTTCACCGAGGCTATAGACCCAGTTGGTGGACTGTGGTTGCTCCGTGGGAGACGGGCTTTTATTTTAAATCCGGGATTATGAGGACGGGTCAGCGGTGGATTCCAGGATCTTGAGTAATCGGGCGGATAGTTTATATTTAAATCCAGGACTTGGCGAAGTCGGGCGGATAGATTTTATGGTATATTTTGAGAAAATAAAAATGATGTATAAGTGGTTTAATGAGTTATAACTCCAAGGAATTATTATTAATTTTTTTTTGTAAAAGATCCTTTGAATGAAAGATGGATAACAAGTATAAAACTCTCTTTTGTAAATTAACACTCATGTTGAGATGTGGAATTGTTTAATTTGCTTATAGAAGTTTATAATGTTGAATCTTTTGAGATAGAGATTATTTGTTCTATGTTTGAAAATGACTAGATCATGAATGATGACAAGACTATGTATTTTTGTGAATGAGTTGAAAGATGAAAGTATCTAGGTTTAAGACATGATTATTAAAGGGTATGTGTACCCATGTTTCTTGTGCATAAAAGATTAGGATTTAAGAGTTAGTGAGACCTCGGTTACCGGCAATATTGAAAGAAAGATTTTGAGATATGATTTCGAGATATTGCCGTCGGGTGATCTCGTATTTTGTGAACAAGTCCGGTAGGGGGTAAAACTAATTCTAGGGATGATAACTCATTCATGTCTTGAACTAAATAAATTTTAGGCACATAAGTGAAGATGTAGTAAGACCTAGACAAACATAAGTGGGGCACTCTATATAGACGGGTGGTGGGCTTGTTGCGGCGGTTCACCGGGGCTATAGACCCAGTTGGTGGACTATGGTTGCTCCGTGGGAGACGGACTTTTATTTTAAATCTGGGATTATGAGGACGGGTCAGCGGTGGATTCTGCGATCTTGACGGGTCAGCGGTGGATTCTGCGATCTTGAGTAATCGGGCGGATAGTTTATATTTAAATTCGGGACTTGGCGAAGTCGGGCATATAGTTTACCGTTTCCAATGTGTATACATATACTGGGGCTAGAGGGACACATGCGGGAGGTTCGCACGACGAGGAGTCTGTATAACAGTCGAGCAGGGGATTTGTTGTGGCGGTTCCCTGGGGCTGGGATCCGTTCTCGTGGAACGTCTTACCTTTATCTTATTACTGGATAGTTTCATGGCGAGGGATCGAACCCTTTATTGTGGAGTACGTAGGCGCTTGCCCTCGGACCTATGTAGTATGAGATGCACAGAATCCGAATAAGTGTGCATTAGTGTCATCCTAGTATAAAATGTGTGCATTAGGTATTAAGGCATGGCATACACTTACATGTTTAGCATAGTCACAATTTAACACTTTATGTTCATTTAAATTTGTGATTTTGTTAAAGTACGAGATCGTTATACTATTCCCGGCATAGAGAGGATAGCCGTGTATAATATTTCATCGGTTGTAATCAACTGACGTGCCCACAGTTTATTATGCAGGAAATGGACATATTCAAGAAGAAGTAAAGTTGATTTCAATGCTGTTGAATTATTATTTGTTAAAGATGTATAAATTGTATATCATTCTCATTGTTGTATTTCATTGTATTCTTCCGCTGTGTAAACAAAGTTGTATTTGAAATCTGATGTTGCTAAAAAAAATTAAATTCTTGTAAAATTGTACGAAGTGAAGTAAAGATCCTATGGAATCTCGAATTCGGTCTTATTTGGAATTCGGGGCGTTACATAAAGTGAGTGCATTGCGATTGTGGCGCCTCGACGAGGCGCTTGTTTTATTTCATTCTTCTAATATTAATGTTATTTAGTTAGTATCGCTCTAAAATTTCAGTTCTCTTTCTTCCTTCACAGATCTGAAAGCTGTATGTTTGGCTCGTTGGCTTCTCCCGGGCTTATAGTAGCCTCGCTCTCGCTTATTTGTCTGAAGTCGCCTACTCTGTTTCTTTTGGTTGCCTGTCTTGTGTATGGTTGATGGATGGTGGTTCAAAGTTCTTTTGGTTGGCTGTTCCTTTTGTGATGGGCTGTGTGTAGCTACTGCGTTATTTTTTGAGGCAGTTATTTTCTGCTTATGCTATGGAAATGTCCACTGTTCATTCCTGTTTATTTTTTTATGCTTCATCTCTCTTTACTGTGTTTTGTTTGCCCTAGCTTTATTGCTGTGGGGATTTTTGGGGCATATTACGCTTGTTTGTGTTTTTTGGTTTCTGTGGCTATGGCTTATTCTCGTATGCCGCCTATGGCCTTGCGGTATGTTGGATTGCTATCTTTGGCTCTGTGATGTCCCTTTTTTTTGGGAGTTAAGTTGTTCCCTCCTTGCTCTGTAGAGTGAGTGACCTTAACTCATTATCTGGTATTGCATTTGTGGCCTCGCTTGGGAGCTTCGTTTGCTTCGGTCTCCCGGTCCAAAGTTTGTATTTTTGTTCCCAGAGATTTAGGTTTCACTTTGTAACATTATTACTATTCTCGTTCGGCTAGCTTGCATGGTCGGCTCCTGCTCCGAGTTTATAGCCATGCCCTCCCCCAGAGTCTTGTTTCTGGGTATCACTGTTTTTTCTACAATTGAGAGCACTGTTAGTATTTGGATGCTTGTTTCTCATCTTGATGGTAGCTTTCAGTAGGCGGCTTGGTTGTTTGTCTTTGATCCTGAATCTTTTGTTTCTCTGTCTCCCTGATCCTGCTATGAGCTGCTCCCTTCTCCTGTAGACAGCTTCGCTGTGAGGTTTCGTCCTGATATTGTTTGAGGTTTCAATTGGGTGGCCGGTCTTGATTCTTCCCTAGCGCTTCTCCTTCTATCGGATGCCGTCTTCTCACTCTCCCCGCCTTGCCAGCTATGCCGACTGCCTTGGGCTCTTTTAGGCTTTATTATTGTTGTATTTTGTCTGGGGTTTTGGTAGGTAATGTCCTCAATTGCGAGCTTTGTATTACTTGGTTCTGTTTATTTAGTCTTCAGTTTTACTTCTTGTAAAATTGTTTCTGCTTGTATACTCTCGTTTATTTATATATTGGGCTGGAATCTAACGATTCTATCCTTGATTATATATAAAAAAATTGGGACGCAAGATGACAATCCGATATATGGAAAGAAAGAAGAAGAAAAAAACCAGACGCAAGATGATATTCCGTCCTAAATATGTCAGATGCAAAAAAATCAACGGATGCAAGAACATATTGTGATTCCTATATTTGAGAATTTCCAATATCTTCTCTCAAATATAGGAGACTACTGTTCTTCAAAACTCATTTTTTCCAAATATAAAGAACGACTGCAGCTTCATTTTTGTCAACATTTCCAAAATTTGGAAATTAAGAGAACGACTACAGATGCTCTTAAAGGCCATAGGAAATCAGAAATTCTGCCCTCTTTCGGTCCCCACTCTAACCCTGAGTTTTTAAAAATTTACGGAATTTCCATCGCTTCTATTCCGTTCGATTCGGTATTAATGGTCCAGATCGTCTCGTGATTCGTGTAGCAATATTCTAAACCATCATCTAAAATAGCAAGGTTATAATTTCCCCCTCTTTTTCAATTTCGTATGGGTTTAGGATTTCAGTTCTCCAATTTGGGGGTTTGGATTAAGTCTTTCGTTGGGGCATATCTTTATTGGGGGGGGGGGGGGGGGGGGGGCACTAGTGTTCAACTAATAGAGGTATGAAGTAATTATTACTACATAAACTCAACAAATGTGTATTAAATTGATGTTCTTTCTCCGAATGAATGAATGAATCTGATGTTACACTTTCAGATGTTGCTCTTCCTATGGTTGAAACTGAGAATAAATGGTCTTTGATGCATGCTTCGTAGGAAAGTGAAAAGACTAAACATAAGTAAGTTGAATTTTTTTGGCATAACTTGCTTTCTATTGTACTATCGTTACTGATTCATCTTAAACTTAAACACAAAAAATTGAATAGTTGGTTCTTAAAGTGTAGAGATTTATAGATAGGCATTTAATTACAATGTCATGGTATTTTGGAAATTGATGTTTACTACTATGGCTTTCAAAGAAATAATTTTAGGGTGTGTATCATAATGTAATATAATTAGTGAACTAATTATGCACACCCTAAGCTCATAACTATGTCAGCAGGAAGTACTAGAAAGGAAGAAGAAAAAGTACACTGAGAATATGAAAAACAAGGAGAAGCAATGATTCACGAGCCAGCAGAAGAGAAACAAGTCATTGCTAACGCCAAGAAAGGTGAAGAGATCCTCAAAGCTGCAAGTTTACTGCAAATCCGTCGCCGAGTTTCTCTGAGAAGACTGATTAAGGTAGTGATCTTCCATAATTATTATTTTATCTCATTTGAGATTTCTCTTTTGCTAGAAGCCTTATTTTAGTTCAACATTTTTTTTATATGTTTTTTATTTAATTAGACAATATCACTTTGGTTGAGGTGTTGAAAGAGTGATAATCCTTCAACATAGATTTCTTTCACAATAGTGACACAAAAATAAATTAAATGACAGATTTGCATATAAGATCGTTTGGTCCTTCAGTAGCCCGTGCATCAAACATACACATATAGTGTTAATTTCTCAACCTAACTATATAATTTTTTGCAGCTTTTGTCCGCAGAGCTATTACTTAATTGATTTCTAACAATGAAGTCACAAACAATGTTCTCAGTTCATTGTATTCATTATTTAAGTCACAAACAATGCTCTCAGTTCACTGTATTCAAATGTCTTACTGTACCTTTTTCTATAAGGTCAAGCATTGATGTTTATGCCCTTTAGATGTCTGCAATTGAGTATGTTAGTGTGTAAGTGTTGAAATATAGTAATTGTATATTCTATTTCCTAATATAGGAAACAGATTCCCCAAATCTCTCATCTTCCCAATCTTCTCTCAATCTCTTTTCTTCTTCTCCAAGAATGTAATCCTTATATATAGATGTATACAGTAAAGAATAAAACAACAAGAAGAATAAGAATTATTTTTTCCCAAAAAATATTTTCTTCATGGTATCAGAGCCTAACAAGATCTAGGCTAGTTGAAGAAGAAGAAGAGACGGAGGCGATCGGATCTGATGCCTCCATCCCGACCTGATCCCGACCAAACCCCGATCCCCGAATCTGCCAGTCATTTCCCGCACTGTTCATCTTCCCCAACACAGAGAACCCACTGCCTTCTTCCCCGACCTCCGTCGACCTTTCCTCGTGCTCCATCTCCCGTCGACGACCCCCCATCGGTCATTGAGCCCCGACCTCTCCTCGCCACCTACCTCGTCGAAATCCACCTCCAGATCGAAACCCTGTCATTGCTTCCCCAATCGTCGATGCCCTTCTCCTCTGACCTCAACTTCAACAACGACCAGATCGAAACCCAGCGCTGCTCTCTACCCGTCGACCAGCACCGTTTGCAGCCGCCCAAACCCGCCGCCCCTCTATTCCGCTAACGGCAGCGACCCGTCGCCGCCAGCGATGCCGCCTCTCATCGACGTCAGCCGTCGACTGCCGCCATCCAGATCTTCAACGTCAGCCGTCTCTCCCTTCTACTATTGCTGCTGTCTCTCTCTCTCTCTTTGCTGTTGGGTGAAGATGAAGGGTTGATTTGGGCTGGTGTTTGGTGTTTTGTGAAGGAGAGATCTTGATCTTGTGTTTGGTATTTGGATCTCGGTGTTGGGTGTTTTCTATCCGTTGTGGAGTTGCTTTTTAGGAGTTGGACTGTTGCTATTTTGCTGGTTGTTGAAGACTTGGAGTTGTTCTTGACCAAGTTGTGTTGTTTGCTATTGGTTGCTGAAGATCAGATCCATCGTTTTTCCCCTTTGTGCTGCTACCATGGGACAAACTGATAGAGCTGAGAAGAGTATTGGACTCGCCTCTACATTAGTTACAGCTGTAGGTAATGATAGTAAGGTATTTAATATTTCTGCTTCTGTTATGAATAGTGCATGGATAATTGATTCGGGTGCTACCGACCATATGACTTTTGATTCTAGACAAGTTCAAAATTTTCAACCATCCACTAAATCAACTGTGTCCACTTCCAATGGTGATCCTGTCACTATTACTGGCGAGGGTACCATACACCTCACAAACAACCTAACCTTAGATACTGCCCTTGTTGTGCCATTCTTGAATTTCAACCTATTATCTGTTGCTCAAATAACCACTGCCTTACATTGTATTGTAGTTTTTGGCCTTCACATTGTGTGTTTAAGGATATTCGGACTCGCAAGACGATTGGTTATAGGGTTAGACACGGGAAGCTCTATTACCTGGATTTAGAATCTGAATGTTCGAGCAAGTTAACTCAAGCTCTAAGTGTGGAAGGTTCCGAAGATGAGAAGAAGAAATCAGATATTTGGTTGTGGCATCGACGTCTAAAGCATGCTTCTTTTGGTTATTTGAAGAAATTATTTCCAAGTTTATTTTTGAAGTTGGGTATATCTGCCTTTCCGTGTGATGTGTGTGAACTTGCAAAAGGTCATCGTGTCTCTTTTCCTTCCAAGTCCAAGTAGAAGCTCCATTCTTTTTATGATTATTCATTCTGATGTTTGGGGTCCATCCAAAACCACTACATTTGGATGAGCCAAATGGTTTGTGACCTTTATTGATGACTGTACCCGTATGACCTGGATTTGTTTGATGAAGTTGAAAAGTGAAGTTAGTGGTTTGTTTCAGAAATTTCACAAGCATGTTATGATTCAGTATAAATCACAAATTCAAGTTCTTAGGAGTGATAATGGCGGAGAGTATCTGAGTTCAATTCTGCAACAATATTTGATAGAACACGAAATTGTTCATCAGACTACATGCTCGTATACACCTCAACAAATGGGGTTGTAGAAAGGAAAAATAGACACTTGCTCGAAGTGGTCCGTGCTTCTCTCATCCATGGAAATATGCCACTCATTTATTGGGGAGAAGCCCTTACTTCTGCTGCATACTTAATCAACCGAGTTCCCTCTAAAATCCTAAATTTTCTCACACCATTTCAAGCATTAACTGAAGCTGTGAATGCACCAAAAGTCGTCAACTTGCCTCCTCGTGTGTTTGGGTGTGTTGCATTTGTTCATCTTCATCAACATGAACGCAATAAGTTAACTCCTCGAACTGTCTGCTGTGTTTTCGTGGGATATGCACAGAATAAGAAAGGGTATCGGTGCTATCACCCACCAACTCAAAAGATGTTTGTAACTATGGATGTTGTGTTCCATGAAGATGAGATGTTTTTTTCCTCTGAGGTTGAACTTCAGGGGAGTACCGAAGTGAAGTTCAAACTTTTGCCTATGATGAAGTGGTTACTATGCAAACTGAACAATGAGATATAAGGGGAGAAAATCAGGATGTAAGTAATGACGATCACTCGAATGAAGACTTGGTTGAGGAAGAAAATTTTCACAAAGATCTGCAGTCAGTGCCGAACCTCCTTGAAGATGAGCCATCTCCACCACCAGCACCATCTGAACCATCTCCACCACCAGTACCATCAGATCTATCTCTACTCCCAGCAGAACCCCAAAACCAATCGTCATCGCTGTCCGAAGCTCCAAGAAAAGAACTCCCAAACCATACTACTAGAGGTATCCCAAAACCCACTTACGAGCCTAATCCCATTAGTAAAGTCAAGTATCCCATGAGTCATTATGTGTCCACTCACCGATTGTCTGAATCAAATAAGTCATTTGTGAATCAATTATCTGCTGTATCTATTCCTAACAGTGTGTAGGAAGCCCTTACCGATCCAAGGTGGAAAGCAGCTATGGATGAGGAGATGAAATCCTTGAAAAAGAACGAGACTTGGGAGATAGTCGAGCTGCCAGCAGGAAAGAAGCCAGTAGGATGCAGATGGATTTATACAGTGAAGTATAAGTTTGATGGTTCAATAGAGCGATACAAAGCAAGGCTGGTTGCCAAAGGATACACTCAAACATATGGAATTGATTATGAAGATACATTCGCACAGTAGCAAAATTCAGTACTGTTCGAGTCTTACTGACACTTGCTGCCAATCTTGACTGGCCGTTGGAGCAATTTGATGTGAAGAATGCATTTTTGCATGGGGAGTTGACAGAAGAAGTCTATATGGATCTTCCACCAGGGTCGAACAGACCAGTCCAACACAGCAACAAAGTATGTCGTCTGAAGAAAGCATTGTATGGACTGAAGCAGTCGCCAAGAGCCTGGTTTGGGAGATTTACAAAAGCAATGAGGACATTCGGATACTATCAAAGTAATTCTGATCATACTCTATTCCTAAAAAGGAAAGAAGGTAAAATTACTGCTCTCATTATTTATGTTGATGATATGATAGTAACTGGAGATGATCCTGAGGAGATGAAGGCATTAAAGAACTACTTGTCACAAGAGTTCGAAATGAAAGATCTTGGACCTTTGAGATACTTCCTTGGTATTGAAGTTTCTCGCTCAAGAAAGGAGATATTTCTTTCTCAAAGAAAATATGCTCTGGATTTATTGAAGGAAACTGGAATGTCCGCTTGTCAACTGATTAGTACACCATTGGAAGAAGAACTGAAACTATGCAACGAAGCTGATCAAGTGCCTTGTGATAAGGAAAGATATCAGAGATTGGTTGGACGATTAATGTACCTTGCACATACGCCAGATTTGTCATATGCTTTAAGTGTGGTAAGTCAGTTTATGCATGCACCTCGGGAACAACATATGGACACGATAATGAGAATTATGAGATACATTAAGTCAGCCCTAGGAAAAGGAGTCTTATTTGCGAAACATGGTCACTTGAAGGTTGAGGCATATACTGATGCTGATTGGGCAAGATCTATAATCGATAGGCGCTCCACTTCAGGATATTTTACCTTTGTTGGAGGAAATTTAGTTACTTGGAGGAGCAAGAAACAAAATGTTGTTGCACGCTCTAGTGCAGAGGCTGAGTATCGCAGAGTAGCTTTAAGTATAACAGAAGCTTTATGGCTAAAACTCCTGTTGCAGGACTTAGGCTATGATCCAAAGGAACCTATGAAGGTATATTGTGACAGTCAAGCGGCGTGTGATATTGCGGCTAATCCAGTTCAGCATGATAGGACGAAACATGTAGAGGTGGACAGATTCTTCATCAAAGAAAAATTAGATAAGAAAGTTATTGAGATATCCAAAGTGAAGTCAGAAGATCAACTCGCAGATATCCTAACCAAGGCCGTTTCGACTCGGCTCTTCTTGAAATTTGTTGACAAGTTGGACATGCTCGATATCTATGCACCAACTTGAGGGAGAGTGTTGAAATATAGTAATTGTATATTCTATTTCCTAATATAGGAAACAGATTCCCCAAATCTCTTATCTTCCCAATCTTCTCTCAATCTCTTTTCTTCTTCTCCAAGAATGTAATCCTTATATATAGATGTATACAGTAAAGAATAAAACAACAAGAAGAATAAGAATTATTTTTTCCCAAAAATTATTTTCTTATGTAAGTAGATTTTATCGCCGGTTTTATTTAGATTTGAACAAATTGGAGAATAACAATTCTATTTTTAAGTGGTTGCTTATTGTGTGAAAGTAGTATGTGATAATCCCTTATGTGTAGAGAAACTGACTAAGTTCAAATGAATGTGCATTTTTTCTTCTCTTGCCTTCTAATTATATAATGTATGGACTTTCACAATCTAGAATTCATTGTTTTCCCATGTTCATTGATGTTTCAGCCTTTCTATGTAGTGACACATTTATGGATCAATTGCATTGTTCTGATTAATAAAGAGAAGAAGGGGTATTACTTTCTCTTTAAGCGTTAAATCGCTTTTTCATTCCCCCGCTTTATAGTTGCAGAAAGCATAGGCCTGCCCAACTATCTGAATACAAGCTCACTTCCGATTCGCAATTCCCTTGTGGCTACTTTTGATTTGAGGAGAGGATGTAAACATGGTGGGTGATAGAGGATAGTCGAATGGGATGGAGGAAAAATCCTTTTCTCATGAAGGTATAACTCCTTTCCTTTTAAAAGTCATTTTCCAGAAGCTTATATAAATTTTATCCACATTTTAATATTTCATTTTGAAATTTCTTATATTCTTTTCCCTACAACATTCCAACAACACCAGCAATAGCAATAATAAAAACTTCATGAACAAGGAAATCGTCAGGATGACCAAAACGATGTGAAAAATGAAACCTCTACCTCGCAACCATCAATTTCTCCGGCAAGTCAAAATGGTAGGATCTTATAATCTTTAATATGTTCTCTTTTAAATTATGAGTTTTTTTCAGCGTCCAGATTAGGTTGTTTATGAGCATAAAAAAATATGTTTGAGTTGGGCACTTGGGTTTCTTAGATCATGTGAATATAAGTAATGGTGAGTTTTTAGTCTAATTTTGATATGTTGTTACTTTATTTCTTGTTCCTTTCTTTATTTAGTTAAACGGTAATTGCAACTGTTATTTTTATTGGTTTATGCTCTCCCTATTTATTGCATAATGGCAATGTCTTACATATAAATTGCTATTTTCTTTTGTTGAAGTTCTACTTGACGGTAAAAAACTTAAAAATTAAACATGTGTTTGAAAATCAAACTCTTTAATATGTTTGGTGTTCTATATTTGGTAATGTAAATAACATCATTGTTGCATGCAAAGTTACATGAACGCTCCAGTATTAGGTAGAATGCAGTAAACTCATGAATTTAGTGTTGGAAAATAATCTATGTGGGCTCACATATGTGACTAAATGTATAATTGCTATTCCAAAGTTTAACCAGAATTAAAGTGATCTAACCAAGGTAAATTGATGGGTTAAAAGCATATAATAATAAAATGTGAAATATTACGTGTAGAAACCGTAAAGAGAATTTTTAATTTTGTGATGGGCAAAATTGGAAATCACTAATTATCTATTAGGGTTGTGGTCCCCTATATATACGTATCATTCTATTTTATCTGTCATCCCCATTAACAGAAAAGAAAGGAGAGACTCTCTCATAGGAATACGTATCATATATGAAGATCCAAATCCTCTGCACAATCCCCATTAATGGCATCTATTGCTTTAGGTTAGTGCTTCCGCTTTTATATTCTTCTTCTTTTGATTTAGCAAAGGATGTATGGAAACATGATTTAGGATATTTTATTAAAGCACTTTTAGTAACATGATTAAGATATGGATCTGTAGAAACATTGATATAGGATGACATCAATGTTTTATGCATGTTGTTTAAGTGTTGTATATAAAATTTCCATCATTTAGTTCATGCTTTTTATTGGTATAAATTCTGTTCTTTAAAATCACCATTTATTTTATAGATTGTGCGATTGTATACCCATTAAATTCTTGCATTTTTTACAATCTGATTGAAGTTTACTTCGATTCAGGGATGTAAGAAGGGGGGGAAGGGAACAATTCTATTTACTCAATATTCTGTTCTTTACGATCATCATTTATATTCTATGTAACCCCTGTTTCCATTAATACGTATTTTTCAAGTATTTTTTCATATTTTAAATTATTAGTATTGATATGGCTAAAAATGGGGTTAAATCGGAATCGTCCAGATGAAGCACGAATCTTGAAGCTCAGGGGTAAAACGGTAATTTCACCTACAAATGGGTCCGAAACGGGCACTGGGTCTCCTTCTCACAGATCCAATAACCCACGAACGGGTCCACCTCAACTGGGTACGGGTCCCAACCCGAAACACACCCATTCCAGAAAGGATAGAATTAGGGTCTCTGATTCATATTAATCAACGGCCCTGATTCACGTCTATCTTTTCACTGGGATTTGGGGATTAAATTCCTTATCTGATTACGGGGAATATACCTTATCAGATTACATTCCTAATCTGTTTACAAGGAGATTATTTCATATCAGATCATGGGGATTACATCCCTAATCTGTTCCCTAAGACGCCTATAAATACCCCCCATCCATCGCCATTAAGAGGTAATGAATCTTTCACCAGTTTTTACGCTCTTTCATAATCTCTGCGATTACTGACTTGAGCGTCGGAGGGTGCGTCGCCGGGAACAACCCCGGTGTCTCGCACTTTTTGCAGGTGCTCGGCGGGAACGGCGATCAAGGCCCGACGGAACAGGTACACAGGTTTTTCTATTCAGTTTCCCCAAGAATCCACAAGTTCTATCTGTTTGCCCCCACACCAAATTTAGCGGCAACAGATTGGTGCCGTCTGTGGGAAACTAACGAATAGAGACCTCTCCTCTCTCCGTGAACAGGTCTTCTCCAGCCATGCCGCCTCGTAAAGTTAGGTCGAGAGGGTCTAATCGAGTGCCCAACCCTGACCAGCAAGAAGTCCTTCCTGATCCCGCTCAGCAACAAGGTCAACTCCCCCCTACCATGGAAGAGCCGCTCCAAAGGAACCCTCCACCTCCTGATCCAAAGGGCCCTAACCCTCAGAAACAGCCTCTTCATCAAGAGAATCACTCCATCCACAACGCCTCCAGTGCCTCCATGGCCTCCCATCATCCCCGAGCCTCTGGTCGCCACAATGCCCATCCCAAACGTCCGGAAGATGATGACCTCCGTCGTCATCTGGAAGAAAAGCGGGCTCGGAGGGAAGCCTCTCGCCAGCAAGAGCGATCCCCCCGACGCCGAGAGTACAGGAGGTCCCCCATCCAAAGAGGGAGGAAGGACTCCCCCGATCATTACCGAAGGAGGCACTCTCCCGCAGGTCGACAGCAGCCTAGGAACAATGAGGCACCGATCACCCGTGCCGAGTTCCAACAGTTCCAAGCAATGGTACAACAGGCACTCAACCTCCGTCAAAACCCTAATGAGCCGAAGGCCCCGTCCCCTCCTCCAGTCCGAAGCCCTCGCCGACAATCCCCCTCTCCTCGTCCCGCTCCTACCAACTCCCGGCGTACCCCAAGTCCTCGTCGCTCCCGAAGCTACCATCGCCGTAGCCCTCGCTCCCCCTCATACGAAGACGAGTCCCGTGGCTCGGCAGATTACCGTCGGAGAGATGACACCATGAACCGCCGTCTGAACGAGGTGGAAAAACTCTTGGGACAGATAAACCGAGAAGAGGAGCTTAGGGGGAGGACCCTACGTCCTAGCCGCCCCCCTTTCTCCCGGACCATAGTAGATGCCCCTGTACCGTTCGGCTTCAAACCTCCCCAATTCGAGAACTACACTGGTGAGACCGATCCAGTTGACCACATCGAGAGCTTTAAGACTTTGATGCTCCTCCATCAAGCCTCCGATGCCCTCCTCTGCAAAACATTCCCTGCAACACTCAAAGGCCCAGCTCGGGAATGGTACTCTCGCCTTGCCCCAGCGTCGATATTCTCCTTCGAACAGTTCGAAACCCTGTTCATCACCCATTTTGTCAGCAGCCGAAGGGCCGAGAAGACCAGCATCTCGCTATTGCACCTCCGTCAACAGAAGGGGGAGAAACTGAGGGACTACGTGAAGAGGTTCACAGCTGAAGCCAGAACCATCGCATCCCTCGACCAGTCGGTCGCTACCGCGGCGTTCCAATCCAATATCCTCAATTCCAACCTCCGCTCCTCCCTCGCCAAGAAACCACCGCATGACTTTTCTGACCTCCTCCTCCGCACTGAAAAGTACATCCGAGCTGAAGAGGCCGAGGAACAGCCCAACTGGGAAGGAACTGCGTCCGGGTCTAAGAGGAAGGGAACGAAAGAAGAAGGGGCAAAGAAGTTCCAGAAGGATAATACTGGGCAACGCCGACCTCCCCCTAGATTTGAGAAATTCACTCCCCTCACCACTAACATCTCCGCCATCTTCATGGAAGTCGAAAAAGAAGGGGTCTTGCCTCCAGCTCCAAAGATGAACACCCCTGCCAAAAGAAGAGATAAGGAGAAATGGTGCCGCTATCATCGAGACCATGGGCATGACACCAACGACTGCCGTGCTCTGAGAAATGAGATCGAAGCCCTTATCCAGAGAGGGCAGCTGGCAAAGTTTGTAAGAAAGGACGGAGCCGAACTTCCTCCCCAGCCTCGGGGGGCTAACAAGCGTCAGGAACGAGAAGAGACTCCCGAATTCGAGGAAGAGCGAGTCCTCCACCTCATCTATGGGGGCCCAATGGGGGGCTCCTCGAACTCCTCTCGGAAAGCTTTTATAAGAGAAGTCAACTCGGTTCAAGCCACCCCTCCTCCCAAAGGCCTCAGAGTGCCTGTCACCTTCTCTGACGAAGACCTCGAGGGTGTCCGCACCCCTCATTGTGACGCACTCGTCATCAGTCTTCACATGGCCAATTTCAAAGTCGAAAGGATCTTAGTAGATAATGGTAGCTCCGTTAACATCCTCTTCCTCGATGCCTTCAAGGGGCTGAAGCTCTCCCGAGATAGACTCAAGCCCGCCGGCTACACGCTCCATGGGTTCACGGGAGTGCCGGTGACGATTGAAGGGGTAATCACCCTCGACGTCACGGCCGGCAAAACTCCTACTACCCGCACGGAGTCGATGGATTTCATGGTCGTAGATGTTCCAGCAGCTTACAACGTCATTTTGGGTCGGCCCGGCCTAGCCGCCCTTGAAGCCGTCCCTTCTGCCTATCATCTCAAAATGAAAATTCCCTACTCGGGCCGGAGTGGGAGAAGTAAGGGGCAATCAGGAGCAGGCCCGCAAGTGTTATATGACCTCCACCCTCGGACCCGTCCTATCCCTAGAAACACTCGAGATCCCTCAAGATGCTGCTCGGCCAACTTTCGAGCCGGTAGACGAGTTGGAGGAGGTACTCTTCTCGGAGCAGGAGCCGACCCGTAAGTTCTTTGTCAGCAAGGTCCTCCCATCCGCCCTATACTCAGATATTGTAAAATGCATCCGAGCCAACCAAGACCTCTTCGCATGGTCAGCGGCAGACATGCCCGGTATCTCCGAAGAACTCCTGGTCCACCGCCTCAGCGTTGATCTGGGGTCCAAACCGGTCCAGCAGAAGAGGCGCAAGTTCGCCCCCGAGCGTCAGCTCGCTATCAAAGAGGAGGTAGACAAATTGTTGAAGGCCCGATTCATACAGGAGGTGAATTATCCTGAATGGCTGTCGAACGTAGTAATGGTAAAGAAATCCAACGGAACATGGAGAATCTGTATTGATTTCACTGACCTCAACAAGGCCTGCCCTAAAGATCCCTTTCCTCTGCCAAGCATCGACACGCTGATTGACACAACCTCGGGACATGAGCTCCTCAGCTTCATGGACGCTTTCTCGGGTTACAATCAGATAAGGATGTTCCCCCCGGATATTCCGAAGATATCTTTTGTGACCGACCAAGGACTCTATTGCTACAGAGTCATGCCGTTCGGCCTAAAGAACGCCGGGGCAACATACCAGCGCCTCGTCAACAAGGTATTTCAGGCCCAGATTGGCCGGAACATGGAAGTGTACGTGGATGACATGCTTGTGAAAAGCATCCAAGGCATCGACCACGTGACCGACCTCCAAGAAGCATTTGATGTTTTGAGAAAGCACGATATGAGACTGAACCCGAACAAATGTGCGTTCGGCGTCTCATCAGGGAAGTTCCTCGGCTTCATGGTTAGCCAACGAGGAATAGAGGCAAACCCGGAGAAAATCAAGGCCATATTGGACATGGTCCCCCCGAGAAACGTCAAGGAGGTTCAAAGATTGACTGGACGCCTGGCAGCCATTGGGCGTTTCCTGTCGAAGTCCGGGGAGAAGTGCCTCCCGTTCTTCAAAGCCCTCAGGGGGGCTAAAGGATTCGAGTGGGGGCAGCAACAACAAGAATCCTTCGACCAGCTCAAGGCTTACCTCGTCAATCCGCCTCTTCTCAGCAAACCCATACCGGGCGAACCACTTTACCTTTACTTGGCAGCTTCCGAACAGACGCTTAGTGCGGTCTTAGTCAGAGAAGAAGAAAGGGCCCAGAAGCCCATTTACTACGTCAGCAAAGTGCTTCGGGACGCCGAGCTCCGGTACCCGAAAATTGAGAAAATAGCCTACGCCCTGATAATGGCTGCGAGAAAGCTTCGGCCCTACTTCCAGTCTCATTCGATGGTCGTCCTTACCGACCAGCTGCTTAAATAGATCCTTCACAAGCCAGAGACTTCCGGCCGCCTCATGAAGTGGTCGATCGAGCTGAGCCAACATGATATAACATACCAGCCTCGGACCGCAATCAAGGCGCAAGCGCTGGCCGAATTCATAGTTGAAACAACTATCCCCGACTCCGAGCAAACTATGAAAGGACAGCCTGTCTGGTCGGTCTATGTCGATGGATCCTCTTGCAGCGAGGGAAGCGCGGCAGGGGTCATCCTCGTGGGCCCGGACGACTTTGTCCTTCAATATTCCCTCCGTATAAACTTTAAAGCCTCGAACAACGAAGCCGAGTACGAGGCACTCATAGCCGGCCTTGGAATGGCCCGAAATGCAGGAGCACGACGCCTACAGATCTTCAGCGACTCTCAGTTGGTCGTCAACTAGGTCCTCGGCGAATATGAAGCCCGTGATGACAGGATGGTAAAGTACTTGGCCAAAGTAAAGGGCCTCATGGCGCTCTTCGAGGAGGCCCTCATCCGAAGAATCCCCAGAGAGGAAAATGCCCAGGCCGACGCCCTGTCCAAATTAGCTTCCTCTTCCCTTCAAGGCCTTGAACAAATAGTTCTGATAGAAGTCCTTCTCAAGCCGAGCATAGAGGACGAGGCTCTCAACTCCGTCGAAACACTGCCAGTTCTCCTCGAAGACAATTGGATGAAGCCCCTCGTCGAGTTTTTAAGAGACGGACTCCTCCCCCAGGATCCGAAGGAAGCCCGAAGGGTAAGGTCCCGATCCGAGCGTTACATATTGATCGAAGGCATTCTATATAAGCGCTCCTTCACCCAGGTGGATGGTCGACCCTACCTAAGGTGCCTCTCCCCCGAACAATCCGACTACGCCTTGCAAGAACTCCATGAGGGCATCGGCGGAGCCCACTCCGGCTCCAGGGCCTTAGCGCGCAAAGTGTTGAACTACGGGTATTACTGGCCCACTCTCCTACGGGACGCCGAACGACACGTTCGGCAATGCACCTCCTGCCAGAAGTACTCCGACATTCGACGCCTTCCACAAGCTCCACTCTCCTCCCTATCAAGTCTGATCCCCTTCGCAATGTGGGGGATGGATTTACTGGGGCCATTTCCACCAGCCCCCGGACAATTAAAATTCCTTGTCGTGGCAGTGGACTATTTCTCGAAATGGATAGAGGCCGAACCCCTGGCTACAATCACCGAGCATAGAGTTGTTCAATTCTTTTGGAAAAATGTGATCTGCCGATTTGGCGTTCCTCGGATCATAGTTACAGATAACGGTACGCAGTTCGCTGGGGCCGCTTTCCGAGCCTTATGTGAAGACCTGACCATACAGCACCGCTTCTCCTCTGTCTCTCATCCCCAGTCAAATGGCCAGGCCGAGAATGCCAACCGACAGATCCTCTCCGGCATGAAGAAGAGGCTTGATAAGTGCTCAAAGGGCTTGTGGGTCGATCAGCTGCCCAATGTGTTGTGGAATTACCGCACCACGAAGCGGACCCCAACAGGCGAGAGTCCGTTTAATCTCACCTACGGGTCCGAGGCCCTCATCCCGCTAGAGGTTGGGATACCCTCTCCTCGCTTGATAGCCTTCGAAGAGGAACAGAATGCCAGGGAGCTCAGAGCAAGCCTAGACTTGATAGACGAAATCCGGGAGAGAGCGGCCATACGACAGCAAAGTTACCGGAGAAGAATCGAGCTCGCCTACAACAAACGGGTCCGGCCAACAGACCTCAAAGAAGGGGATCTGGTCCTCCGAAAATTGGCCATCTCGTTCCCCGGACAGAAAAGCAAACTGGCCCCAAATTGGGAGGGACCATACAAAATCTCCAAAGTTATCCGCCCCGGTGCATACAAGCTAGAAGACCCCGAAGGCAGAGAAATTCCCAGGACTTGGAACGCCGACCATCTTTTGAAATACCAAGAGAAGGCAGCTACGCCTATCTAAGTAACTCGAGATGTCGGACCACTCCTGTCCTGCTACTAGTAGTAATTTTTCCTTTGTTCTTTCTTCATTGTAATAAACGGCTAGCAACTTTAGAAGCGGCCGACCATTGGATATTCATAAATAAAGTTTTTCACATTTTTTATACTATCACATACCTCCGCCTTTAATTCTCTTACGACACGATGGTTCGGAGTCCAGCACTCGGCTCGACTCTTCCTCCTCGGCCCGTCCGTAGACGAACCGGGAGTAGATCGCCGTTCGAAATTGCTCCTGCAGCCGTCGAATGGATCGGAGTCCAACACTTGGCTCGATTTTGCTTCGAAAGTTCGCTTCTAAGCGGACTAGAAGTAGCTCGCCATTCGAAACTGCTCCTGCATCCCCTAAACTACCCACACGATGGTTCGAAGTCCAGCACTCGGCTCGACTCTTCCTCCTCGGCCCGTCCGTAAACAAGCCGGGAGTAGATCGCCGTTCGAAATTGCTCCTGCAGCCGTTGAATGGATCGGAGTCCAACACTTGGCTCGATTTTGCTTCGCAAGTTCGCTTCTAAGCAGGACTAGAAGTAGCTCGCCATTCGAAACTGCTCCTGCATCCCTTAAACTACCCACACGATGGTTCGGAGTCCAGCACTCGGCTCGACTCTTCCTCCTCGGCTCGTCCATACACGAGCCGGGAGTAGATCGCCGTTCGAAATTGCTCCTGCAGCCGTTGAATGGATTGGAGTCCAACACTTGGCTCGATTTTGCTTCGCAAGTTCGCTCCTAAGCGGACTAGAAGTAGCTCGCCTTTCGAAACTGCTCCTGCATCCCTTAGGCTAATCTAACGATCGGTTCTCTCCGACGCCTCGACCCAATCTTTCCGACTCACCCTCTGTCGGGCCAGAATTAGGGACAAATCACAGCCCCCACGCGCCGAGCCGAGGTACCGGGGTACCGACCCTCGTATATGGCAAAAAATCACTCCGAGGCGAAGCCACCGTCAGATCGCCTCAGAAAGTGCGCTAGGGCGTGATGAGCGGATCTCATTCAGCCACGTGTCCACAAAACGACAAGATAGTGTTTTCTTGGAAACTGGACCCGCCTCGAGATCCGTGCAAATATCAGACATCCCTGATTAGGCCACGTGGACGCAGTCGAGAAGCAACTACGCACCGAGCCGAGGTACCGGGGTACCGACCCTCGTATATGGCAAAAAATCACTCCGAGGCGAAGCCACCGTCAGATCGTCTCAGAAAGTGCGCTAGGGCGTGATGAGCGGATCTGATTCAGCCACGTGTCCACTAAACGACAAGATAGTGTTTTCTTGGAAACTGGACCCGCCTCGAGATCCGTGCAAACATCAGACGTTCCTGATCAAGCCACGTGGGCGCAGTCGAGAAGCGACTACGCCTCAACAGCCAAGCCAAGCCTATGGCTCATAAGCGCAGCGAAAAAGGAAAATTCGAGGCCAAGGAGTTCGGCGAAGCGAACACCAGCCTCGTGGTTCGTCTCAAGCCTACTCTAGTTGACACAACCATAGCACAGATAAAAAGAGCCGAGGACAGTTCGGATAAAACAACTCCAATTCCATTAATAAGTTGGATAAAAGTTACAAAGCGGTTTACAACAGCAAAGACTTGCAAGTAGGTTACAACACGAAGACACGACCCGTCCGCTACTTCCGAGGAAGGGGAATGCTCCGCTTTAGAGACACCTTGGGTCGACGCTTCTTGACCTCCGAGCTCGAATCCAAGCCGACGAACCGAGACGCCTCCTCACCACTAGCCCTGACGGTTGCTCCTACCGAAGCACCGCTTGAAGACACCGCCACACCGCTCTGGGCATCGGCGGCCGACCTGCCTACGATAGGAGTCCGGCTCGCCGCTTGATAGAAGGTGATCCCTCGCTCGATCTCTTCGCGGGTGCACGAGGTGCTCCGGACGTTAGGCCTCGCCGGCTGAGGCTTGAGCCGAGCAACTTCTTCCTCTAGTTCGACGATTCGATCCTTCAAGGTGTCATCCTTTACTATCACCTTAAACCGAGGAAGTTTCGCCGAACCGGGGTATTCGGCGCTGTCCGAGATAACGCGACGCAAGTGAGTCACTTCGATACTCTTGTCGACAGTCACCCTCTGCAACTCTTCCACCTTCCTCGCCAAGCCATCCCGGTCGGCTGAAACTCGAGCAAGCTCCTCTTCCCTAGCAGATAGCTCAGCCTCGACTATCCGTAGGTGGTGCAGTTCAACTAAAGCGTCGCTTTGCCTAATCTCCAAGTTATGAAGTATTCTCCTCGTCAGGTCAACCTCACCTTCGAGACGATCCTCCCGAGATCGCTTAAACAACTCGGCTCGACGCTGTTCAGCCGAGGTGTTACAAGTCGGCTCGGCAATCTGAAATAAGAAAGAGATAGCATTGGAATACCACACTGTCGAGCCAAACACTTAGACAAATTCCGGAGTCAAAATACTTTTCATTCATTAAAAGGCGGTGGCCAGTCCGCAAAAAGGCATTACAATAATCGGAAGTAAAAACAACAAGAAACTACAAAAACTTAGTGAGGGGATCAAGGGTCCACCTTCGTCGCCGGGTCAACCACGGACGCATCGGCGGGGGGCCCATTGACCTGGCCGTCCGGAACAGTCTCTCCCTCCCGTCCTTCATCGCCTACGCCTTCGGCCTCGTCATCCTCGCCTTCCTCCCCTTCATCGTCCGAGGTCGGCGTTGGAAACAGTTGGTAGCCGACCCGCTCGAAGCCGGGGACACGCTCCTGAACGTGGTCGAGGGCCATCTGATAGGATTTCTCCATGTTTTCGGCCATGTGCCTCTTCGCCTCCTCCTCGACCTTCTCCACCTCGGCCCGGATCTTCGTCGCAAGGGCCTCCTTCTCCGCCTTCTCTTCGGCCAAGGACTTCAGCGCCGCAGCTAAGTCCTCAGTGACCTTGGCGGCTTTGGCAGACTCCGCGTCGAGCCGCTTCTTAGCCCTCTCCAAGTCCGACCCAAGATCCGCGACCCGGACTTCCAAGGCCTCAGCCCGCCTCTGCTCGACCTCAAGCTCTTTGACCGCCCTGACCTTCGCCAACCTATCCTTGTCACTGGCGGACTTCAGCTCCTTCTCCTGCGCGGCAAACGTCTCGAGGAGGTGGCCGAAGTGGCAAGTGGCCTACAGAGATAACAATCAGTAATACACAAGCCGAGTTGCAGACTTAAGGAAATTTGGAATGCACTTACCGAAACAAGTGACCGGGCGACTTCATAGGTGTCGTCACCAACCGTCCCCACCTTCAGCGCGGCCCTGTCCTTCGGGGTCGCCAAGTGTTTGACGACCTGCACTGACATCTGCGAATTACCGAGGAACCCGTCATGGTTCTTCACTCGCCAATTCGGCACGAACAGCTGCTTGTGCTGCTCTGTCAGAATCTCTTCGGCAGCCTGGGTTAGAGGGGATGCCTCGATCGACAGCGCCGCATTCACGTCAAAGACCCCCTCGATCACACCAGGGACCGAAGAAGATGGGGGCTCCTCGGCGACGACGACTTCCGAGGGCGCCTCCACGGCCGGAGGGGGCGGAGAGATAGCCGAGGCAACGGCAGGTGCCGGGGTCGACGAGTCAGTCGCGGCCGCCCTCTTCCTCTTCTTCCCCCCGGCCAACTTAGACCTGTCGGCCATCATGGTGTTAAAGTCAATCTTCATTGCTTCTGCAACAAAAAAAAAGAGAGCGGGGGCGAGGACGAATTAGCAGCCCGAACCGAAAACTTAGAAGAAACACAATAAAAAAAAACAACGAGATGTCAGGAGCATACTCGGGTCGATGGGGCTTAGGCCGCACCCGAACAACACCTCCTCCGTCAAATCCCTCCAACTCAGTATCGGAAGGGCCATTATCTTCCTCGCCATCTCTTCCTCGGCATCGGACAAAACAGGGTCGGCGCGCGCGAAATTCGGCACCTCCACCTTCCAGCGGGTCGGAATGGGCCTAATCGCCTCGCCCCTCACTATAAAAAACTTTTCCTTCCAACCCTTAATCGAGTCGGGGTTTTCCACAATCTTGACGCCCTTCCTCAGCCCCAAGAAGTATCGATACTCCGTCTTGTGCTGACGGTTTACTCGATACAATCCTCGGAAGACCGTGAGGTCCGGCTTCACCTCGGCTCGGTAACACTGAAGCATAAAGGCGTTCACATGGCGCCATGTGTTTGGCGTGAACTGGGTCGGCGCGAGGCAATACCAGCCGAGGATCTCGAGGACGAATGGGTGCAGAGGGAAGCGTAACCCGGCATGAAATGAGTCAACGTCAAACATGCACATGTCCGAAGACGGCAGCTTGGAATTCGCTCGTATCCCGGGACCTGGGAGAATCAGTTTGTACTCCGGAGGGATAGCAAAAGCCCTTCTGACCCGGAGTAGGTCCTCCTCGGATACCAACGTGACGAGCTCATCGGCCTCAGTGGCAAGCTCCGGGTTAGGTTCTTCGACGACCTTAGACTTCCCATAGATCGCCTTCTCCAGCAAGTCGCCTTGGTACTGCCTGACCCCCGAATGACCGGACAGAACGGAAGGATACCGACCTATCTCGGGTGCTTGCTTCGGATTCACCACAGTCACCTCCACTATGGGGGATTGGCCCTCCGTCCTCCTCTTCTTCTTCCTCTTCTTCGTCTCGACTACAGACGGTTCAGCAGCATGCTTACCCTTCCTCCTAATCTCCGACCTCCTCCTCTCCTCGGCACTTTCGTCGCCCGAAGACGAGGCCCCGCTACCCGAGTCTACTCGAGACATCTCTAGAAAAATTATTCAGACTAAGTAAACTGACCTTTTGAAGTGACGTCTACGGTCGGAATGCTCTCGCCGGAAATTGCCTGGCCCACGCGACAGCTAACGGAAACACCTTAGAGAGAAAATCGCCGCTAGCAGAGAACTTAGAGATCGAAAGTAAAAAACTTGAGTAAAAAAGTGAGAAATGAGCTTTGAGAGTAAGGGTGAGAGCTTTTAACCCCTAGCAAGTTGGGCCTCCTTGGGAAACGGAAAAAGCCCACTAGGGAGCCAAAGCGACAGGCGGAAAAGATACGAAGCTTACTCAAAACAAGAAACTCTTCAAAATACCAAGTCAACGCCTCGACCACCTACGAGGAGACCATAGGACGCCACGGCTAGGCAGCCGAGCCACCGAGCCACTACGTGCCGAGAAGGGGAACCCTCACGAGGAACTTCCTCCAAAACACAACTCAGTGCCTCGGCCAAAAAGCTCTGATGTGCCGAGCTGAGATACCGGGGTACCGACCCTCGTATATGGCAAAAAATCACTCTGAGGCGAAGTCACCGTCGGATCTCCTTAAAATACGCGACAGAATCTGATCAACGGTTCAGATCATGCCACGCCCACAAAACGACAAGATAGCGTTTTCTCGTGATCTGAACCCCATCCTCGAGATTCGCGCCAAGATGGACCGCTCAGATCCAGCCACGCGTCTCTCCTCCCCGCCTGCCATCGGTTCGCCCAGCCGAGCTACCGAACAGCTCAGCCGAGCCGCCGAGCCACTAGGCCCAGTGGAAGGAGGCCCTCACGAGGAACTTCCTCCAAAACACAACTCAGTGCCTCGGCCAAAAAGCTCTGATGTGCCGAGCCGAGATACCGGGGTACCGACCCTCGTATATGGCAAAAAATCCCTCCGAGGCGAAGTCACCGTCGAATCTCCTTAAAATACGCGACAGAATCTGATGGACGGTTCAGATCGTGCCACGCCCACAAAATGACAAGATCGCGTTTTCTCGTGATCTGAACCCCATCCTCGAGACTCGCGCCAAGATGGACCGCCCAGATCCAGCCACGCGTCTCTCCTCTTCGCCTGCCATCGGTTCGCCCAGCCGAGCTACCGAACAGCTCAGCCGAGCCACCGAGCCACTAGGCATAAAGGAGGGAAGCCCTCACGAGGAACTTCCTCCAAAACACAACTCAGTGCCTCGGCCAAAAAGCTATGATGTGCCGAGCCGAGATACCGGGGTACCCCATCCTCGAGACTCGCGCCAAGATGGACCGCCCAGATCCAGCCACGCGTCTCTCCTCTCCGCCTGCCATCGGTTCGCCCAACCGAGCTACCGAACAGCTCAGCCGAGCCACCGAGCCACTAGGCATAAAGGAGGGAAGCCCTCACGAGGAACTTCCTCGAAAACCCAACTCAGTGCCTCGGCCAAAAAGCTCTGATGTGCCGAGCCGAGATACCGGGGTACCGACCCTCGTATATGGCAAAAAATCACTCCGAGGCAAAGTCACCGTCGGATCTCCTTAAAATTCGTGACAGAATCTGATGGACGGTTCAGATTGAGCCACGTCCACTAAACGACAAGATAGCATTTTATGGAGATCCGCGCTGAGATGGACGATCCAGATGATGCCACGTACTTCGGAATCGCCGAGCCGAAGCACCGACCCAGCGAGCCGAAGCACCGACTCAACGAACCGAGGCACCGACCCTCCGAGCCGGGGTACCGGGGTACCGACCCTCGTATATGGCGAAAAATTGCTCCGACCCGTATCAGCCGTTGGATCTCATGAAAAAGCGTGCTCGTCGTGATGGACGGCACAGATTGAGCCACGTCCACTAAACGACAAGATAGCGTTTTATGGGGATCCGCGCTGAGATGGACGATCCAGATGATGCCACGTACTTCGGAATCGCCGAGCCGAAGCACCGACCCAGCGAACCGAAGCACCGACCCAACGAACCGAGGCGCCGACCCTCCGGGCCGGGGTACCGGGGTACCGACCCTCGTATATGGCAAAAAATCGCTCCGACCCATATCAGCCGTTGGATCTTGTAAAAAGGCGCGCTCGTCATGATGGACGGTCCAGATTTGGCCACGTCCACTAAACGACAAGATAGCGCTTTACGGAGATCTGCGTTGGGATGGACGGCTCAGATGATGCCACGTACCTCGGAACCGTCGAGCCGAGGCACTGGTCATCCGAACCGAGGTGCCGAGACGCCGAGCCGAAGTACCGGGGTACCGAACCTCACATGCGGCGAAAAAGCGAGCCGAAGAACAGGGACCACTCGATCTCTCCGAAAATCGCGCTCCGCTCCGATCGAGGGCTCTGATGACGCCACGTCATAAATACGTATTAAAAATCAATTTTTATTTATTTCAATCGTTTTATTTATTTAAAAATTGCGAAAAAATTACTAAAAATTCGGGAAAATTCACTGGAAATTCTAGAAAATAATTATAAATTCGGGGTGATATTTTCGAACCCCTGGACGAACAATTATTGCCTAGAACGTACTATGAAGGCCCCCGAACGACTGGTTAACACGTCGCAAAATTAAATAAATAATCCGAAAAAATAGATAAAGATCGTCGGATATTCAGAGATGCTTAAGAACAGGCTACAGCTTCAGAGGTCACCTCACTACCCCTCTCTAAGATTCGAAACCCTCCATCCGGACTCCGATACAACTCCGCTAGCCATCAAAACAGTCAAACTACTCCCCAAAGGCTAATCAAACCCAGCCTTTAGGAGTGGGGGGCTCGTGATATGGCTAAAAATGGGGTTAAATCGGAATCGTCCAGATGAGGCACGAATCTTGAAGCTCAGGGGTAAAACGGTAATTTCACCTACAAATGGGTCCGAAACGGGCACTGGGTCTCCTTCTCACAGATCCAATAACCCACGAACGGGTCCACCTCAACTGGGTACGGGTCCCAACCCGAAACACACCCAGTCCAGAAAGGATAGAATTAGGGTCTCTGATTCATATTAATCAACGGCCCTGATTCACGTCTATCTTTTCACTGGGATTTGGGGATTAAATTCCTTATCTGATTACGGGGAATATACCTTATCAGATTACATTCCTAATCTGTTTACAAGGAGATTATTCCATATCAGATCACGGGGATTACATCCCTAATCTGTTCCCTAAGACGCCTATAAATACCCCCCATCCATCGCCATTAAGAGGTAATGAATCTTTCACCAGTTTTTACGCTCTTTCATAATCTCTGCGATTACTGACTTGAGCGTCGGAGGGTGCGTCGCCGGGAACAACCCCGGTGTCTTGCACTTTTTGCAGGTGCTCGGTGGGAACGGCGATCAAGGCCCGACGGAACAGGTACACAGGTTTTTCTATTCAGTTTCCCCAAGAATCCACAAGTTCTATCTGTTTGCCCCCACACCAAATTTAGCGGCAACAAGTATCGTATAACTATTCTTTCTTAATTGGTTACATTATTCAAACTATTTTAAGAAACTCAATTGTTCATTATAAGCCCAATTTCGTATTTTGATTTTATTATTTATTAATCTGAGCCCAATTGTTCATTATAAGCCCAATTTCATAATTAATTTATTTAAAATGTTTTGAAGCCCAACCCAGCCAATATTGCTATTATTATTTTATTTTATCTTGAGCCCATCTATTAAAGCCCATCTCCTATTGGACTCTAACCCTAAATCCAAACCCGCATCTTTTTGGATCCAAACCCAGTACCCATATAGTTGTACAGATTTACCCTACACACCTACCCGTATACAATATATTCACTCCCCCACTTTTCAGATCCCGTACTCCAACTCCCCATCACCTCGTAACTCCCCCCCACTCTCTCACCCCGTTCCCCACTTTCTCTCCCCTCTGTTTAAAACAAAGAACTTTCCCTGTTCTCTCTCCCTCTCCCATCTCCTTCTCTCTTCCTATCCCTCTCTCTTCTTCTACCCAAACAAAACAGAAAACCCCCGAAGCTACGCCTGTACACTCACTGCGGAACCCATCGCCTGCACCCTGCTCGACCACCAGTCGAGTCACCATCTTCCTGCTCGAACCTCTCAATCTCTCTCCCTCACCTTTAAAACACTCGGCACAACACCTTCTTGAAGTTGAACAATGATAACGATTCACCCTTGATATGATTTGCACAAAACCCTAGAGTCTACAACCATATATATAGCCCCCAAATAAATCCTAAAAGATAAACACAAATCCAGCTTATTGGGTCTGAATCACGTCAGCACAAATAACACATAGCGCCGCTGTCGGTCGACCACACCCCCATGTCGATTGACGGCAACGTGTAAAGCCAACTCCTAAACTCTAGACCGGTTGACGCACGGTCGACTGTCCCGCTCTCTATTGGACCCTATACACTCGAACAACCTCGTACAGTCAGGATCGGTCGATTGCACCCCTGGTCGGTCGATCGTAACTCTCCAGACTGCACATCATCTACTTGGTGTTGTCTTCTCTTGCTGTCTTCGTCTTCTCTTCTTCTCCAACTTCAAGTACTCCGTGCCTACGTGTATTTGAGGCCACAATCCTAACAGAGTGGAGTACCTTGATTCTACTAGCATATTAGGACTTAGCGTCCTCGCTAAGCTCGGAACACACAATCTAATACATGAGCTCCTTTCTAGCCGATGTAAAATGGAGTACCTTGACTCTGCTAGCGTACTGCCCTAGTCTTCCTACATCTTACCCACTCTTTCCCACCGTCGGTATCAAAAGTCAGTTCTATACCATTTGTAACGCTCTCTAGCAAGATAAGACGAACAAGAACAAAAAACAACACGATGTACAACCACATCCGAATAAACCAGATAACATTCCAATACAAGCAGCATAACTAGAGTAACCCGACAACAACAGAGCACATAGCGAGAAGCATCAAACACATCAACCTCACCATCCGAGCCAGTTGCCAAAATCCCATATAGAACAGGAGCAAACACAACTTTAAACCAGTAAATAGAAAACAACAGATGAACATCTAAACAGAGAAGCAAATTGGCAGCAGCGCAACAAGCCCACCAGTCAGCACCTGAACGATAGCCGAAAGATACTTTATTCACAGAAGCACGATATTTACAGTCGTCGGGGAAAGTAACAACAATGTCTGATCAGGCAAAAGCAGGGACAAATTCATTTAATAAATATGTAACAGTCAAATTTTCTGAATTGATAGATTACCAACACTTGGAAGCTCTACAAAATGAGTTGAATAATATACAAACATCAACAATAAGACTGCAATAATATGCAGATCTAGAGATTAGATTCCTACATGCAACATGAATATCACATCCAAAACCAGACTGAGCAAAAAGAATTTATTCAATTTATAGTTAAACCTTTGCTTAAATGCCCAGCAAGCAAATATGAGAATGTTCAGCAAGACAAGAACTTAAAATGGCATGAAATTTCAGAATTTATTTAAACAGAGTAATTCATTGAATTGAATATGAAGAAGATGAATCACATCTTATTTAAACAGAGTAATACATTGAATTGAATATGAAGAAGATGAATCGCATCTTTCCTCCAAACATTAACAAACAAATCAACAACACTGAAGACAAACCACAATCATATCTCAATCAAGTACTCCACGGAACCCTAGTGAATCAGTTTGAGGTGGCAGCCGAAACAAGCATATCGATGGATTGAGCATCAATCTTGAACGATTTCGCCAACACATCCTTATCAATACCACTTGCAAACAGCGTCTTGGGAAGTGAGACAGTACCAGCATTAGCACTTCCGAAAGCTGATAGAGCAACAGCAGGGTACTTAGGGTCTTTGTTCACCTGAAAGTGAACCAATCCCTTTGGAAACACAAACATATCGCCAGTCTGAAGAACCTGAGTGAAAAGCTTGTTAGTTGTGTCGATGAAACCAACCTGAACCCACCCTTGGATTACAAGGAAAAGCTCAGTAGATCGAGGGTGGGTGTGAGGTGCGTTGATGCCATTGGGAGCGAACTGAAGTGCAGCATAAGATACACTCTGACCCATGAGTGCAGGGAACTCAGCTTGACTAGCTTTGGTGACCAAGAAGGATGCATTGTTGTTGGGGGAACCCCATAAGGCTTGCTTCAGGCCTTTGAAAGTGAAAAAGGTAGAATCTGCTGTGACTCCATCTGTGACTATAAAGTCAGTCGTGATGTCAGGGTCCGCTGCATGTGCACTTAGAAGTGATGCAAGAGCGATTATGGCAAGAACTAGGCATGATGCATTGGAAGCCATTGCTCTGTTTGTTGCAACTTTGGAAATTGGTGAATTGGTGATTGGTTTGGAAGAAAAGTAGGAGTATTTATAGGGATATTTTGAGTTGCATGGAAATGGTAGAGGTTCATTAAAATACCTTAATGCAGTTTTAGCATTGAGCAAGTCTTGTTACTCTTGTCTGTTGTTATTGTCTGCTAAAAGTGTGAAAAAGTTTCAGCTAAATCTGATGTGATCAATTATTGTATTAGTAATTAGCTGGACATGGATATGGACATGTATATCTTAATTAGAAATCAGTTAAGTTGCAAAATTATTCGACACCAATTTTGAATCAGCCACCTAGGACATATATCTAGATATCCATAGAAATATATGTCGATAAGATATAAGTATTCCACTCTTACCATCTACAGTGTATCAGATGTTATATTGCATAAACTTTAGAGTACATAAATAAATTTATCATACTGGTAATCATATAATCCATATTATCCTTATTTGTTAAGCTTCAATCAAAGAAAATACAGATATGAATAAACCAAAATCTGATCAGCATCCAAACCGTTTTTCTGCAGTTCTCTACAAACTCCATGACCAGTTGTTATTTGCCTGTCTTTACTGTTGGATGCTTTAGAATTGGCAATTTGGCATTGTTTTGTTGTTTAGCTTATCTGTCATTGGTTTCATCGCTTGTTGTTTCGTCTAGCTCAATAATATCGCTTATTCAACAATTGCAGATATAAATTAGAATTGATGATCAAATAAACAACAGGATTGACTTACTCAAAGACCCTTCTGTGACAATGATAAAATAACTAGTACCCAGTCAACCTTTGTAAATCAACATGATTTGATGGCATTTGGACTGGGAAGATCAATAGTTAGACTACATCTTATTCATAGCTGGAAATAAAACTATGATGATTATTGATGAAGGGTTGGTTAGGGTTAAGGAAGTGCAGAAACAACGCTGAATCACCCTATAAAATAAGACATTTCCTAGAATCTGCCTTTTAATCCGACAAGGATCAACGTTATATAGAACAGAGAAATACTAAAAAAGCAACGGCAATAATTTTTTCCGAGATTATAACTCTCGGATGCACTCAATTTGCTTATTTTATATTTTTATATAATATATAAAAAAGGAGAGTACATCCACTAGTTTCATTCAAGAGATGATAAGGAAAATAGCAAAGTTCAAGTCTAGTTAACCCGAATGTAAGAGCACAATACACTAATTTTCTAGCTATTCAAACATTAATTGTAGCGTATACACTCAAATAATATGGTATCAACAAATGTTCAAGTACAGTAGGTTTGGAAAACTACTTTTGGTATTAGTATAAAGATTATCGGTTCTGTAAGATAACAATATCAGTTTTCTTGGAACCCAGTTAATTTACCATGTGAAACTCAATTTGGAAAAAAAAGGAAAAAGAGAAGTGACATGTTGATTTTTTTTTTCAAAAATAATGTTAAACAGGTTTTAAGATTTAAAATGAATTATTGATGTACTTTAATACTTCATAGTGTCTTTTACTCCCGTAAATTTCAATATCTGTCAATAGCATGCTCTGAACTCATGGCCGAAAACTAGTTTATCTTCAGTTCTTCACGACATGTAACCATGTACGACATATGTTGACAGTAAAATACACTGATAATAAATCTCATTTAATTTTAAACGAAAAAAAAATAAACTCTGACATCAGCTTAGTTAGGAACACGCCAAAAATAGAAATATCAAAATAGTTAGAACTACCAATTGGATTGATGGACAACCTCTTCTATCAGACTGGATAAGTAAAATTCAATGTCAGATGGATCGTATGGCCTCAAATGTTGAAACCTCGAACCACAATACACAATTTATCTGACTCTTTCAGCAGATAATTTTATTTTATTTTTTATTTTTTTAATCATAAACGGTGGGCCAAACGTCCCCCCGCGTTCCATTAATAAGAGTTTAACGAAACAGACAATCAAAACATAGAGTATGAAGTTCTTGTACCCCAACAGACTGGAACATCATACTCATTCTCCGCCCAAAAAAGAAACCCCCATACAAGCGTTCCCACCAAAAAAAATCAAACTATACATACAAAGGAAGGGCTGCCCCAAGCCGCCCTATTCCTGCAAAAAAAACCGCACACCCATGTATGTGATCCAGAGCCCTCCGCCTGCCCATCACTCGTGATCGTTTGTCCCCCCTCTACCCTCCGAATCTCCCACAGATGTGGAGGTAGTAACATCTACATATATTTCCTTGGCCTCTTTCTACCCTCATTACCTGCCATTTGAACCTAGAAAACAATATTAGCTTTAATCATGTGTAATAGTTGTTGATGCATGAGATGTTTGTGTGTGGGTCTAAAAATTCTATTATTTTTCTCTAACCATATGGCCCAACAAATCGCTGCTACCCCTACCCCCCATAACTCAATGTTGCGTCTGCCAACATTAAGCTCCCTCCACGCCCCCCAAACTGGCTGAACGGAGTCCGGTAGGGGGCAACTATACAAAATCTATGCATCAGGTCCTCCCATAATGGTATAGCATACCGACATGTCATGAACAGGTAATCCACCGTTTCTATATCTCGATCGCACATGATGCAATCTCCAGGCCCTTGCCACTTGCACCTAGCCAAGTTATCCCTCATTAATATCACATTCCGAACGACCGAGTTGAAAGCATGAACCTTCAATGACACCTTTACCTTCCAGACCGGATCATTAACCCGCACACGCCCATCATTGATAAATGTGTAAGCCGATTTGACGGTGAAATTTCCTCCGTCGTCGTCATCCCAATTAATCTTGTCCATTTCATCATCTCTTGTTGGCTTCTAGTCTTGCAGAAATTGAATTAGTTCCCTTTCCTCGTCCCGTGCGACCCTACTCAGTTGTCCCATCAGTCTTGGCCTCCACGCTCCATTCCTCCACTGTCTTGCCACCCAATCGTTTTTGTCTGTTGCGAATTTATAGGCCTTCGGGAATCTTCTCTTCAGTTTAATTGGATCACACCACATATCTTTTCGGAAGCAGATGTCTGATCCGTTGCCAATCGTAAAAGATGCTCCTGCGAAGAAGATGTCTTTAGTTCGCGAGACTCCTCGCCAAAAGCTGGACATGGACGCAAATTATTTTGCTTGGGATGCACGCTACCCCTTCTGAGGTAAGCTGTTGTAATGAGCTTAGCCCACTTTGTCTACTTCTGTAGTTTGAGTTTTCACCACCATTTGCACAGAAGCGCTTGGTTCATTTGGCGAAGATTAATCACCCCCAACCCCCAAACTTCTTTCGTCTACATACCAACCCCCACTTGACCAGCAGATAACCTTTCCCATCTCCACCAGACCCGTTCCACAGGAATCGACATCTAAGTCTATCAATATTTTTAATCACCCATACTGGTAATTCGAAGAACGACATAAAATATATCAGTATAGAATATATCATTGAATTGAGCATAACCAAGTGTCCTCCGAACGACAGCATTTTCCCCTTCCATCCATCTAGCCTATTAGCGATTCTTTCGATGAGCTCATTCCAATCTGCTCTTCTAATAGTCCTAGCTTTAATTGGCAAACCCAAATATTTAAGCGACAGGTTTTTTACCAAACAATTAAGAATAAAAGTGACCATCACACTGTTTGCCCCAGTATCTCCAAGGTGATGCTACTTTTATGGAAATTCACCTTTAATGCAGACCACTCTTTGAAGAGATACAAACCCCACTTGACAAAGGTGGCCTGAGCCACATCGCATTCACCGAAAATTAGTGTCATCAGCGTACTAAACATTTGTAATAGCGAAGACCCCTCCCCTGGTGCCCAACCTGTTGGTAAGTCTCTTTTCTCTAAGCGAGCACATCATTCTGTGCAAACCGTCAGCCACCAATGTAAACATAAGTGGGGACAACGGGTCTCCTTGTCGCAAACCCCTTCAGAATTTGACTTCCTTCCCCGGCATCCCATTCACTATAATAGATACCTCGGCCGTCTGTAGCCAAGTTTCTATCCACCCGATCCACCTAATCCCGAATCCTCGCTTTCTAAGAACCTCCAAAAGACAGTTCCCTTCCACTATGTATTCAACAGATCATTATTTTGTCTGTTAAGTTAACCTAGAGAGATTGGGAGAAAAGATGAATGAATACTACTGAGCTATAAGGTCAGTATATATAGAATACAAATACAATCTCAGTCGTACATCTAATATATATATTTAACACCCCCATTTCAAACTCACGATGGATCAAATAGTGTGAGTTTGCCCACTAAGTATCGGAATCTTTCGACAGTGTGGGATTTCGCGAAGAAGTCGGCAATCTGCTCTGAAAAAGTAACAAAAGGAAGTTAAGTGGTCTCTGCCTGAAAACGCTCACGTACGAAGTGACAATCAATTTCTATATGTTTCATCCGCAAATGAAAAACCGGGTTGCTTGCAATATGTATAACACCCTGGTTGTCACAATGAAGATGAGTAGTTCATGTAAGGGTGACTCTCATATATGATAATAGCCTCTGAACATGAACAATCTCTCTAGTAGTGGCTATCTTCGCTCTGTACTCGGCCTCTGTTGAAGAACATGCAACAACTGCCTGTTTCTTGCTTCGTCATGAGATCAGCGATCACCAAGAAAGACAGAAACTTTTGGTAGACCGTCTGGTAGTAGGATCTCTGCCCAGTCTGAATCAGAATATATACTAAGCTCCAATCTAGATGTAGAGGGCATGAATAATGAGCGAGGGATAGTGCCCCAAAGATATTCGAGGATTAGAAGAAAAGCATTGTAGTTAACTGATCGAGAAGTTGAAACAAACTAGCTGATAATACTGACTGCATGAGCGATATCGAGTCTGATCTTGCATAAATAAACAAGTTGTCCAATAATTTGCCTGTATCTATTAGAATCGGGAAGGACAACATCTGTGAGATGAAGCTTCACACGAAGCTCTAAGGAAGTATCAGTTGATCGACTGTCATATAGAGCTACAACGAAAATAATAAGGTACCTTGAAGAAATGCATTCTTCATATCCATCTGGTATAACGGCCAATGACGAATAACGGTAATGGCAAGAAGAGTGCGAAACTGAAGCAAAAGTATCATCATAATCAATGTCACTCTTGAGTAAATCCTCTGGCAACTAGACAAATCTTGTCACTTAATGAAACCATCAAGTCGATATTTGACCTTGAATATCCACTTGCAGCTAACAGACTCGACTCCCTCTAGAAGTGGAACAACATCCCAAGTGACAGTCCGATCGAATGCATAGAACTCTTCTGCGATAGCTCCCGCCACTCTGGAAGTTGAATAGCTTTCTGATAAGATCTAGGCTCACAAGTAGAGTGAATGGCGGTAAGTTATGCATGGAACTGTGGTGAGTAAGACGCTAGTATGGCAAAGCCAAATTGGTCAAGAGAACCAGTGGCATCTGGAGTAAAACCTGTCGGTGAGATACCCGTAGTGGAACGAGTAGAGTGACAAACTGCTGGTGGATGTGCAAGCTGTGGGCATAGTGATGCGGGAGGTGGTGAGGGAGGTGGGGTAGGTGCCTATGGAGGTGGTGATGCAGGCGGTGTGGGTACTGTAGGTGTGGTGATGTAGGTGGTGTGGGTTCCTGTGGAGGTGGTGATGCAGATGATGTGGGTGTCGTTGTAGGAGTGACAGGAATCCTAGTATCTGTGTCAAGTGGGAGTGGAGCTAAAGGGGTGGGATCGAAGAGAACTTGTGAAGATGTATCCATGGAGGTAGGTGAAGAAACCGGAGAAGCAAGAATGCGAACATCCTTAGGGGAGGACTAGTAGTAGGGGGAGTCTTCCACCAAGGAGACATGATGGGAAATACAGATGCGACGCGCCAAGGGATCATAGCAACGATATCCCTTGTGCTCAGAACTAATACCTAGGTGAACACACTTAGTGGCCTGGGCGGTCAGCTTCGTGCGCTCAGTGGGATGGAGAAGGACGTAACAGGTGCACCCCAAGGTACAGAGCATACTGTAGTCCGGTAGAGAGTGGTGAAGAACCTCATGCGGTGTCTTACCAGAGAGGGTAAACGAGAAGTGATGTTAATGAGGCTGGCAAAAGTCATGACAGCTTCAGCCCAGAAGATACGGGGAACAAAGGAAGAGAGTAGAAAAGCGCGAGTCATCTCAAGAATGTGACGAAGCTTGCGTTCAACTACACCAATTTATTCATGTGTGAGGGCATGACTGCTGAAAAATAGTACCATGAGACTAAAGAATTGATCGCATAGTAGTGAAAATATACTCACAAGCACCGTCGGAGTGAAAACTTTAATGCGCACACCGAACTGAGTATGAATCATGGCCGTAAAGGCCTGGTAAATGGCAGGAATATCATATTGTTGGCGCATAAGGAACAACCATGTGTAAAGTGGAAGGTACAGAAGTAGGTCTGATACTCAAATTAACCACAAGAACAATTAGATACTCAATCTTTCTATTTCACACAAGATAACTTCCTGAATTCACTTAAATCTGAGAGAAACAAACAGAGTTCATATCTTCAAGAACAAGAGAAGAAAATGCAGAAGGCTATGGAAAAGAGAGGAAGTAAGAAGAAGAGAAGTTCGTTAGAGATTTGGAAGAGGACAAAGTTTTTTACAACAACACTCCAGCTCACTCACACCCTACTCCCTATTTATACCCTGCTACACAGATCCTTTTCACACCTGTATTACATTTCCTGCCATCATCATCGTCAAATATTTGCTTGTGCACATGCACACTATGTGAGCACATAATATTTCAATCGATCAGGCATTGTCTTCATTCTTGTGCTCTTCCTCACTCCAGTAACAGCCTTTTTCTGATCTGTAGATGCCATCCCCTCGACACCTGTATCAATACCCTCCTCTTCAATCAGAACCTTGTCCTCAAGGTTCGAATGCAGATGTGGAAAAGCCTTTGCAATGGATGCTACATCTTCCCAACTATTGTCTTCCTCTGATAACCCCTCCCACTGTACCAACACTTGGTTGTGCAAAGTGTTCCCAATCTTCACCACTCTTTTCCCTAGAACTGCAGCTGGTTGGAAATAGATTTTATCCCCAACTGACTGATGAGGAAGCATTGAAGGCACTACTGTAGCATGATCACCTAGGCACTTTTTCAACAATGAGACATGGAAAACTAGGTGTATTTTAGACTCGGATGGTAACTGTAGCTGATAAGCTACTGCCCCAATCCTCTTTATCACCCTATAGGGACCATAATATCTCTTTGCCAACTTCTGCCATTGTCTTCGATGAAGTGATTGCTGCCTATAAGCTTGTAGCTTCCCAAACACCCAATCACCAACCTCAAATTGCCTTTCCATCCTGTGCTTGTCAGCTTTTTGTTTCATTCTCAGTTGAGCTTGCAGGAAATTTGTCTTCAACTTGTTCAAAACTTCTGCTCTACCATGGAGTTCTTCATCTACAGCCATATTTCTAATCATCCCTGGAAGATAGTCTAGCATAGATGGAGGTTTTCTGCCATATACAATCTCAAATGGTGTAAACCCAGTAGATGAGTGGAAGGAAGTATTATACCAATATTCTGCTAAATCAACAAATTTGGCCCATTGTTGTGGATGTTCACTGCAATATGCCCTCAGATATTGCTCAATGCATCTATTTACCACTTCTGTTTGACCATCCGTTTGTGGATGGTAAGCTGTGCGGTATTTCAAAGTTGTACCTTGTGCTTTGAACAATTCCTTCCAAAAATGACTCACGAATATGGGGTCTCTATCAGAAATGATTGACTTGGGTATGCCATGTAACTTGACAATGTTAGTAGCAAACAGAGATGCTACTTTTGATGTTGTGAAGTGTGGCATTAAAGCTATGAAATGAGCATATCTGGATAACCGATCGACTATTACTAGCATGGCAGATTTGCCTTGGGACAAAGGCAATCCAATGATGAAGTCCAATGAGATATCAGACCAAATTTGCTCTGGAATTGGCAGAGGTTGCAGTAAACCCCCAGGCTTTGAAGTGCTATACTTAGTCTGCTGGCATATAGGACACTCTTGGACAAACTGATGAATATCCTTAGCCATTTCCGCCCATACAAAAGACTCTTTGATCCTAGCCAAAGTCTTTTCGATGCCAGAATGACCTCCCACAGGTGATGAATGCCATTCCTGCATAATCAACCCCCTGAGTTTATGTGGAACTAACACTCTACCTTTACTAAATAATAACCTATCTCTGAAAAGTAACAATGGTTTGGATGCAGGATTTAGTGTGATTTCTTAAATGAGTTTAGCCAATGCAGGATCATTGGTAGTTTCCTCCTTAATCTGTGCATAAACCTCATGTTGTAGAATTGAAATTGTGGTCATCAAAGCACCACATTCTTCACTCGGGGATCTGGATAAACCATCTGCAGCTGAGTTCACCTTTCCTGGTTTGTAAACAATTTTGAAATTGTATCCTGCTAGCTTATAAACCCATCTCTACTGTTCAGGAGTTTGGATTGTTTGATTGACCATATGGTGTAAGCTTTGATGATCTGTGCATATAGTGAATTCTCTGCCCAATAAGTATTGCCTCCACTTTTTAATTGCCTCTGTAATCGCAAACAGATGCTGACTGCATTCTTGGAGACATCATTTTACTGAAGAACGCTATTGGATAATCATCTTGTTGCAACACAGCCCCAATTCCCTTCCCCGATGCATCAGTCTCTATAGTGAACTGCTTTGAAAAATCTAGTAATGCTAGCACAGGTGTGGTTTGCAAAGCTTCTTTGAGTTGAGAAAAAGCATGCTCAGCTTCTGTGCTCCACTTGAATGAATCCTTCTTCAATTGATCGGTGAGTGCTGCAGCTTTGGAAGCATACCCTTTAACAAACCTTCTATAATACCCTACTAATCCCAAAAATCCCCTCAGTTGCCTTAATATCTTAGGAGTTGGCCAATCTTTAATAGCTTCTACCTTTGAAGGACACGCTTGAACACCCTCTGCAGAAATCAAGTGCCCCAAATACTCCAGAGATTGTTTACCAAATTCACATTTACTTTTCTTAACGAAGAACTGATTTTGTTCTAGAACTCTCATCACCATTGCTAGTTGCTGCAAAGGAGACGACCAATCTGCACTATATACCAATATGTCATCAAAAAATACTAGGACAAATTTTCGCAGATAAGGTTTGAACATGAAATTCATTGTGGCTTGGAATGTCGATGGTGCATTGGTTAAGCCAAATGGCATGACTAGAAATTCATAATGGCCTTTATGAGTGCAAAAAGCTGTCTTCTCTACATCTTCAGCTCGAACCCTGATTTGATGGTAGCCAGCTCTGAGGTCCAGTTTGCTAAAATATTTCGCACCCTGCAGTTCATCAAGGAGTTCTTCTGCTGTTGGTATAGGAAATTGATCTCTTATTGTGATTGAGTTTAGAGCTCAATAGTCGACACAAAATCTCCAAGTCCCATCTTTCTTCTTAACTAACAATACTGGGGATGAAAATGGACTTCTACTATGTCTAATTATCCCTTCTTGTAACATTTTTTGAACCTGCCTTTCTATTTCATTTTTTTTGGAAATGTGGATACTTATAGGGTCTGACATTGGTCGGACCCATACTAGGAATCAAATGCAAAGAGTGATCAAACTCTCTTGTAGGAGGCAACCCACTAACTTCATGGAATAGGGAGGCATGTTGTTGTATCAGTGCTGCAATGTCAGGGTGAATATGTTGGTCATGGCATTCTTCTTGCAAGACTAAGTGAAAGAATTCTCCTGCTGCATTTGTAGTAATCTCCCTCCGCAATGAATTGAGTTCTATTTGTGAGGGACCTGGGACATCTCCACCTTGGATTAAAACTTTCTTATTACCAAATACAAACTCCATGGTCATCGCATCATAGTCATCAACAACTTTTCCCAATAGCCTCAACCATTGAATACCCAAAACCACATCTGAGCCATGTATGGGTAAGATATAAAAATCAATCATGAAAGAGTGACCTTGAATCTCAACTGGCACAGCTAAACATTTCCCTTCACATTGCAATGTTTCTCCATTACCCACAATCACTTTGAAATGGGGAGTTGGTTGGATTGGCAAGTTCAAAAATCTCGCCAATCTTTCTTGCATAAAATTGTTAGTGTTGCCATTATCAATCATAATTTGTATCATTTGATTATTGATAGAACCTTGCACTCTTAGAGTTCTTAGTGACTTATTGCATGTAAAAGCATGAAAAGAAATCTCTGGGGTATCATCACTACCAGCCTTATATGAACTATCATCACCTCCTGTGTGCTGCAACTCCACAGGTGTAGAACTCTGTTCTTCCCCTTCTTCTACTAGCAACATTAAAAATTTGCGTTGACACTTATGGCCAGGTATATACTTTTCATCGCAGTTGAAACATAACCCTTTCTCCTTTCTAGCTGCCCACTCAGCTGGTGGTATTCGCTTTACTGCAAATTTGGATTGGAAGTTTGTGTTTGGTGTGGTTTTAGTATGTTCTGGGATTGGTAGTAGAGGGGGTAGGGTACTAGGTGGTGGCAGCCATGGTGGCCTTTGATAGCTCCCACGACCACCTTGGTATCTAGGTTCAACAACCTTATCCTCTTGGAGTCTGGCTAAGCCAATCGCATCAGCTAATGTAGTTGGTTTATGTGCTAGGACTTCTCTACGGATTTCAGGTTTGAGCCCAGAGATATAGTTGCTCAAAATGTGATTAGTGGATAGACCCTTGGTCTTGTTGATCAACATGTCAAACTATCTTCATAGGCTGCTAGTGTGGTGGTTTGGGTTAGTTTAAACAACTGGCCTGCATGGTCTACAAAGGGAGAAACCCCAAATTTGATATCTAACTCTTTCAAAAACACCTCCCAATTTAGAAAATCACCATTTTCATACTTGTATTGAAACCAAGCTAGTGCTGTGCCATCGAAATGGAATGATACAATCTAAGCAGTTAAAATCCCCGATTACGCTCGATTAATTCCCGATTAATCGCTAATCGGAGGCTAAGCGATTATTTTTTTAGCGATTTATAATATTTCAATAGTTAGCGATTTAATCGGGTATAATCGGCCAATTAGTGGTTAATCGGCCGATTTTAAGTAGCCGATTAACCGATTAAATCTCCTCTAATTTTCATACTCGTTTACATTATTTGGGCTCAATCTGGCCCAAATTCAAACTCAAATTCAAAATTCAAATCCCTTCCGGTCCTCGCGCAAACCCCGCACTCGTCTTCTTCCTCGTGCAAACCCAAACTCAAACTGATTCTCTTCTTCTTCCTCGAAGCAAACCCAAACCCGACCAACTGTCGCTCCCCTTGCGCCATTGCATACTTGACCCGACCCGCATCTACTGCACCTCCTCTTATTGCCCGTGCTACTGCTCCTCCCCGATTATTTTTGTTTGTTGGAACCGACCAGCAAACCCGATCCGACCCACATCCAGAATCCAAACTCAACTCAAACCAAGTACCTCTTCTTTTTCTCTATAATTATATGTTCCTATTTAATAATTTCATAATAGTTTTATGCTAGAGTTTAGGGTTGCTACATAATGAGGATATATCTTATATATATATATATAATGATTTTTCCGATTTAATTCCCGATTATTTTCCGATTAACCGATTAATCACTAATCGCTCTTAGACCGATTAGTTTCAAAAACCGATTTTAACTGCTTAGGATACAATATGAAGTTTTTGTTCCATAGGGTTATTGCCATCAAACCTAGGAAAATCTAGTCGAGGGTTTTCGAAGTGATTACCATGATGTGAAGATGAGGAAGATGATCTTACAAAGGTTGGGTTCTCTGATGATACTGTGTCCCTAAGCAGCTGATCCAGCTTCTCCTCCATAGTCGCAAATTGATTTTACTTTTCTTCCATCACTGTAAATCGATCCATTTTGCTTTCCATGGCTGCAAATAGCAGGAACATCTCGGAGAACAGCTTCTTTTGTGTATCAACATCATTTGTTATTGCCTGCAACTGCTCACCCTGAATGCAAGTTGTTTCACGTATGTTTTCTAACGATCGCCTCCCATCCGCCATTGCCGGAGCTCAAGTTGTGAGCACCAAATTGATACTCAAATTAACCACACGAACAATCAGATACTTAATCTTTCTATTTCACACAAGATAACTTCCTGAATTCACTTAAATTTGAGAGAAACATAGTTCATATCTTCAAGAACAAGAGAAGAAAATGCAGAAGGCTATGGAAAGGAGAGGAAGGAAGAAGAGAAGTTTGTTAGAGATTTGGAAGGGGACAAAGTTTGTTACAACAATAATCCAGCTCACTCATACCCTACTCCCTATTTATACCCTGCTACAGAGATCCTTTTCACACCTGTATTACATTTCCCGCCATCATCTTCAAATATCTGCTTGTGCACATGCACACTATGTGAGAACATAATATTTCAATCGATCAGGCATTGTCTTCATTCTTGTGCTCTTCCTCACTCCAGTAACAACCTTCTTCTGATCTGTAGATGCCATCCCCTCGACACCTGTATCAGGGTCCCTATATGTCAGAATGAACAAGATGAAAAACATGAGTGGACTGAGAAGTGTTTTTATTATTAAAAGGAAGGGCTATGTGTTTAGCCAACTTACAGCCCTGGCAAACGAACAAATATGTATAAGAAAGACAGCCAAGGGCACCACTATGAGCTAAACTCTTTAGGCGAAACTCACTAATATGACCTAAATATTTGTGCCACAGATCGACATCAGATGACATGACACCAGCAAAACTAGAATGAGATCTATGTGTGAAGAAATTCTATATGATATAGACGATCGCGTTGGCTAGCACGCCTAAATTCCTATCCAGTTTGCAGATCCTCTATAGAACAGCCTAAAGAATTGAAGGTAACGGCAAGGCCACTATCGTATAGAACACTCATGAAAATAAGGTTCATGAATAAATGGGGAGCATAAATAACAAAAGGTAATGTGAGAGTGGGAGAGCTAATAGATCATGTGTGTAGTAAGAAGTGGTAAGCCATCATCTATGTGTAGTGATGAATAGAGAGGAAATTGTAGTTGTTGGTGGTGAGCAGTATATAATCACTAGTAAGATGATGTGATGCACCAGAATCTAAAATTCAGGAAGAATTCATACCAAGAGTTACAGAGAATGTAGGGACAGAGGAGCCAGCATTTGCAAACTAACCCGAGGTCTGGAGTTCCAGCTGAACGAAGCGATGCTGGAGGTTGGCCTAATCAGCATGAGATGGCAAAGATAACGGTCATGACAGAAGGTGTACGGGACGGAATACGGAAAGGAGGTAAACCGTGTTGCTTCCTCTACTATTGGGCCTAAACTAGAAGCTCTGGATGTAGGCCAAAATAATCACTATCAAAATGACCGGCCTTCTGAAGATAGTTGCAAAAGCGAAGACGGCAGGTGCGCTCTAAGTGGCCAAACTGTTTGCAAATAATGCAAAGGTGATTGAGGCAATCAAGGAGAGGGGTAATGCGACGGTTAGGAGGCATGGGACTGGGGCAGAGCCCGTGGAGGCAAGCGGGAAGTCGATGGAGACGGGAATGTACTGACGAAACTGAGGCTCCATGGTGATGTAGAAGCAGTAGAACCTGGTTACAATATATATATATATATTTGGGGGTCAGATGCGGAGTCGGGTCGAGTTTGGGATGTGAAGAAGGGTTTCGGGTTGTGATGGAGATTTGGATTTGGATTGGGGATTTGGAGAGGGATTTGAATCTGATCGAGATAGGGATTCAGATAAGGATTTAGTATTTTATTTTTATTTTTTGGGGGATAAGATGGGGATTTGGGTCGAGTTTGGGATTTGGAAGTGGTTAGGGTTATGGTTTGGAGCAGGAGGGCAGAGGAGTGGATTAGGATTTGGATATTTGGGGATTTGGGTACGTGTTGCAAAGAGGGCGGCGGGAGAGTGGCAAGAGCGAATTGGTCAAGTTGCAGTAGGAGCGGGTTGGAAGGCTTGTCGGGGCGGGAGGCGATGAGGGCGGGATGAGGAGTCATCGGGAGGCGTCGACGACGGGAGCAGGGAAGGAGTCATCGGGAGTTCGGGAGAGTCGACGACGTCGAAAGCAGGATGTCGATGGAAGTTTGGGAGTTTCGGAAGATTTGGGATTTCGGGAGAGGACTCATATTTGTTGTTAGGATCGGGATCGGAGGCGTCGACGGCGACGAGGGATATTTGTCGGGAGTTCGGGATAGTCGACAACGTCGGGAGCAGGATGTCGACGGGAGTTCAAGAGATTTGGGAGATTTGATTTTGGATTTGGGATTAGAGTTGGGGATTTCATTTGGGATTAGGGATTTGAGTTTGCTCTCATACCGTATTAGATTAACAGAGAGATTGGGAGAAAATATGAATGAATATTATTGGGCTCTAAGGCCAATATATATAGAATACAAAAACAATCTCAGCCGTACATCTAATCTAATATAAATCTAACATTGTCCAAACATGAAATTTCACATTTGAATCAAACCTAAATTGAATCACGGTTCTAATTAATCAAGAAATTGGTTCTTCTTGAAGGATGTCAATTTTTCATTAATGGTAGGGTTTTAATGCACCTCAACTCTATATCAATTCCATAACTTCGCACCGTGCCCCCTTAGTATGTTAAAATTGTTTGAATTTTGACTTCGTATTCATAATGTCTTTCATTTTGTTTTTCTTCTTTATGTTTTCTTTTGTTAAGTTCTTTGCAGAGCTACATTTCCTCTTTCAGTTAACTCAATAATCCATTTCATGCACATTTTATTGTATGTAGGGAATAAGATACACAGGAAGAAATCTTCTGTTGTAATTTGACTATAATATATACCTTTAATTTTGAGATAATAGCTATCAAATTAAATAATAAGCAATCATTATGAGAATAGACAACCATAAAGATCCATCTTTCTATGTCTTCAGCAGTCGCTAAAATCTTCTCTCCGATTATAGATGAATCACAAAATTGAAGTACCTTCTCAATGAAGCTCTCGGCGGGATCATATGCTAAACACTTGTCTTGGTTACAGATAATTGACAAAATTGAAGTACTTCTCAATGAAGATCTCCGCACGGATCATGTATAACTCCTGCAAAATACTTCAGTAATCAGATATTGAAAAAAGGTTGCATTTCTATATGGCAGTACGGGAAAAGTCGGTTTTCCATTTCTCTCAGATCACAAACATCCCAAAAAACTGAAAACAAGGCAAAATTATAAATACTTTGAATAACCAGAGATATGTTAAGTTAGCCAATGTAATTTTTAATCAAACTGAGATATACATGCAGATGAATCAAGTATTTGTCCCAACATCAACAGCAAACAAATAAAACTCGTACAATTAACATATCACATTCAACTTGACAAATCCTAGAGGATCAGTTAGTGGCAGCCCAAACAAGCATCTCAATGGATTTAGCATCAGTCCTGAACAATTTCGCCAACACATCCTTATCAATACCACTTGCAAACAAAGTCTTGGGAAGTGAGACAATACCCGCATTTGCACTCCCAAATGCAGGGAGAGCAACAGCCGGGTATTTAGGGACTTTGTTCACCTGAAAGTGAACCAATCCCTTTGGAAACACAAACATATCGCCAGTCTGAAGAACCTGAGTGAAAAGCTTGTTAGTTGTGTCGATGAAACCAACCTGAACCCACCCTTGGATTACAAGGAAAAGCTCAGTAGATCGAGGGTGGGTGTGAGGTGCGTTGATGCCATTGGGAGCGAACTGAAGTGCAGCATAAGATACACTCTCACCCATGAGTGCAGGGAACTCAGCTTGACTAGCTTTGGTGACCAAGAAGGATGCATTGTTGTTGGGGGAACCCCATAAGGCTTGCTTTAGGCCTTTGAAAGTGAAGAAGGTAGAATTTGCTGTGACTCCATCTGTGACTATAAAGTCAGTCGTGATGTCAGGGTCCGCTGCATGTGCACTTAGAAGTGATGCAAGAGCGATTATGGCAAGAACTAGGCACGATGCATTGGAAGCCATTGCTCTGTTTGTTGCAACTTTGGAAATTGGTGAATTGGTGATTGGTTTGGAAGAAAAGTAGGAGTATTTATAGGGATATTTTGAGTTGCATGGAAATGGTAGAGGTTCATTAAAATACCTTAATGCAGTTTTAGCATTGAGCAAGTCTTGTTACTCTTGTCTGTTGTTATTGTCTGCTAAAAGTGTGAAAAAGTTTCAGCTAAATCTGATGTGATCAATTATTGTATTAGTAATTAGCTGGACATGTATATCTTAATTAGAAATTGGTTATGTTACAAAATTATTCAACACCAATTTTGATTTAGCCACCTAGGACATATATCTAGAAATCCATAGAAATATATGTCGACAAGATAGAAGTTTTCCACTCTTTCACCATCTACAGTGCATCAAATGTTATATTGCATAAACTTTAGAGTACATAATCAAATAAATGTATCATACTGGTAATCATATCATCCATATTATCATTATTTGTTAAGCTTCAATCAAAGCGAATACGGATATGAATAAAACTGAGATCTGATCAGCATCCAAATCCTTTTTCTGAAGTTCTACAAAGTACAAACTCCATGACCAGTTGTTATTTGCTTGTCTTTACTGTTGGATGCTTTAGAATTAGCAATTTGGCATTGTCTTGTTGTTTACCCAGATACAAATTAGGTTTGATGATCAAACAAACACCTGGATTGACTTACTCAAAGACCCTTTTGTGACAACGACAAATGACTAGTACCTAGTCAACTTTCTTAATCAACACACTTGGATGGCATTTCTATTATGAATACTGATACTTAGACTACGTCTTATTCATAGCTGGCAATAAAACTGAGATGATTGGTGATAAAGGATGGATTAAGGAACGAGAGAAACAATTTCAGAAACACCCTATAACTAACTCAAAGCAAGAAATTTCCTCGAATCTGCCTATTAATCCAACAATGATCAACGTTATTTAGGACACTAAAATACATAGTGGCAAGGGAAATAAATTTTCATATTTCATATGTTCATATAATATATAAAAGTAGAGCACATCTAGTTTCATTCAATAACGAACATAAAAAGTTCAAAATCTAGTTTTACCAAAAAGTAAGAGCGCAATACACTAAGTCTCTAGCTATTCAAACATAAGCTTCTATTGTATAAGCTCAAATAATAAGATATCAATAAGGGTTCAAATAAATTTGCGAACCACTTTCAGTATTATATAAAAAATATTGGTTCTATAAATAACAATATAAATTTTCCAGAACCAATTATCTTTTGCATTTTAAACTTAATTCAGAAAAAACACAAACACACACCAGTTGGGAAACTACTTTTAGTATTACAATAAAAAAATATAGCTTCTGTAAAATAACAATATCAGTTTTCTAGTAACCAGTTAATTTTTGCATTTGAAACTTATTCTAGAAACACACTAACACACAAAAATCAAATGTTAGTTATTCTAATACTAAATAAACAGGTTTTAAGGACTTACAAAAAAAAAATTTAAATTATTGATGTATTTTTAATACTTCATAGTCTTTTATTCGCATTATTTTTGTATCTATTAATCGCATGCTCTGAACTCACTGCCAAAAAGTAGGTTTATGTTCATGTCTTATAGGATATGTGTACACAGTAAAATACACTAATATAAAATTTTATTTAGTTAAGAAAAAGTAAACTCTAACATCAATTTAGTTGGGAACACACCAAAAGTTAGAAATATCATAAACGTTAGAATTATCAGTTAAATTGGTCAATAGCCTCTTTATCAGACTGAGTAGATAACAATATCAGTTTTCTAGTTACCAGTTAATTTTTGCATTTGAAACTTATTCTAGAAACACACTAACACACAAAAATCAAATGTTAGTTATTCTAATACTAAATAAACAGGTTTTAAGGACTTACAAAAAAAAAATTAAATTATTGATGTATTTTTAATACTTCATAGTCTTTTATTCGCATTATTTTTGTATCTATTAATCGCATGCTCTGAACTCACTGCCAAAAAGTAGGTTTATGTTCATGTCTTATAGGATATGTGTACACAGTAACATACACTAATATAAAATTTTATTTAGTTAAGAAAAAGTAAACTCTAACATCAATTTAGTTGGGAACACACCAAAAGTTAGAAATATCATAAACGTTAGAATTATCAGTTAAATTGGTCAATAGCCTCTTTATCAGACCGAGTAGGTAAAACTCCTTAACCCCGCGACAGTTCCGAGACAGAGCTTAACCAGAGTCTCGATCCATGTCGGATGGACTGTATGGCCTCGATGTTGAAACCTCGAATCATGTAACAGATAGTTCATCTGACTCTCCAAGCAGATCATGATTTTTTTATCAGAACAATAAATTTCATATATGAACCGAACCTAAATTGAATAATTGTTCTAGCTGTGAAATACCTTGCCACTAGACTGAAACTTCGAACTTGTAGAAGGGTTAAGGGAATTGCACTTGTATTCTCACACTAACCAATCATAAAATTACATCTTTTTGCTAGGGTGTCAGTTTTTCATACTAGTAGGGGTGGCATTAGGTCTAGGCTATCCGGGCCCAGCCCGGCCCACCCAAAACCAGGCTGAACCGGGGGCCAACCCGTCAAAATTGACGGTCCGGTCCGGTTCAGCCAAAGTCAAGAAAAGCCCAGATTCGGCCCGGCCCAGTCAAACCCGGGACCGGGTTGAACAGGCCCGACCCGGTCCGGGCCTGCGGGCCGACCGTTGGAATTTCTGCCATTTCTTTAGAATATTTTTTTAAAATGTGTTTGTGTAATTCATAAAAACAATTTAATTTATGAATATCTCTTTTATCTATATGTTCTTACTACTTCTTGACAATTGTGAATATTTTTTCTTTTCCTTCATCTCACTAAAAAAAATAAAAATAATTAATTAATTAATTAATTCAATTAATTTAAAATCCGGCCCGGTTCGAACCGGCCCCCAAGCTAGGGGCCAAGGGCAAGGGCCGGGCCGCTATTTTCCTCCACTGGCCCAGCCCGGCCCGCGATCATTGCTGGCCTGGCCCGCCTAAGCCCGAGCCCGGGTCAAACCCGCCGGGTTTCGGCCCGGCCCGGCCTGACAGGCCCGAACGCCACCCCTAATTACTGGTAAGCTATGTAGCATGGGTACTTCTAGTAAGGAGTCGTACCTGTATCAGACACATGTCAGACATTTCTCATGTGTATCCCAAATTTTACAGTACATATTATATGTGGGACATTTCTTAGACACTTCTCTAACATTTCTTAAAAGTTATAACACATAATTAACAGATTTTAACTACATATTCATATTTCTTTCATTAATTAACTCTAGTTACTTGCATACACATTTTCAATTTTATGGTGTACAATGAAGTAAGTATTACCATGTTTGTGGACAATATATGTTTTATTATGATTATGAGCAACAAATTGTATTGTTCCAACTCCATTTCTCTTTAAATTATACATAATTGAAGTAATATTAAGTTATGTCATATAATAGCCGTGTTCCCATACTCTATTTTTTACAAATTTGATGTGTACTGTGTCGGTATGCTTTATTGCTGGTAAGGTTCAAGCTCTTCACAAAGATCATACACAACCAACTCTATAGCAGTTCCATAACCTCCCACAGTGCACCCTCATTGTGTAAAAATTGTTTGAATTTGAATTTTTATTCATAACGTATTCATTTTCTTTAAATTTATTTCATCAAGTTCTCCTTTACATGTTAAAATTGTAAACAATGAGTTATATTTCCTTTTACAGTTTCCTTGAATCAGTAATCCATTTCATATACATTCTATTTGTGGGGAATATGATAGAGGAAGATATCTTCTTCACCCTTGTGTTCTCTTATAACTTTTCAATGTTTTTCACTACAACATCTATCTTTAATTTTGAGACAGTAACTAACAAATTATATAATAAGCAATATTATGAGAATACGCAACTATAAATATCCTGAATTAAATATATCATGGAACTGATACAAACTTGTCCAGTTGACAGATAAATGACTAAATCGAAGTACCTGTTCAATGAAGATCTAGGCATGGATCATAGATAACTCCTGCAAAATTCTTCAGAAATCAGATATTGCATAATAAAAGTTACATGCCTTAGCTCATAAACATTAAAAAACTGAACGAAGACAAAATGGTGAATTTTATGGAACTGCTTTGTTCTTATTTAGGAATAACAAGAGACATATTTAGGAAGACAGCAATTTTTATTTAATCTGAGAGATACACTGAATTGAATATGATGCAAATGAATCAAATATTTGTCCAAACATTAACAGTAAACAACTACATTATACAATTAGACACATATCACAACCAACCCGACAAATCCTCGAGAATCAGTTTGTGGCAGCCCAAACAAGCATCTCAATGGATTTGGCATCAGTCTTGAATGATTTAGCCAACACATCCTTATCAATACCACTTGCAAACAAAGTCTTGGGAAGTGAGACAGTACCAGCATTTGCGCTCCCAAAAGCAGAGAGAGCAACAGCGGGGTATTTAGGGTCTTTGTTGACCTGAAAGTGAACCAATCCCTTTGGAAACACAAACATATCGCCAGTCTGAAGAACCTGAGTGAAGAGCTTATTGGTTGAATCGATGAAACCAACTTGCACCCACCCTTGGATAACAAGGAAGAGCTCGGTAGATCGAGGGTGGGTGTGAGGTGCATTGATGCCATTAGGAGCAAACTGAAGTGAAGCATAAGATACACTCTGACCCATGAGCGCAGGGAACTCGGCTTGACTGGCTTTGGTGACCATGAAGGATGCATTGTTCATAGGGGAACCCCAAAGGGATGTCTTTAGGCCTTTGAAGGTGAAGAAGGTAGAATCTGCAGTCATTCCATTTGGCCCTAAGAAGTCAGTTGTGATGTCCGGATCAGCAGCCTGGGCACTTAAAAGGGATGCAAGAGTGACTATGGAGAGAACTAGGCTTGATGCACTGGAAGTCATTGCTCTTTTACTTGCAGGTTTGGGAATTGGTGAATTGGTGCTTGGTTTGGGAAGAAAAGTTGAGTATTTATAGGGATGTTTTGAGTAGCATGGAAATGGTAGAGGTTCATTAAAATTCCTTAATGTAGTTTTCACATTGAGCAAGTCTTGTTACTTTTGTTTGTTGTCATTGTCTAACTATGACAATAGTTCAACTAAATCTGATGTGATTGGTTATTGTATTCATCATTAGCTGGAGACGAATCTGGACATGCATATCTCAATTAGAAATTAGTTACAGTGGTAAAATTACTCCACATAAAATCTGAATAGTCACCAAGGACATATATCTAGATAAACATAGAAATATCTATATAAAAAAACACAAAGAAAGCTATCAAGTGGCTCTCCTTCAATCCCCCCCAAAATCAATGGTCCAGATCTAACCTCACAAAACACATTTCCCCCCCAAAAGTTTCCCTCCAAAACTCAAATTCAAATCCCCCAAAAACAACTCCTTTATTTATTTAATTATTTCTCTCTCTCTCTCTCTTTATATATATATATATATATATATATATATATATATATATATATAGGGAAAAAGGGGTATGAGCAACTTGCTCATTTAGTAAATAAGCAATTGACGATGTGGCATACATGTGATTGGAAAAGCCTTAAAAGGGTTAGTTGTCCAATGTATCATATGCATGCCACATAATCAATTGCTCATTTACTAAATGAGCAAGTTGCTCATATCCCTTTCACCCTAATCCATAATTATTTTTCATATATATATACTTATGGAAACATGGACTTTTATACCCCAATTCATAATTATTTTTCAACATATACTAATGAAAACATGGACTTTTAATTACAACTAATTATTGTCATACTATTCAAACTTGAGCTATATAATTGTTTACTGTTTACAAGGTTTTTCATATGCTGTATCATTCTGAAGACGTGCCGTAGGCACGTGGCCACGGGCAAATCTAGTATGTTAATAAGATATAAGTATTCCACTCCTTCACCATGTATGGCGTATCAGATGTTGTATTGCATAAACTCTAGAGTTGATAAAAAAAAAATGTATCATACCGGTAATCATATAATCCATATGTAATCCATATTATCCATATTTGTTAAGCTTAATCAAAGTGAATAAGGATATGAATAAACTGATATCTGATCAACATCGAAACCCTTTTTCCGCAGTTCTAGAAACTCCATGACCAGTTGTTATTTGCTTGTCTTTACTGTTGAATGCTTTAGAATTGGCAATTTGGCATTGTATTGTTGTTTACCAAGATACAAATTAGAATTGATGATCAAACAAACAACTGGATTGACTTGCTCAAAGACCCTTTCGTGACAATGACAAAATGACTAGTACCCATTCAACCGTTCTAAGTTAACACACTTTGGTGGCATTTGTACTGTGATGACAGATAGTTAGACTATATCTTATTCATAGCTAGCAATAAAACTGAGATGGCTGGTGATGAAAGGATTGGTATAAGGATTAAGGAAGGAGAAACTTTTTTCCTAAACACCCTATAAACAACTCAAAGAAAGAAATTTCGTAGATCCGACAATGATCAACGTTATTTAGGACAGAGAATACACAGAATGAATGGCAATACTTCTATTGAGTTTATAGCTCTAACTTGACACAATTTGCTTATTTCATATTTTATACTAACAAGTTGAGTACATCTACTAGTTTCGTTGAAGAGATGATAACGAAAATAGCAAGTTCTAGTCTACTTCTATCCGAATGTTAAGAGCACAACACACCAAATTTGTAGCCATTCAAACATTAACTTGTACTGTGTATGCTCAAATATGGTATCAACAAAGGTTAAAACACAATAGGTTAGCACAAATATTAGTATAAAAAATATTAGTTCCGTAAAATAACATTTTTATTTTTATTGGAACCAGTTAAATTTTACATGTGAAACTTAATTTAGAAACAAAACAAACAAACAAAGAAGACATGTCATGTTGATTATTTTTTTACTAACAGTAACAGGTTTGAAGGATTCTCTTAAAATGGACTATTGATGTACTTTTAATACTCCATAGTGTCTTTTATTTGCAAAATTTTCGTATCTGATAATAGCATGCTCTGAACTCACTGCCAAAAAGTAGGTTCATCTTCATGACATGTAGGTAATGTGCGGACAGTACGTACACTAACAAAAAATAGCAGTTAAATTTAAAAGAAACAAATTTGATCTCTAAACATCAACTCTAGTTGGGAACACACCAAAAGTTAGAAATATGATAAAAGTCAGAATTATCAATTGGATTGATCAATAACCTATTCCATTTCTTCCAAAAAAAATAGCCTCTTCTATCAGACTTGGTAGGTAAAATTCCACTTAAGATGGACTGTATGGCCTCGATATTCAAACCTCCAACCACAGTACAGACAGTTTATCTGATTCTTTCAGCAGATAATGATTTATTGATTTTTAATCCAGACACAAATTTCAAATTTGAATAGAACCTAAATAGAATCATTCTAATCAATCGTGAAATTGCTCATGTTAGTATTTCATTAATGGTAGGGTTTCATGCACCTCTTCTGTTCACTGCGATTCAACACAACTAACTCTATAGCAGTTCCCTGACTTCGCACTGTGTCCCCTCACTGTTTTAAAAGTGTTTGAATTTGAATTTATATTCATAATGTGTCCTTGATTAATTTTTCTTCCTGTACATTTTTTTCAACAAATTCTTCTTTACTTTAAAAAAACTGTAAAATATGAGTTATATTTCCTTTTATGGTTTCCTTGAATCAGTAATCCATTTCATGTACATTCTATTTGTGGGGAATATGATCTCTTATGACTTTTGACTACAAAATCTATCTTTAATTTTGAGACAATAACTACCAAAATTATATAATAAGCAATGATTATGAGAGTAAACAACTAAAAATTATCCTGAATTCAATATTTCTGAAATTGTTACAAACTTGTCTATTTGACAGATAAATGACTAAATTGAAGTACCTTTTCAACGAAGATCTCGGCATGGATCATAAATAACTCCTGCAAAATTATTCAGAATTCAGATATTGCATAATAAAATTACATCCCTGTATGGCAGTCCCAGAAAAGTGAATTCCTCAGCTCATAAACATTCAAAAACTGAAAGTAGAGAAACAAATGTGTTTTACATCACTGCTCTGTTCTTATCTAGGGACAACCAGAGATATCTTTAGGTAAGACAGAAATTTTTTATTTTAACTGAGAGATACATTGAATTGAATATGATGCACATGAATCAAATATTTTTCCAGAGTTCCAAACATTAACAACAAACCACTAATTTATTTAATTAGACACATATCACAACCAACTCGACAAATCCTAGAGAATCAGTTTGTGGCAGCCCAAACAAGCGTCTCAATGGATTGAGCATCAGTCTTGAACGATTTCGCCAGCACATCCGTATCAATACCACTAGCAAACAAAGTCTTGGGAAGTGAGACTGTACCCGCATTTGCACTCCCAAAAGCAGAGAGAGCAACAGCAGGGTATTTAGGGTCTTTGTTCACCTGAAAGTGAACCAATCCCTTTGGAAACACAAACATATCACCTGTCTGAAGAACCTGGGTGAAAAGCTTGTTGGTTGTGTCGATGAAACCAACCTGAACCCACCCTTGGATGACAAGGAAAAGCTCAGTAGATCGAGGGTGGGTGTGAGGTGCATTGACACCATTAGGAGCGAACTGAAGTGCAGCATAAGATACACTCTGACCCATGAGCGCAGGGAACTCGGCTTGACTGGCTTTGGTTACCATGAAGGATGCATTGTTCATGGGTGAACCCCACAGAGAATTTTTTAGGCCATTGAAGGTGAAGAAAGATGAGTCTGGGGTGACTCCATTAGGGACTATGAAGTCGGTTGTAATGTCGGGGTCAGCAGCATGCGCACTGAGAAGGAATGCAGAAGCTATTATGGTAAGAACTAGGTTTGATGCATGGAGGGCCATTGCTTTCTTTCCTTTACTTTCCTTTCCTTTCCTTTCCTTTCCTTGAGAGAATGGTGGTTGTGGTGAGTTGGTGGATGGTTTGGGAAGAAAAGGTGAGTATTTATAGGGGGTTTTGAGTAGCAAGGATATGGTAGAGGTCCATTAAATTTATATAATGGAGTTTAGGAAATAACTAATACTTGTCTATTGTTATTGTCCAGCTAAGAGTGTAAATGGGTCAGATAGCACGTATAATCTAATATGATCTGTTATTGTATTCGCCATTGGATATGGAAGTGTATATGTATATCTTATTAAAATAGGGTTTAGTACTAAAACTATTTACTTAGAACCGAATCAGGCATATAAAGCAAAAGTCACTAGATATGTATGGAAAACTACTCATTTATGCTAGAATTATAGTATTTTAATAAGATATAAATATTACACTTTTCACCAACCCTAGGCCATCAGATGATATTAGCATCACTTAACATAAGTACATAACTTGTGTAATTTCTAACAAAATCGATGTATAAAACTATGACAATCATGTCAAGCATGGATTCACCAATATGTGATCAGTATTTATCAAGATCAACCAAGACGGATAATGATATGATTAACCCGTATTCGATCCACATCTAAGCCCTTCTTTTCTGCAGGCCGGCAGCTTTCCTAAACCAGCTGTTTCTGGACATGTCTTTACTGTTGGATTTTCTGAATTTGGCAGTATTTTGTTGTCCTCCAAATTCTTTTGGACTCAGTCAAATATCCTTCCAAGTTGATGATTGCAAGACTACTACTACTCAAGTCAACCTTAGACTAATCAACTCAGCCTGTTTGCTCACATTTGCACTCTACTGATTGATAGCTATTCCTACATGACTACTAAACCATATCTTCTTTATATCTATTCCTACATGCTGGCTAATTCTTTGCAAATGTAGAACAACTCTGCAAACCTTATCAGTATCTGATGTAAAACTAACCCTAAATAGAAATTTTCAAGATTCTTAATGAATTAATTTTACCAACACGTAGTGCGGATTAAAGTTAGAAATTTTAAACAGTTAATTGGTTTGATGGATTTTCAAGAATTGAATCACGTTTAACAATCTCAATTAATAATTCAAATATAACAATCAATAATTAAATCTTTAAGTGTTCTTAGCAAGTAATAGATTCAATATTGATTCGTACTCTAATCAAGCATGTAGAACACTCAATCTCAATATTTGTGGTCGACAGTTAAACTAGATAATATGATAGAGATAACAGAGCAGTATAACACAAATATTTAAAAGTGAAAAGAGTATACCGAGGGTTCGAAGAACAATTGCGTAGATCTCTGGTAGAACACAGCAATCAGCAACCACAGTGAGAGAGACCGGCCACAACAGCAAGATGAGCAAGAGAGACGGTCGGTGGCGACGGCGACGGCGCTGACTGGCGTCAACAGCGACAAGGACAGGGAGGCGCTACAGCGAAGGCGTTGAGGAGAGGGGAACAGAGATGGGTTCGGTGAAGGGGCGTTGGGTTTTAGGATTTCGACGAGGAAGAAGTGAGTCGACAGAAGCGCAGAGGTGGTGCGGGGTTGGGGGTGAGTCGATTTGGTGGTGGAAGGGAGAAAGGGGGTCGACGGGGGTGAGGGTGCTGGCACTGTTGGAGGTCGAGCGGCAGTGGGAGATGGGTTTCGATCGGGGTTGGGGTAGTAGGTAGAAGAATAAGGTGAAAGAGAGAGGGGGGGTAGGTGACGGTGAAGTAGGTTAGGATTGATTTTGTAATTTAGGAAATTAGGGATAGGGATTTGTATTGGGGGATTTTTTTAATTTGGGGATAGATTTTAGAGTTTATCACAAACCCTAAAATTGTATTAAGATTTATCACTAACCCTAACAATTAGATCTTGATTGTATCACACAAAAGAGAGGAAGAAGAGTAAAACTCAACACAATAAATTTTTAATCAACAATGGCATATCTTTCTCATTAATCTCAAGGCCTATATATAGGCTCAAAACAAATCAAGATACAAATCTAAAAATATTCTCAAAATCTAAAAAATACAAAAAAATTACATATGGCTATAATTGCCAAAAGCAAATATGGTACTGAAATAAAAATCGTAAACTAAATAAGCAGCTGTCCTAGACGATGCTTGCGCTGATAGAAATTCCCGAATCGTCTTGAACCGATGTCCTCATCATTATCCCTTCCAGATATATATATTTATCACTACTAATTTAACTCCTAAATAGTAGGAGTTAAATTAGTAGCAAAGGTTGGGATTTATGTTTATATATGATTATATTCAAACATTATATGAAGAATGTACAATATGCAAGGAAAAAGAAGATGACGAGAGGAGAAATATAATTTAATCATGGAATATAAACATTAACACTTGTGATCCAATTACATAAACAGTATTATAAGAAAAACTTACACCTGTAAGGAAAAACCTACTATACTAATGTGACCTTACAAAGGAGTGTGGAAAACACTTGGTAAAAACCGAGTTCTTTGCTCTTACAACCACATAATAAAAACCGTAACAAGGGAGGTGGAACAAGGCTACACAAAAATACCTGCAGATATAGTTTCTCATCAGATTCTCGTATTATAAAAATAAAATGAAAGGGATGGAATAAGTAGCGGTATCATACCAGGCTGGTGCCGAAGAAACTGCAAGATTGAGAAAAGGGTATGGCCACCTAGAACACAACACAAAGACGTAAATTTTATGCTGAAACGGAAAGGAGTGGTGCTAGTTAAATTTTCTAGTTACACTAAAACGAAAGCATTTTGGGCTCCACATGAACCCCACAAGCTTGTGTTTAGTTGCACAAAATAAGGATAAGTATGTGTCTTTAAGCAACCTGACCTTTAATACAAAGATATCTTATGAATGATGCACATCATTCATGGAGTAGCCAACCAACTGATTGTAATCGTTTTATATGAAGATTTTCTCATCTAGATATGAGAATCTTTTATCTCTATCATTAAACAGTCGTTGGAACTTGGAAACATTGTTTAAGTAGGTTATGTTGTAAGTTTTCGGGTGCTGTATTTTTGGTAGCCATCTAAAGCTGTTGGTTAAAAATGGAAGAGAATTGGTACAATAATTTCAGATGATTACCACTGAATGTCGCCTGATGCATGTAGGACCCACTGGAATGTTATGTATGCGAAGCTCCACAGAATAAAATATGCCATCCGGAAGAAAGGAAAGCGCTGAAATTATAACCCAGCTACCATTTAGTTACGTCATAAAGTGTAGTACCAAAATAAAGTAAACTGCATTATTTTACAAATACCAGTCTGTTGAAGGCAGCATCAACTAGAAGAAAAACCAGATTGAGACTATGCATACACCCGGTTACCTGCCGGGGAAAAGTAAGCACATTAGTGAAACAATAGAATAAATACTAGTTCACAAAATAAATAATCTGTATTATGTTAAAAGGCAAGTTGAGGTTGTAAAACGTGGTGACCCATACATCACTGCACGTTCTACTTAACTATCCTTACATATAATTTCCTCAAAACATTTATATTACACCTAAGTCCTTCAATTTCTTCAAAATGTTCCAATATTAGTCCCTTCACTTGGGAAAAAAGACGTGCATTGGACATGTAAAATTATTAGTACCCATATAACAGTGCAGAACTCTTCTTTTTTATAAAGAGAAAGGAGATGAGAATGTACAAACAAGTAAACAATCTATGCAACTTCTCTAGATAGTAGAAAGGCTGTGAGAACAATAGTAACTGTTTCCAGTGCTTCGCCAAAATATTATAAGGATACAGTACTCACTGGGTTAATCTTGAAATACTTAGATGGAAAAAGCAGAACCAGCAAACCCCAGAAGACGATGTCCGTTAGCACAACAGCACCTCCACAGGTCTGTTCAAACAAACAAAACAATTATATCAATTTCATTCTATTGTATATTGGTGAATGAAATGAATGACGGGCAAAAAGACAATAAAAATAATAGTTAGTTAAAAGACTGTGAGATTGGGCAGTGAAATGTAACTTGTACCTCCATTTCAGTATGCTAAGCAAATCAAGAAGGGTAAATTGCAAAAAACCTACCCCATGGCTTATCAAGGAAAAAGGATAATAACCTGATCTTTCATTTCTTGTACTTAACCACACCCAAGGGTGTGCTCTGAACAAATTAGCCCTTTTGATGACTTTAGGAAGGTCAGGAATCAGGATGGTTATCTACTTTCCTTGAGAAACCATGAACAATTCTCTATAAAAGTTATCCTAAAAAGTTTGCAGAGGTAAATAATTAAGGTGAGGCAGAACAGCTATAATCATTATCCCCATAATATCAATCCTATCAAATTTTTCCATAAAAAGATACTAAAGAAGCACATAGAAGAGGATTGCCTGATAAACAATTTGCATCGTGTATCCCCAAAATCCAGCACTTTGAAAATTATCTCCTTTTTCATGATAATTCTGCAATTTGATTGGATGGTTATTTTCATTTGTCCTCGACATTAAAATTGCAGGTAGATTTTCTTCAAAGTCCCCTTCCAAGAGTCTTTTCAGCACCTCCTCGTTTTCTTCGGCATATCCTCTTGTATAAATCCAGCAGCCATGAGCAGATATTATGGTGGCAATCTGTAACATATACCAGATACTTAAGGCTACAAAGGGCTAGATTTGTCAGCATAAAAGAAAACAAGTTGCTTCAGATATTATAAAGACATACCACAAAATAGATGATGACTAGCGCGAAAGTCCACCTGCAAGTCATGAATTGAGAAAACATATCAGACCCAGCTGAGAATTTCCATTGAACTTTCCCAACTCTCTTCCCCATCAAACTAACTCCTTTCCTATAAATCTTTTGTCACACCCCGCTTCCCAAAACACGAGAATACGGGCGCGAGACTAAGGCCCAGCGAATGGTGCGAGCACACCATTCATAAGCTGTACAAGTAAACTCAACAACAATATAATAAAACAATCCACGCAGGCATATAAATCACAATATGATAATGAAGATTCATGATATAGTCCATAAAAGTAACCAACAACTGGGAATTACAAATTATTACGGGTCAAACAAGCCCGAATTACAATAAAGAGTTTTATGTAATAAATCACAAATTTAAGATAACATAAAAATAAATAGCTAGAACACTTGGTCGGTGACACCTTCTGGTAACTCTCCATTTGGGCCTGCAAGTATATTATAACAAAAGAAAAGAAAAGGAAAACAAGGAGACCCGTTAATACAAGTTACGGGCCGCAAGGGGAGTACAAGCTAAGGGAACAGATGTAAAACAAAACAACAGAAAAACAGGGAAGAACAAGGAATTGATAGTTACGAAATAGGAACAAAATGCAACATATAAACATGATATGAACATGGCGTTACGAAACAAGTGACATATAAAACAAGTAATCAGGTATCGAATCAACATGAACATATAACATATGGTTGGATCATGAAAATGCACGTGTTATTCTTATGTCTAATGTCTTGATTCTATCTAGGTAGCACTTCATGCACCCCATATTTTTATTACATGGTTGCTACAGTCAATACAATTTCGTTTAGATTTAGTGGTGGGTTTTATAGGTCACGTACTCGGGAAAACATGTACATTCAATATTGTATCAAGATACGTGCAAACTTGTAACGTGGAACATGTAGAGTGTAAACTTGTAACGTGAACATGTAAAGTTGTCATTCGCAATCTTGCAACTTGTAATTGCAACTTGCATCGGGAAACCACGAGCTCCCGTCCGAGTACGCTCTTCTATATTGCCCACTACTTAAATCTTTCCCTTATACCCCGGCTTGTTACTTTTATTAATTTGTTAACACAAACATAATGCAATGAGACGAAGTCAAGATATGGACATGGAACATCAAGGAATTTTGCATGCAATATGTTCTAAGTAATGGAATGTGAAACATGTAGTTTAATGTCATAATTGGGTATAATTTATTAATATATATATGGGTCTATTTTATTAATTCATATATGGATCCATAGTATTTTAGGGTCATCTAAAATAACATTTGCAACTATAAGTGACTAATTACATGCATAAAACTAAATCAGAAATTAAAGGATAATATAAACACTTAAATTATTAACAAGGGTAAAATAGTCATTCACATCAATATGTATAATCTCTAAAATTACATATGTTTGTATTTACTTGTGATGTTCGTGTCATGCATGGGATACCAAAGTATTCACGATCTCGTGTGAATACAGGATCGACGGATTAGGGATATAAACGGGTATCAATTCGACTTATGAATGCGAATTGGAGTCAAAAAAATGGACTTGCGGTATTTTTACAATGGCATGTACTAGAACAAATAAAAGCATACAAGAGATACTTGCCTTAACGACGGTGAATCCAAACAAGAACCAATACGGGATGCGGATCCCGAGAGACGAGGCACGAGCACGGACACACGGGCACACGTACGGTACACGTGCAAAACAGCACACAACGGGTCTACATGGATATGCTCCGGGCGCCAAAACAGCAAACACTCATCGCAGATCAGATCTGATCAGATGAATCGAACGGTCGGGATTCATTCCCGCTTCTTCTTCCCTCTTCTTTACTGCTACAGAGAGGGGAAGAACCTCTGATGGCGATCATGGCGCGGCGGTGGAAGGGTGGTCGCGGCGGAGACTGGTGGCGAGTGGCGACTAAGTCGAGGGAAGCTCGACGTGGCGGCTACAGGCGGCGCGACGTGAGGAGCAATGCGGCGATGGGGCGATGCTCTGTTCTCGGGGGTCGAAACAGAGTGAGGGAGCGATGGAATGGGTTCGGGGTGTTTTGGATGATGATGGTGGTCGTCGATGGCGGAGGTGCTGCCGCAGGTGGCTGCGGTCGGTCAAGAAGGTAGGGGAGTCGCAATGGCGCGCGGGGAGGGATCGTCGACTGGGTGCAGTGGTGAGATGGAGGAGAAGAAGGCGATCGGGTTTGGGCGTGGATTGAGTGGAGGTCTGGGTAATGGTGATGGCGAGGATGGGGAGAAGGTGAGGGGATGGTGCTGCGGTGGGGTCTGTTCGTGGGTTGACGAGGAGTGGCGGCGATGTGGAGAAGGTGGAGGCAGGGGCGAGGTGGAAGGTCGAGCGGGAGGAAGAAGAAGATGAAGAATGGGTGTTTGGGTTTGTTTGGTTTTGTTTTGTTTGCTTGGTTTGTTTTGTTTTGGTTGGTTTGGTTTTTAACAGAAAAGAGAAGGAGAGAGAGAGAGAGTACGGGAGAGAGAGATGTATTAGTATAATTGAATTATGGAAATAATGTTATATTACGGAGGGGAGAGAGAGATTGTAGGGAGGAAGTTACGGGGATTACACGATGAGGCTCATAATTAGGAATAGAGATTAGGGGGTTACAGGAGAGATTCTGGGGTTGATTAAGAAAGAATAGATCTGGTCAACAAACAACTAAGGGAAATTGGATTAATGGGTATTGGGTTTAAAACCATTGGGCTTAAAATAAACAATTAAGTTTGGGCTTTAAAATAAATAATGCAAAATAGATCAAATTCAATTGGGCTTTGAAATAATAATGATAATAATAATAAAGATCAAGAAAAAAATAAAAGTAATAACAACATCACTAAAATTTAACGATAGCAATAATAATATTACTAATAGTAAAAACAACCAATATTAATAAAAATGATAACAATGACAATACTAAAATAATAGATTAAATAATAAAATAATAATAACGAGGTTATATAAAGAAATTGACTTTAACAAATAATTAAGAAAGTTCCGAATAATTTTAGTTTGGATAAAATGAAAATAGTCGATCAATCGCAAAATAGAAAATAAGGTAAAATATACATTTATTCAAAATAAGCATAATTTCCAATCAGAAATATTTTAAATAGAAAAGTTAAAATAAATTTAACACAACTAAATTCATAAATAATTTGAAATACAGAAAATTATTTAGAAATTATATATTTACGAAAACGAGGGTTACAATCCTACCCACCTTACAACAAAATTTCGTCCTCGAAATTTGTTTAGGCGGTATATAGGACAATGCAAAGCAAATTCTTATGGGGAATAACAAAACAGGGGATTCAATGAAATGTCAAAAGGGCGGCAATACCAAAATAAGAAAATCATAGATAAGAATGGGGTGATCGATAATGATATCCCATAGAGATTTAATGAATAAAGACAATGCAAATGCATGAAAAGAAAGCATGCGATGCAAAGGGAGGGGAAAGAAAATTCTGGGACCTGTGGGTTATGGGCCCACACGCTTCCGCTGCGCTACTCCGATGGCGACGTTCCAAGCTGCAGACATGCCGTTGTAGTCCACATGGCACCTATCGACGAACCAAGCAGGTAGAAATAGGATAAGACACCAGAATCAAAAATAATATGGGTACAAAAAGAAAGGATCTATACCCGATAAGGAATCAATGTATGTGAATGAATGAAGAGAAATGAAAGGACTGGATGTGAAGGGTTCAAAGAGGAATCAAATCAGAGGAATATCCAGATTATGTTGGTTATTCACTATCCATGTGATTAACGTGGTGTACATGTTGTAGAGTTAACTTGGTTGAGTCAAGTCTGTCTAATGTATTAGTCAACTAACGCATTAGCCCAAACCTGAGCTCTGATACCACTAAAAACCCTGTCACGCCCCGCTTCCCAAAACACGAGAATACGGGCGCGAGACTAAGGCCCAGCGAATGGTGCGAGCACACCATTCATAAGCTGTACAAGTAAACTCAACAACAATATAATAAAACAATCCACGCAGGCATATAAATCACAATATGATAATGAAGATTCATGATATAGTCCATAAAAGTAACCAACAACTGGGAATTACAAATTATTACGGGTCAAACAAGCCCGAATTACAATAAAGAGTTTTATGTAATAAATCACAAATTTAAGATAACATAAAAATAAATAGCTAGAACACTTGGTCGGCGACACCTTCTGGTAACTCTCCATTTGGGCCTGCAAGTATATTATAACAAAAGAAAAGAAAAGGGAAACAAGGAGACCCGTTAATACAAGTTACGGGCCGCAAGGGGAGTACAAGCTAAGGGAACAGATGTAAAACAAAACAACAGAAAAACAGGGAAGAACAAGGAATCGATAGTTACGAAATAGGAACAAAATGCAACATATAAACATGATATGAACATGGCGTTACGAAACAAGTGACATATAAACAAGTAATCAGGTATCGAATCAACATGAACATATAACATATGGTTGGATCATGAAAATGCATGTGTTATTCTTATGTCTAATGTCTTGATTCTATCTAGGTAGCACTTCATGCACCCCATATTTTTATTACATGGTTGCTACAGTCAATACAATTTCGTTTAGATTTAGTGGTGGGTTTTATAGGTCACGTACTCGGAAAAACATGTACATTCAATATTGTATCAAGATACGTGCAAACTTGTAACGTGGAACATGTAGAGTGTAAACTTGTAACGTGAACATGTAAACTTGTCATTCGCAATCTTGCAACTTGTAATTGCAACTTGCATCGGGAAACCACGAGCTCCCGTCCGAGTACGCTCTTCTATATTGCCCACTACTTAAATCTTTCCCTTATACCCCGGCTTGTTACTTTTATTAATTTGTTAACACAAACATAATGCAATGAGACGAAGTCAAGATATGGACATGGAACATCAAGGAATTTTGCATGCAATATGTTCTAAGTAATGGAATGTGAAACATGTAGTTTAATGTCATAATTGGGTATAATTTATTAATATATATATGGGTCTATTTTATTAATTCATATATGGATCCATAGTATTTTAGGGTCATCTAAAATAACATTTGCAACTATAAGTGACTAATTACATGCATAAAACTAAATCAGAAATTAAAGGATAATATAAACACTTAAATTATTAACAAGGGTAAAATAGTCATTCACATCAATATGTATAATCTCTAAAATTACATATGTTTGTATTTACTTGTGATGTTCGTGTCATGCATGGGATACCAAAGTATTCACGATCTCGTGTGAATACAGGATCGACGGATTAGGGATATAAACGGGTATCAATTCGACTTATGAATGCGAATTGGAGTCAAAAAAATGGACTTGCGGTATTTTTACAATGGCATGTACTAGAACAAATAAAAGCGTACAAGAGATACTTGCCTTAACGACGATGAATCCAAACACGAACCAATACGGGATGCGGATCCCGAGAGACGAGGCACGAGCACGGACACACGGGCACACGTACAGTACACGTGCAAAACAGCACACAACGGGTCTACATGGATATGCTCCAGGTGCCAAAACAGCAAACACTCATCGCAGATCAGATCTGATCTGATCAGATGAATCGAACGGTCGGGATTCATTCCCGCTTCTTCTTCCCTCTTCTTTACTGCAACAGAGAGGGGAAGAACCTCTGATGGCGATCATGGCGCGGCGGTGGAAGGGTGGTCGCAGCGGAGACCGGTGGCGAGTGGCGACTAAGTCGAGGGAAGCTCGACGTGGCGGCTACAGGCGGCGCGACGTGCGGAGCAATGCGGCGATGGGGCGATGCTCTGTTCTCGGGGGTCGAAACAGAGTGAGGGAGCGATGGAATGGGTTCGGGGTGTTTTGGATGATGATGGTGGTCGTCGATGGCGGAGGTGCTGCCGCAGGTGGCTGCGGTCGGTCAAGAAGGTAGGGGAGTCGCAATGGCGCGCGGGGAGGGGTCGTCGACTGGGTGCGGTGGTGAGATGGAGGAGGCGAAGGCGATCGGGTTTGGGCGTGGATTGAGTGGAGGTCTGGGTAATGGTGATGGCGAGGATGGGGAGAAGGTGAGGGGATGGTGCTGCGGTGGGGTCTGTTCGTGGGTTGACGAGGAGTGGCGGCGATGTGGAGAAGGTGGAGGCAGGGGCGAGGTGGAAGGTCGAGTGGGAGGAAGAAGAAGATGAAGAATGGGTGTTTGGGTTTGTTTGGTTTTGTTTTGTTTGCTTGGTTTGTTTTGTTTTGGTTGGTTTGGTTTTTAACAGAAAAGAGAAGGAGAGAGAGAGAGTACGGGAGAGAGAGATGTATTAGTATAATTGAATTATGGAAATAATGTTATATTACGGAGGGGAGAGAGAGATTGTAGGGAGGAAGTTACGGGGATTACACGATGAGGCTCATAATTAGGGATAGAGATTAGGGGGTTACAGGAGAGATTCTGGGGTTGATTAAGAAAGAATAGATCTGGTCAACAAACAACTAAGGGAAATTGGATTAATGGGTATTGGGTTTAAAACCATTGGGCTTAAAATAAACAATTAAGTTTGGGCTTTAAAATAAATAATGCAAAATAGATCAAATTCAATTGGGCTTTGAAATAATAATGATAATAATAATAAAGATCAAGAAAAAAATAAAAGTAATAACAACATCACTAAAATTTAACGATAGCAATAATAATATTACTAATAGTAAAAACAACCAATATTAATAAAGATGATAACAATGACAATACTAAAATAATAGATTAAATAATAAAATAATAATAACGAGGTTATATAAAGAAATTGACTTTAACAAATAATTAAGAAAGTTCCGAATAATTTTAGTTTGGATAAAATGAAAATAGTCGATCAATCGCAAAATAGAAAATAAGGTAAAATATACATTTATTCGAAATAAGCATAATTTCCAATCAGAAATATTTTAAATAGAAAAGTTAAAATAAATTTAACACAACTAAATTCATAAATAATTTGAAATACAGAAAATTATTCAGAAATTATATATTTACGAAAACGAGGGTTACATCTTTTCAGAATGAAAGTGATGTAAAACTAACCCTAAATAGAGAATTTCCAACAATCTTAAAGGATTAATTTTACCAACATGTAATGCGGATCAAAGTTAGAATTTTAAACAATTAATCGATTTGATGGATTTTCAAGAATTGAATTAAGTTTAACAAGCCTAACTAATAATTCAGTTCTAACAATCAATAATTAAATCCCTAATCGTTCTTAGCAATTAAAAGATGCAATATTAATTTGTACTCTAATTAGGCAAGTGAAACACACTCCTAATATTTGTGGACGACAGTAAATTAGATAATAATCTAGAGATGATAAAACAGTATATCAAAAATATTTGAAAAGTGAAAAGAGTATACCGGGGTTCGAAGAAACTGTTAGATCTAGGGTTGGCAGCAACGCAGGACACAACAATCAGCAAACACAGTAAGAGCGGCTCTGACTTGGCTCGTCGGCGGGAGGAAGACAGCATGGCGGCGACACCGGCAGGGGGGTCGCCGACGGGACAGCCGTCGGCTTGCAACTGAGTAGCGATGTCGTCGGCGACTCTGGGGTCGACGAGAGACCGCGTCAAGGTTGTCGATGCTGGGGTGTGCTGGTCGTCGGAGGTAAAAGCGCCGGAGAATGAACCAGGAGGTGAGGAGGTTGATGATGGGGGAGGAGTTCGGCGGTGGCGACGTGGGTGGTGTGCCGGATCCGTCAATAATGGGAATTTAGGGTTTCAATGTGACGAAGATTTGGGGGTGTCGGCGGCGGGGAGAGGGAAGGACGAAGACGAAGGCGTTGGACGGTCGGGTTGATGGCAGCGTTGGTCGACGAAGGTGAGGAGGAGTATGATGGCCGGGGTTGAGGGTTGGTGGTCAGGATTTGGAGGAAGAAGTAACGGATTAGGGTTTTGGGTAGTTATATTTGGGGATTAGGGTTTGATTTTAATTTGGAAAATTAGGATTAGGAATTTGTATTGGATTTGGGAGTAGTTTTAGAGTTTTCACAAACCCTAAAAGTTTACTAGGATTTATCACAATCCCTAATAAGTTGGATCTCAATTGTATCACACAAAGGAGAGATGAAGAGCAAAACTCTCACAATAAATTTTTAATCAAGAATGGCATCACTTCTCATTAATGTCAAGGCCTATAAATAGGCTCAAAACAAATCTTGATACAAATCTTAAAATATTCTAAAAATCTCAAAAATATTCTAATGAATAAAAGAAAGATTACATATGGCTATAATTGCCAAAAACAAATATGGTACTGAAATAAAATACTAAGCTAAATAGAACGGATGTCCTCATCAGAAAGATAATGGGGAAATATCACAAATTTGTTAGAAAGAACTCAATTTAATATAATTCAAGCCTAATATTGTTTGTATTTATCTATGTAAACCTCAAATCTTCTTTGCTACTTATAAAGCAATCTTTAAGACTTTGTTTTGCAAGATCAATCATTTCCAAACATCAGGGTAGCATAAAGTCTGAACTGGCGATTACTAGAAAGGAAATTGCACCTTTCTTAAAATTTTCAATCAAAGCGACACTTTTCCCGCATCAAACATATCTTTTCTTTAAGTCAACAGCATTTACTGAATTTATTCAAATAAACCACTATCCATTGGCCTCCTTTACATTCAATCACTCTGATTACACTTGCAACATCATCCACTAATCCTCCGTACAATTCTATACAAGTATTTCATCCTCACAACAAAGTTGCCAAATTCAACTACCAACATCCTTTTCTCTTCAATTTTTTTCCCCTTGGCCGCGAAAGAAACACCACCTCTCAGCTAAATCAATCCTGATAGATTACCCCGAACTTCAAAAACCAACAAGTTCATGAAAATCATTCAGAGAATCAATTGACCCTACAATCCTTTGCACTTATATTTCATCCATCAATTAATCCAATGCAACACCAGTAACACATTGAAAGAACATGATCCAAAAACCTAGTCAATAGAAGCCTCAGAAGGTCTCATTTTATATGCAACATCTCTAGTTGTTTCACTTGCAAGATCACAACTATTCGGTATCCACTCGTCAATTTCCACATGTATTACCCAACAAAATTATATACATTTACACTCAAACCCTACCCTAAAAAATTCAACACCATTTCAATTTCAATTTCATCTATATCGCATCAAAATCGCATCTTTAACTCACTTCTAAACCCCATTTCATCAAAAAGAAAGAAAAAAAAATTAAAATTTTTTTAGAAAAATCTCACTCAGAGTAGAAGAAGACGACAGAAGCCCCCCTCCAAACCACCACCCGAAACATGACGTAGGCGAGGGCGGCGCAGATGGCGGCTCTGTAAGCTAGGAGCCAGAGCGGGTGGACCCGCCGCCAGCACGGCTTCCAAAGATCCGAGTACCTTAACGGGTTAGCGGGTTCGGATCTGTAGATCGCGAAAACCGCGAGGAAGGCGGGGACGGCGACGACGGCGGCGCACACGGGGAACTGCCAGCGTGTCCAGTACGGAAAGTCGGCGCCTTTTGCCGCCATTGGGGGTTGAGGGAGACAAAAAAATTAAAAATAAAAGTTGAGGTTTTTATAGATATACTCGAACGAGGATATTCGAGATTGGGCTGCATCAAAAAAAGGGTTTTAACATGTATGTCCCTAACAAATGAGTAATGCTAGAGACACTACCAATTTCACTACATTTTTCTTCACTACCTTATGTGGCACATTCCAATAGGTAGGGAATGATAGAGTAGGTGGGAGAACTCTCCAATAGGATTTCACATATACCCCTCATAAATGTGTATTTTCACATTTATCCTTAACAATGTGGAAAATTTTGCCGAAATGCCCTCTTTTTTGAAAATAATTAGCGACCTACCCTAGTTTCGAAAACATTTAGTGATTTGCCCTTGTCTGTGACACGTCAGCAACAAACGTTATTGGGAAAAACGGCATCAGCTATTTGTATGCCGTTATTCCCAATAACGGCATCTTCATTTGAAAAAATTGTCGTGCCGTTATTCCCAATAACGGCATTGCTTATTTTTTGTAGAGAGCCCCACTGTATCAATCTTGACTCGAGATTGAAATCCAAATAGGAAAAGAACTGATGTCGTTCTTCTGGAGAACGGCATCGTTTATACTGATGCCGTGTTTCAGAATAACGGCATCAGTTCTTTTCTTTTTTGCACTAGTCCCTATAATCGAAAACTCCCTCCTTCTTCCCCTCTTCACTTCGATTCGTTCCTTCAGAGTTTCCACACCGAAAACCCTAAACGCTCACAAAAAAAAAATCCACAAGATCTTCGGTGTGTAATTGACTTCTATTTGGGAGTCTACTCTTCAATCCTTCATTCAGAGTTCCTTATCATTCTGAATCCGAAATTATTGTAAGTAACCAAAAACCCTAATTTGTATTTTGTATAGTTGATTTTGATAGTATGATATGTAGTACAGTACAAGTATTGAAGATTAGTGTTATTGAAGTAGTAATTTTGGAAGTATTGTTAGTGAAGTAGGGTTTACTAAATGTTGAATTTTTGAGAAGCACAAAATCTTAAATATTGAAGTACTTTATTTTGAAAATTTTTCTACCGAAAATATTGTTGATTAGTGTTTGTTAATGTGGACAGGCCAATGGATCCTGCACAACCATCTTCTTCGCATGGTGTTGGTGCTTCTTCTACTTCTTCATTTGGACCACGGGGACATCCGGGTCCATTAGATCCTACTGTTCTATATCTGCAAGAAGACCACAGATCACAGGCCGTTTGGACCAGGGATGTAGAGAAGATGAGTTTCCGAATGCACAAGATCATGCCTGTGATCCCCCGCTGTATTGCTATGGAAAATTATTTGGTTAGCAGTGGATTTAACGGGATGTCAAAGCTGGCCAAAATAAAGTGTGATCACGCCCTACTTACCGCACTTGTAGAGCGATGGAGGCCGGAGACACACACCTTTCACTTACCGTGCGGTGAGATGACGGTCACCCTACAAGATGTAGCGGTGATTTCGGGTCTTCCAATTGACGGGGTGGCCGTCACCGGCAATTTGATGTTTAACAAGGTTGCACTGGTACGAGATTATTTAGGCTTGACGGTGCCTGAAGAGGACCACGGCATATGGGTTGGGGAATCCATTAGACGTTCATACCTTGACGATAGTTTCACTCATCGAATGCCAGAAGTGCCGACGGACATCCAAATCCAGAACTATACGCGCGCATACCTACTGTCGATGATTGGAGGGATTCTATTCCCTAACTCTTCAGGTGACGTAGTCCACCTCATGTACCTTCCACTGATAGCTGACCTGCAGACAGCCGGCCGGTATAGTTGGGGAAGTGCGGCTCTAGCCTCCCTTTACCGTGCACTATGCAACTGTTCGATGGGGTCGATTCAAATGACCGGACCGATGTCCATCTTGCAAATATGGTGTTGGGAAAGAATACACCTTGGCCGACCCCGTGTCACGGTACTATCAGAGAGTTGGAGAGTACTCCAGGATAATCCTGTGCTGAGAGCTCCTCTCGGTGCCTACTGGGCGGGGAAGTGTACATGGAGGGATAACCCACGTGGTGTCCTCACCTATTATAGGGACGAACTAGATCAATTGAGGGAAGAGCTCGTCAATTGGACCCCGTACACAGATGATCGGCTGCAACGTCTACCACCCATTTGCACTGCCAATGCACAATTGTGGTTGACCCTAGCTCCACTAGTGAACTTCTCAGTTGTGGAGTTTTATTACCCCGGCCGTGTTCTTCGCCAATTCAATGCACAACAACCCGTCCCCGTGAACTCATTATACGATCGTAGACTACACAACATCACGGGCCAAGGTCGTTTACCGAACATGGATTGGGCCGATCACCACCGCGCTTATGTAGGATCATGGAATGAGCGGAGGTATGAGTTGGTAGTTGAGGGTATTGAACGTCCGTATGACGGATCAATGCACACAGCTTATATGGCCTGGTACCGTCGCATAACTAGACTGTATATTGCGCCAAAAACGGATTTTCCAGCGGGTATCCAACAACCGATACCCGCGCCCCAGGTTGAACCACCACCGGCATTTTCATCATCACAACCGATGTATCAACCGAAAGCTTCATCATACCGTATAATGGTAAATTAGTTTGTTTGTTGAATTTCAATTATTTCGATTAATTTTACTTGTGCATCTTTACTTACAACATATATGGTTTACTATTATAGATCGAAAGCACATGGGATATGGCTAGAAAATGTGTGAATGTCTTGAAGAGCAATGCCAATAAGGCATGCAAAGAATTGGCACGAGACCTCCTGTGCAATTGTCGTACCTCTCTTGAAGAGGTTGGAGATGGTCCTCGTTTCAATGAACTAGTGCGGTCAACCGAAGGGCAACGCCAACAAGAACGGCCTACCGCTAGCCAAGCTACACCTCCACCACAACAAGCATTGGAATTGGGAAATCCATCACGTCATCAAAGAGCCAAGACCGTTCGTGACCCTCCACCGCAAAGCGGATTGGCAAATCTGGAGATTGAAGAAGGAGGAGGTGACGAAGAAGAAGGAGTTGGTCCAAGTGGACCCCCAATGCAAGAGCAACGAGAACGTAGGCGGAAAGTCCCGGTTCGAAGGAGAAGAGCACCCCAACATTTCACACCGAGTTAATTGGAAGCAATATTTATGTATTAATGTTTTTTTTTGTAATACAACACTTTCTTTAGTATTACACTTTATTTTGTATTACAACTGCATTTTGAAGTATGTCAACCATGGATGAACTTGAAGTATGTGAAGTATGCATTTAAAATTTGATGAATTGATTTTGAAGTCTGTGCATGTTTTGTGCATGTTTATGCATTTGAGTTTGTTTAATTTGAAGTATCTGCAGATTTATGAAGTTGATGTATCTGCGAATTGAGTTGAATAATCTACAGAATTTGATGTCTGTAGGTTGAGTTGAATGGAGTGAGTTGATTGAGAGTTATTCCTGTGTATGTCTGTGCATACAGTGAAAAAAAAAATTTGAATGAAGTTTTGAAGTTATCTGTGCATATAGTGAGTTGAATTTTTGAAGTTTTGATGTATCATATTTTGAAGTTTTGATGTATCAAATTTTGAAGCTTTTGATGTATGAATTTACTTTAAGTTTTCAAGTTTTGAAGTTTGAATTATCTCAATTCTTATATATGTGCATGACTCAAAGGTTGAACAAATCTGTGCATGTTTTGAAGTATTAGCTTTTTGAAGTATTCTGTGCATAACTCAAATTTTGAAAGTGAATCTGTGAATTTGAATTGAGTTGATATGTGAAGAGATAGTCTGTGCATGCCTGTTAAGTAAAAAAAAAGATAATAGACGATGCCGTTATTCGCAATAACGACATCTTAATCCTGTAACTTTCTCCAGAATAACGGCAACTTCATATAGGGAAAATTAGAAAATTTGTAGTTTGCTGCCAAATGTTTCTGTATCCACAATCGTTATTCAGAATAACGACATCTGTTAACTATGCCGTTATTCTGGATAACGGCTCAGTTGTCTATACCGTTTCTCAGAATAACGGCATCAGTTAAACAACAAAATTTCAAATTTAGAGCATTCTGCCAAACTTACTGTCTACACAGTCGTCTTTGAGAATAACGGCATAGATCAAAGATGCCGTTATTCTTAATAACGGCATCTGTAACAGTTGTGCATGTTTCTATGCATGTTTTGTCCTGTTTTATTATAAACAACAAATTTAACTATGTCCACCGTTGATTAAAACCACAAATCACATTCCAAATAATTTAAACGTAAATTACCCAACATTCAGAAATAACTTTAAAATATCGTACTAACACTTACAAAGGAAAACATTTAACTAACATCCAATAACTAGGAAAATATTCAAGTGCAGGTAGATTGTGAAGTCCCCACACTTTGTATATTCTTACAACTGCGTCTATTATGCCCGCTCACACCACATTTTGAACATACTTTTCCACTACTCTCACCTTCTCGAGCGTCCATGTCATTGCGGATACGAGTACTCTTAGGCCTCCCCTTTACCCGACGAAGACTAGGATCAACTATTAGTACCGGTGCGCTTTGGGTAGGCCAATAAGATTCGTCTGGAATAGGATTGAAAGATGGTGCCCATGTTTTTGCTAACGAATCTGTAGAGTAGAAAGGATCTATGTACAGTTGATAATCAAGCGCCCGGGAAGCACATGCCGCTAACACATGAGAGCATGGAACGTGGAACAGTTGAAATTTGCCACATGTACAAGTTCGGCCTTCTAGGTCCACCGTATGCCAATGCCCACCCTTTTGATATCCACCGTCCATTCTAATGTCTGTTTTCACCCCAAAGACACCATCGCGATTATTAAACATTATGGCCTCATGTAAATTGGATTTTTCACGCCGGACATCAATAAGATCCTGAATTCGGGGTGCCCATAGTTTACCTTCAGCGATAAGTGTCTGCGCGGCCTCACGGCGGTCGGTGAAATACATGTTGAGACGGAAAAATATCTGTTCTACAATTGCGGTGACAGGTAAGCTACGAACACCTTTTAGAACCGAGTTGAAAACTTCGGACAGATTTGTTGTCATAATACCATATCTACGCCCACCATCAGCAGTAAGTGCCCACTTCTCAATTGCTTTTTCCTTAACCCAATTAGCCGCATCAGCATTGCTAGCTTCAAGTTGTGCCATCTTTTTCTCGTACTTTTTCTACTGATTTTGACAAGCAATTGCCTTTAATTTATTCATCAAAAATTTCGAACCAAATTTTTTATGGAAATTGCTAGCAAAATGCCGCATACAATACCGATGATATGCAAATGGTTCCCTCCACGTGCCAAACTCATTTTCCATTGCTGATAAAATACCGGCATGTCGGTCCGAAATGACGCAAAGACCTTCACGATCTGTAACAAAGCACCGAATACAGTTCATGAACCATGTCCACGTTTCTATGCTTTCACCTTCAACAAGTGCAAAGGCAAACGGAAACAACCTCCCGTTTGCGTCTGGTGAAACCGCAATCAACAAACAGCCTTTGTATTTTCCGTACAAGTGAGTACCGTCTACACTTATAACTGGTCTACATGATTTGAATCCTTCGATCGAAGGACCGAATGACCAAAAAACACCCTTAAATGTTTCTATACCCGGCCCGATCGTAGTCTTCGCCCACTGTACAGCCGTACCCGGATTTGAAGCTTGAATTGCATTGAGTAGATATGGTAATTTAGTGTACGCTGTTTCAAAAGAACCATATAGTTTCTCAATTGCTTTATGTTTTGCCTTCCAAGCTTTCCAATATGATATTGTGTATTGGAGCCTACCCTTCACCTGCCCAATTATGGCTCTTGGTGTTATTGAGAGTTGTTCCTTCAGAGTATCCATTATCATCATCGATACGACCGTCGAGTCAATTTTGCTGTGATCCTGAGTCAATGTAGGATTCACACATGTGTGTACACCTTCAGGCTGTTTCACCACAAAATAATCACGACCTTTGGGAACAATTGCACGCAAGCGCCATGGACAACCAACTACATTTTGAAGTGATGGATTTTCTGCAATCTGCTCGGCTGAATGGTGGATGGGCGCGTATTTACATTTGACATGGTATAGACAACGATCTGATTTTACCGTCACGAATTCCCTGTGGTTCTTCACGGCATACATCTTCACTTGATGTTATAGAGCATCTTTGGATGGAAATCTTTGACCAATGAAGAGTTCATCCAAGTTGGAAGACCCAATGGAAGACTGGCCATGTTCATGTACGGTGGCACGGGACATCAATTCGCTTGATTGCGATCCACGCATAGTTGGACTTGTGTCCTGACTTGGCAACACGCAGGCATTGTTAACCGGCACATGAACATTGGCTTCAACAACTGGAGCTTCAAGGGTGATCTCCTCATCATCATCCTCGAGACCGCGTACCTCATCTTCTTCCTCTTTTACCAAGTCGTTATTTACAACGGCGTTGTCAAAGTCTTCCAAAGCAATGCCAGCGACCAAAAAAATTTGTGGCAATGGGGTCGGATGTACCTGCTCGTATTCGGAGGAAACGGGTACCGTTGGAGATGTGTTAGTATCTCCAATAGTATTTGAAATCCTTGCATGTGACTCTTCAGATGGTCTCAAAATCCTAGTGGGCCTTGGACCTTCGAAAACAACTCTTGTAGTATTTGGAAGTCTCGTTTGATCAATATATAACTCAACTATATTCCAACCCCAACTTGGATGAAGTGTCCTAAGCAAGACAGACCTCAGAGAACTGTCACTGTCTATGGGTACCAACATGAAGTACTGCCCATCCCCTTTACCAGCAGAATAATGGGCTCTCAGTTTCAGACTCATTTCACTTTTATCCCAATTGGTTACTTCATATATCTTATCTATTAATTCTGAGTAACCAAAATTGGGGGTAGCCCAAATAATTACCGGATCAACATCACTATAAGAATATCCAATTTTTGGATCCTTAATTACTTCACCCCCATAATATAACCAAATAGGGATATCAAATTCCATACCTATGCATAAAAATTAAAACATATTCAAGTCATTCATTACTCAAAATAAACATAACATTGAAATAAAAATCAAACATAAGGTTAAGATGATAATACCTTTCAAATTAAACCAAAAAAACCACCGGCAAAAATTTCGTTGTTGAGGAAGACTGAAAATGAGAGTGGGAGTGAGGAGGTAGGATGTATGGAATTTTATAGGACTCAAATGGTTGAAATTTTTTGATTATGAGATCTAGGGTTTGTGGGTAAAAGGAGTGATGCGAGGGAGATGCGTTTTACGAATCAGAAGGGGAAGAAAAGGGGTTTTGAATGGGTTTTTCGATTATAGGGAGTTGTGCAAACAGATAATAACTGATGCCGTTATTGTGGAACACGGCATCAGTATAAATGATGCCGTTCTCCAGAATAACGGCATCAGTTATTTTCTTTTTTGCGTTCCAATCTCGAGTCAATGTTGATACAGTAGAGATCTATACAAAAAATAAGCAATGTCGTTATTGGGGATAACGGCATGACAATTTTTTCACAAAGCGATGCCGTTATTGGGAATAACGGCATACAAATAGCTGATGCCGTTTTTTCCAATAATGTTTGTTGCTGACGTGTCACAGACAAGGGCAAATCACTAAATGTTTTCGAAACTGTGGTAGGTCGCTAATTATTTTCAAAAAAGAGGGCATTTCGGCAAAATTTTCAACAATGTGTATCCAACCTCCTAGTTACCCCTTAACTTAAAACTACTTTAAAAACATAAAAATGTATGAAATATACAGTTAGAGCATCCACATTGGTTTCTTATATTTGGCAATTTTCCATTTTATAGCAAATGGTCGCTGCAATGGTTTTCTATTTTGACATTTTAAAGCAAATTTGCTATACTCGTTTCTCATAAATGAGAAACGAAATAGCGATTCTCAAATTATAAATGACGATATAACATATACCTTCCCTAATATATTAATTTTTTTTTAATCGAGTCGGACGGTATAACATATACTGTCCCCAAATTTTATTTTATTTTTTAAATGGGGGTCAGACGGTACATGTTGTACCGTCCCCCTTTTTTTTTTAAAATGAACGGCCAAGATTCGTTCGATTGAAAAAAAAAATAATTTATAAATTCTCGGACGGTTCATGTTGTGCCGTCCTTGAATTGGGGGAGGTAGTGGGTGGGTTTAGGTTAATTAATTAGGTTTAGTTAGTTAATTAATTAGGTTTAGGTATTATTATATTATTTATTTTATTTAATTAATATATTTTAATAGTTAATCAGTAATTAAAATTTTTAATTTTTTTTTACAATGAGAGAGATGGTATATGTTATACCGTCCCACGTAAAAAAAAATTGCGCGACGGCATATGTTATACCGTCCCACGCAATTTTTTTTTAAAAAGCGTAGAATATAGCAAACAACCACTGCAGCCTTCTTCGCTATTTACTATTACTGTAGCAGTAATTTTTGGCAAAATGAGAAACACCATTGTGGATGCTCTTATGTTTAATAGATTTTTGTAAAATGACTGAAATACCCTTCCTTTACTAGTTAAGCTTATTCTTATTACTTTTTAGGGCAAAAGTCAAAGTACCCCCCAACGTTTGGCTCAAGTACAAAATGCCCATACAACGTTTGAAAAAGTACAATAAACCCATTCTTCCGTTAACTTAACCATTTCCGTTAAGTTATAATTATTAAATTACTTTTGTACCCTTACCCTTTCATATTCAATCTCTTTCTTCCCTTTCTACATTCTTTTTTTCTTCCTTAATTTTGTATGGGTTTTGTACTATACTCAATTTCGTGCTCCATGAGTTACTACTCACTTCAATGGAAATAGGGAATTGCTGCCAGATACAGCAGGTTCTTTTGGAGCTGTGCTTGGTACCTAACGTATTTCCCAAAAATAATCCATCTATGATCAAACCATACCACTGCAATCCATCTTATACTTCATAAATTTGACTCATATATTGTTTATTGTTTTAACTCATAATTCAATTTCACATCCTCCGTGACTCACCCTTAAAATATATAGCCTAACTACATCTGCATTTTGAATAACAACAATCAAGCACAGTACGCAACGGGAAGAACACAAGGTTTTGGAAGGACACATGGTGTGGAGGGTTTACCCTACAAAATTAATTTCCATAAGCGGCGGAGGCTACAAGGAATCTAGACCTGACAGTTGCGGACATTCGGAAGCGCGGTAAACTGAATTTTATCGTTTCCAACAACATATCGTCAGAGGGAAGGGCACAATTCGTACAACTAAACAGGTTGGTCATTCAGGAGGGAGGACAAGAGGTAAATAGCCCTGATGAAAGATGCTAGATCAGAGAAAATTCCCAAGTTTTCTCAGTTTCATCTATGTATACATGGCTTAACGACGGAGGCACGAGATGTCAGGTCCAATCACTCATCTGGGGAGCCAAAGTTCCCTTCAGAGTGAGGGTGTTCTGCTGGTTAGCTCACAATAATGCCATTCTATCCAAAGTTAACCTTAGGAAGAGAAATTTGCAGATAGATGTTGTCTGTGCCATGTGTCTTAATGCAGAAGAAGATGTTAACCACATTCTATTTCATTGTCCAAAAGCTCGTCTAATGTGGAAGGTGGTTTGTAGGGGTTTTAGATGTCCACTGTTTCCTTACTCATCCACTGACATTTGGGGGTTTATTAGAGATACTCACATCAATTTAGGGGATAGAAAGGCTTGGGATTTAGCAGTAGCGGCATATATGTGGAACCTATGGCTAGAAAGAAATGATTTTATTTTTCACAATAAAGTGTATTCTTTTCCTACATCTATTAATAAAATGTTTCTTCTAATCCATGGTTGGGCAGGTGCTCAGGCGGCAACAAAGAGGTCCAGGACCAGTGTTGAAGATTAGTGGTGCTGGTGGCCACTCCTTACTGATCACTCGAAGGCATTTGGGGTTCAAGGCTTTGGGGATGTAGCTGTGTTTATTTTCATGTACTAGGTTTATTGTCGTTTTTAGATGTATTTTGTGGTGGTGGTGGACTTCTAGTGCTGAGGTGTCAGCTTGATTGTAATATTTTGTTATCTGCTGTACTTGTTTTCTTAAGTTCTCATTAATGAAACGATGACTTCGGTCATCTTCTTATCAAAAAATAAAAAAATAAAAAAATAAAAAAATAATCAAGCCACAATCTCAAATCCTGGCTTTCATTTTAAAGGAAACAACTATTTTTTAGGCACCTAATGCAACCTCCTCAGTTTTTTAGGCTTGGGAAATGTAGAGAAAGAACCAAGAATTAAGCCAAACATTTTGGGAAGTAATTCTTAGTGTGCTATCAAAAGTAAAATAGTGCCTTCATATTTCAAGAACTGGTCAAACAATGGACGTAGCCATTTGTCATTTGTCCAAGATCACAAGAACCAGGTTTTTAGCCCAAGGGTTTGCCTTGACCTGCCCAACAGCTATCATTTGTGAGTTGCTCTTAAACATTAGTACGTAAGCTTTGCATAATACGAACTATTCCTAACGCTTTTGTTAAAGCAACAATCTAATTTTTAGAGATAATAATCTTAATTTTCTCATTCAGTGTGAAAGAAAGGCTTTAGCCCCACCTAATGTTTAAGTTTCATGGAATGAGTTGATAATAAATAAGGAGTACATTATTGGATATGGGTACAAAAGTAATTTAATAATTATAACTTAACGGAAAAGGTTAAGTTAACGGAAGAATGGGTTTATTGTACTTTTTCAAACGTTATATGGGTATTTTGTACTCGGGCCAAACGTTGGGGGTACTTTGGCTTCCGTTTATAAAACCGATTGAAACACATCAATCATTCTCAATTTTTCTTCCGTTTTCTTAGTAAATGGACAAATTTACAGTACATCTTTATAATTTCATCTTCTTCATCATGTTTTATATCCAAATTCGCCACTAATCTTATAAGATTCAAATACACGTAGTCTGAGATTATTTTTAGGGGTAAATAAGAAATGAGCTCATATTGTTAGGGGCATATATGAAAATATACATTTTTAAAGGACATATATGATATTAGCATATTTGTTAGGGGTATACGTGTTAAAAACCCTAAAAAAAAGATTTTTGGATAAGTACTAAGTAGCTTGCTCGTTAGTTAAGATCAGCTAATTAATATATGTGTTAGTTAAGATCTGCTAATTAATATATGTAATGCTCGTGTTTTTGTATTTTTAAAGGACAATTGCAGTGTATGTGTAAAGATAATGCAGACATGAGCAGCATAACTCTCACTCGCTAGCTATCGCAGTGAAAATCTCTACTGCTATAATGCAGAAGGCCTTAGTATAAATTGTCCATCTACCAACCCGTACAATGCACATACATAACTATTATAAATGAGGTTTTAGCTTAAATCCAGACCATCTACCAACCCGTACAATGCACATACATAACTATTATAAATGAGGTTTTAGCTCAAATCCAGACTACGTCTGAATTTTTACTTTTATAAAAAATATTTAGGGCAAAAGCCAAAGTACCCCCCCAACGTTTGGCCTGAGTACAAAATGCCCATACAACGTTTGAAAAAATACAATAAACCCATTATTCCGTTAACTTAACCTTATCCGTTAAGTTATAATTATTAATTTACTTTTTTACCCTTACCCTTTCATATTCATTCTCTTTCTCCCTTTCTTCATTATTCATTTTTTCTTTCTTAATTTTTTCAGGTTCTACCCTTTATTATAAGAAGAACATTGATTGCTTTATTTTATATTTGGTAGGAAGCACTGTGTTTTGAGAGGGAGTTGCCTCTTGAAATGGTTGCTAAAGCTTTTCTAGATCGATATTGCTCTGATGTGGTAATTAAGTTTGTCTTTGCAGCTGGTTTGATTATCAAAGAAATCAAGTATACTTTAGACGAAAAAATGTCTCTTTAAGCAACCTTGGAAAGATTTGAAACATAAACATATTAATTTTAAGGGGCATTTTAATAAGAAAATGGAAACTAATATCATTTTAGCTACAACTAAAACCATGGCCTAAAAGTGTTGACAATAAAACAAGAGATAATCGTTTTTTTTAATTAAAAATCCTTAAATAATTAATTTTTTAAAAAAAAATTAGAAGAAAAACAGAGAGAAAGATGACTGTACGTATTTTAAGAACACGGAAGGTTGTCTGTAATTAACCCTGAAATAAAATTTGTGATATTCTCTTCGAATGAAAAATGTGTAAAATTTAACAATGAAACACAGTGCTTCCTACCAAATATAATTAGCCAACTTTGGTACCATGTAATTAACTAGCGCTATACTTTTACTCAAAAATAATACACCATAAAGTAATCAAAACAAAAGATCAAAACACACAAAAAAAGGGAAAAAGGAAAAATCTAATTAGCTACCAAGAAAATAAATCTCATTGCTTGTTCTTACAGAAAGAAGGAAAAAAAAAATCCAGAGATGAAGCTAGGCAACAAAAGAGGGCATCACTCAATGTTAGTGAGGAAGAGGGAGGCAGTCTCTTAAAATTTTTTAGGGTTTGGATTAATTGCTTGCTGCAGTCTCACTAGTAGGATGGTTGGGCTTTAAACGGCTACCTTTTATATAGCAGAGTCATGAAGATCAATGTTCTTATTATAAATGGTACTCCATATGTTCTTCTTATAATAAAGGGAAGAAGCAGAAAAAAGTAAGAAAGAAAAAATGAATGAAGAAAGGGAGAAAGAGAATGAATATGAAAGGGTAAGGGTAAAAAAGTAAATTAATAATTATAACTTAACGGATAAGGTTAAGTTAACGGAATAATGGGTTTATTGTATTTTTTCAAACGTTGTATGGGCATTTTGTATTCAGGCCAAACGTTGGGGGGTACTTTGGCTTTTGCCCAAATATTTATTAAGATATGTATCTCACGTGTAAACTACTAGTAACAGTAGGTTGAGAAGGGGAGTTGAACTCTATTGGGGGTGGGTTGTTAACTGACTCATCGTAAGTTTGAATCCTACTTGGGGTGATTTGGCCAACTCTTAAACGTATATGCTTGTCAACAATGTCAAATCATTTGTAATATATACTAGATTCATGGCGAAGGTGCGTGTTATTGTTTGGTAACGTTGAGGCTAACTTTGCTTTTAAACCCTTACCGCTGATTTTTGCATAGATCTAAATAATATACCAGATTGATAGCATGTGCAAACTCCTTCGTACATCTGGGTTCTAGCATTGGTATCGGGTCGTGTCGGATTGGGTCCTTCACTATCCAGATTTGGACCAAGACCCGTGAGAACTGGGTCCGGTCCTATTAAAATATACCTACCCATTCGGGTAGGAGCGGGAGTGTGAGCAGCGAACGAAGACGGTAAGTGGAGGATTTAGAATAGAGGAGAGAAGAAAAAAAACATGAGTTTAGAATTTGGAAGAAGAAGATTTAGAATTGAGGATGAAGGAGGGGAGGGATGAAGATAGAATATTTATTTTTATGTTGAATTTTTGAATTTTTTTTATCAGGTCCAGGTCGGGTCTCTTTTGAGCGGACCCGAACCCGAAAGTACAACGGGTCCCATTTTAGGACCCGGATAGGCCGGATTGATTCCGATCCAATGCCGGGTCCGGGTCGGATCCGGATATTTATACCGATGCTACTGGGTTCTATAGCAGTATCTCGACTTGCTAAAATTCAGTAGTCTTCGCAACTTAGTTACCAAGTAAACAATTTGTGAATTTCAACTGTCATATTGGTTGCCACCACGGCGAACTGCCGCCTCATTCTTCTACTTGTTGCTTCTACTTGCAAATGCAACAAAAGATTTGCGGCGGTTTCTACATGTAAGAGTAGTTTTTCAATGAGTAATGCTACATCCACTACCAATTTCACTACATTTCTCTTCACTATCTTACGTGGCACACTCAAATAGGTAGAAGAAAATAGAGTAGGTAGGGAAACTCGCGTTTGACACATAAGGTAGTGAAGATAATTGTAGTGAAATTGGTAGTGGACGAAGCATTACTCTTTTTCAATTGTAGCTCCTCGAAAAACAAAACAAACTACATTCGGTGCAGTCTTTCTTACCATCGGTAAAATTTCAGAATTCATTATGCAAACATTCGAGGCCTCAGAAACATATGAAAGAATCAAAATTACAAAAACATAACAATAAAAAACCCAGAAATAATAACATTAGAAGTTTTGTGATTTCACAACCACATCAAAACAAAGCCAAATACTTAAACATGACGGCTACTACAATTAACGGATACCGAAGCTTTCACTACTACTACTTACTAGCACTGAGGCCAGCAGCCAGGCGATTAAACACTTGGAAAAACAAAGAAAAAGTTTGGTACTGGAGACAACCAACTAGCAGCTTCTTGAACTTCACCTCAACTTTGGCCTCTTCGAGTGCATCCCACCCTTTGCACTGGGCCTCCTATCCGGAACCCTGGACTTGCTGAAAGCTTTTGCTTTCCTCCTCTTCCTCTCTTCTTCACTGTCTGACTCAGCCCCCATCTCTTTATCAGCATTAACCGCCTCGCGTTCCAACTCTTCCCAAGTCTTTCCTTCTTCCTCCTCATCCTCCTCTTCTGAATCATCATCGTCATCATCATCATCCGACTCCACCAATGACGCGCTACCACTATCCTCCTCGTCTGAAGCCGACTCTGGCTCCACATCAGAGGGCTCATACCCTTGATCTGACTCCTCCGATGCATCGGAATCCGAGTCACTCCCCTCAAGATTTAGGAACTCCCAACCCCCGTCTTCAATGAACTGTTGAGGGTCCTCGGTGATAGTTTTCAAGATCGGTTTCCAGTTTAAATTCAGCCTGCTCTCGTAGTATTTCAAGTCAGTAGTATCAAGCCACTCTTTGATGGCATCTAGGGAAGTAGAAGGTATAGAATCAATCCTAAACACATCTTTGCTGAAATCTTTGAAGACGATTGCCATGTCGAAGTTCCTCTGTGCAAGCCCTACTCTCTCGAGATTAACAATCTCTATTTCACTCAGAGTGATAACAACGAAAGGGGTTTCTATCAGTTCAACCAAACAAGATGAAGTCGGAACCATAAAAGCAGAAGACTTGTGAGGAACTCCATGAAAACCGAGATCTCTTAATGGCTGATCAAACTCCAAGTCCAAGTCTTTGAACTGTGGCTGTCCCCAAAGATCGTGAACTTTATTGACAAAGCTCTGAAACTCCATGTTGATCTTATTCTTTCGCTCTCTTTCTCGCTGTTCTTCTTCAATCTCATCAGGATCGTAGTGAGATCTTCTCCCTCCTCCCACTGTTGTAACTACATCCATAACCTCTACATAGAATTGAACATCCAGGGTTTTCTTACCAACCATAATGTGGTTATGAAGTCGGAAGTGAAGAAGGGTGATCATCTCTTTCTCTGCCGGTTGAAAAAAGGCATGCTTGATATTCCCAAACATGATATCGACTCTCTGATCGGCTTTCGGGGTAGAATATCGAAACCCATTTGCATGAGCTTCTAGGGTCCCGCTGAGCTTTCTCCCCCGGCCCCCAAAAACGGGTCGGATCCACAAGTTGGAAAGCCTAATTGGCTTCATCCTGTTACCAGCAAGCTGCAACTTCTCCTGAGTGACCAAAGTGGCTCTTTCAGCTCTCTCGGATTCTCTTGATGCAACTTGCCTCCGAAGGTTCTTGATTTGCCCGACAAGTTCACTACTATGCCTGGAATCTTTGGAGCGAAAAGTAACCTCTTTTAAGTAGATAGCGCCAGCATACTTCATGGAGTTTGCATCGTGAGGGTTGAAAGCAGTGCCAGGCACGTTGAACATTATGCGGATTGCACATGTCCGGTTATCCTGATTGCTTGTCACACTTTTCACGGTGGAGACATGGAAGGGCACCATGCTTCCATAAATAGGAAGAAGGATGGCTTCGTTCTTCTGATCAACTTGTATGGCGAGTTCCTTAGAATATGGCATGTCGCTGACATTCTTGTAGGCAATCAGTTCACTTGAAGTCTTTGCAGGCCCACGCCTGTCACCGGTTTCCGAACCACCGCCAGCCAATCTTCTTGCAGTCTCTTCGTTCTTCTGACGGGCAAGTTCAGCCTGGTGCTGTTTTCGTTGTTCTTCCTTCGATGCCTCATTATTCACTGATCTCAAGCTAGCCTTCGACGAAAAATTCTCATTTTCATGAACCACAGGTCTCCTCTTCGGCTTCTCTTCTTCTGCTTCATTAAAAGTATAAGCAACATCTTTAACTGACTTGGAGCAAACTGCGCTAAGTACCTCTGGAGGCTTCTCACTCGAAACAATAACTGTATCGGCCAACAACAGAGAACATTTGTCGGTTTTAGGGTCGTTAGTCTTTGCTTCGAGGTTCTGGAACCCTAGAGAGACGTTAAAAACCATCCCTGCCTTGAATAACCGGTCGTTGTTCATGTTTAGATTCAGCCCGGATTCACGAAACTCCAGCCCGATCCCTGTTCCCGCTGTCTTGGTGAGATTAGGAAGAAATTCCGGACCTTCCGACTCAACAACAGAAACAGCAGCCTTATAAGCAGCACTAACCATATATCCTGGCTTAAGAGCAGAAATTGCAGCAGTATGAGCCTTAAGGAGAACCTCATATGCTTTGCTCTGTGTCGGGGTCGCATCGATAAGAAATGTTCTAGCAACATTTGAGCAATAGTTGTTGTACCTAGACCCAATTGCAGATATGATCACACTGGCTGTATCATAATAAAGATTCTCATCATTACTAGATGCACTTGGCTTCAAATCAAACTCGCCTCCACTCTGAAAGATCGGGGGATAGCATATGTCAACATTTTCTGCCTTCAACTTTACCCGAACCCTAGAAGGGTCAAGTATAGCCTTCTCAGTTTCCTCCATCAATGAAGAATGTGCGACCTTCTTCTCCTCGTCAATAGTTTTCTCGAGCTTTGGGACCACAAAATGTTTGAACACCGATGAAGTCAAATACGCTGCCTTCCTCACACATAGAAGCTCATCAACATCCTTGACTGAAAACAACTCAGAGAACCCACCTGTTACGTCACAAAGCTTTAGGTTCGAGCTCTGTAACTTTTCTGACCAGGTTTCTAGAAGTTTCCCTTCAGGTACTTCTTTTGCAATGTATCCAACCATAGGATTCTCCAACTTTGACTGAGAGTGAATGAGACTTAGTAACTCCTCCATTAAAGAAGAACCATCATCATTCTTTGCCTTCACATGTATGACAACGTCTGCACCAACAGATTCCTTACAAGTGTTCTTGATAGTTCCAAGAAGGGAAGCTTTTTTTGGGCTGCTCAAGAAATGAATCTGATTCCTCAAAAATACCATGACCGTATCTGGAAATTCATAGCCAAGCAACCAGATATTCAAGGCTGAGGATTTGAGATAGCGAAGATCATCAGAAGGAGGGGGCGTAGCAACAGCAATCGCTTCTGAAGAGCACCAAACATCAGATATGTGCTCGTCCCAGTGATTATAGAACAGTTTTAGACGCTTGTTGAGATTTTCGAGATTAATGGAGTAAGAGGCCGAGGCTGAAGATTTCGTGCCACCATTTGTATTAGCCATTAGAGTCACTGAAGCTACAGAATGATTAAAAGAAAGTAATATAAATTTTTTGAATATAATAGAAAGAAATAAATAGTGGATAATGAACAAACTTTTCTTTTTGATTTTTAAAGGCACACCCAAATGTTAATCCTTCAAAATTTTAGAATTATATCATTTAGAATTATATCAATCTATATAATGGAACATGTAATGATTTCTACATTACTACATACGCGTTTAGTAAGTAGTTGCCCATAAAACATGAATTCTGCCTCATTAGGATGATAAGGTGCAAATGGAATCACCATTAAAAAACTGGTCTGATTTGCACGACTTGTCAAATTTGTACAACATGTCGAACAACGAGGAAGAAAGATTCTCCGTTTTTATTTAATTTTTACAGAAAAAAACACTATGCAATCCTAACCTTAATTCAACTGGTATCAAGTCTACACTTGTTTGCTTCGGCCGGAATCAAAGCTGAAAACCACCAAATTTTAATTTTCAACTTCTTCAAAAGAACAACTTAAAAGTGTCAATCAAAACCGATAACCCCTTCAAACCGAATCAAATAGGTTGAAATCAATATGCCATACATGATACATGACCAAATTGGAGTCCTTTAGATGTATTTTATATTCATCATGTCCTTTAGCTAATTAAATGACATTAAAAATGTCAAAACCCAAAGCTTACACAGCAAAGAAATAAATTATCACTATAACCCTAAACCGACTGATCATTTTACCAGTTGCATGCTTTAAACTCTATAATAATTTAAAACACAAAAGAAATTAAAAGCAAGATTGAACTACATAGCAACATCATTCAAAAGGGCAACTATGAATTTTTTTAATGCAGTAAGAATTTACCTCCACCTCAATTAAAAAATCAGAAGAAGAAAAAAAACTGAATTTAAAAAAAATTAAATTAAATTAAAAGGAAAGAGAAAAAAATAACCAGGATTAGGGTTCCAATGTATTCTAAATAAGGGCTAGAATCAAAGTTAAAATTGAAGATACTACATAAGGTACCATTTTTTTATGCAAACCCAAAAATTAAAATAAATACACAAAAAAATCAGGGAAAAACTAATTGAATTTTTAAAATAAAATAAATAAAACTAAAAGCTAGGGTTAGGGTTTCTAAGAATCAAACACTAAATTCACACCCAATCACTATCTAAACCCCCAAAAATCCAAACTTTCAGCTTCTCCCCTTCTCAAAATCACTCCAGATATCGCAAAAACTCCCCCTTTCTCTCCATAAGATTAGGGTTAGGGTTTCTAACAATCAAACAACAAAATTGACACCCAATCACTAAACAAAACCCAAAGCAAATCCAAACTTTTACCTCGCTGCCGCCTCAAAACCACTCCAGAAGTCGCGAGAGCTCCCAATTTCTCCCCCTAGGGTTAGGGTTTCTGGATGCTCCAAATTGGGGGTGAAACGGATCGATTGGAACCGCCAAAAGGAGGGCTTTTTCGAGACGGGGAGCAGAACAGAGGGCGAATGGCGGAAATGGGAGGAGATTGGGGGTTTTCGAGATGGAAGAGGAGAAAAGGTGGGAATTTTGGGGAGAGGTTTTTGGAGTCGCGAATTCGAAGAGAGAGGGAAATGAATGGAAGTGGAGTTTTTAGAAGAGGGAAGGAGGGGTATATATGTATATTTTTTGGGTGGGTATGTTTGCATGTAGAACCCTGGGTGAAGCGGTATTTTGGTTAGAGGGGTTTTGGGGCTTTTGGTAAAAGAGACCCGTTTAGAGTCGAGCTGGACTTAGCATTGGTATAAATACCCGAAACCTGGACCCGACCCGGCATTGGACCGGAACCGACCAGGCCTATTCGGATCCGGGTCCTAAAATGAGACCCGGCATTGGACCGGAACCGACCAGGCCTATTCGGATCCGGGTCCTAAAATGAGACCCGGCATTGGACCGGAATCAACCAGGCCTATTCGGGCCCGGGTTCTAAAATGGGACCCGTTGTACTTTTGGGTCTGGGTCCACTCAAAAGAGACCCGACCCGGACCTGTTAAAAAAAACACAAAAAGTTAACATAAGAATAAATATTCTATCATCATCCCTCCCCCCATTCCTCCTCAATTCTAAATATTCATCTTCCAAACTCAAAACTCGTACCTTTTTTTTCTCTCCCCTATTCTAAATCCTCCACTTGCCATATCCGCTCGCCGCTCACACTCCCGCTCCTACCCGAAACCAGACCCGGTTCTCATGGGTCCGGGTCGGGTCCAATTTTTGGACCCGTAGGGGACCTGGACCCGACCCAACCCAACACGATACCAATGCTAGCTGAATTGCTTTCAAAAGTACGTTTATGTTTCATAGGGCTCATCTATCTGAATTATTATATTTATATATTTTGCTAATAAGAGAAAGAGTCTATCCCCTCTCTTCTTTCACTATTTTAAAACTAGTAATTTACACGTGTGATGCACGGTCTAATTAATTATATATATATAATAAATAATAAGACGTAATTTGGCATCGAACTTGAAACTTCCCTTTACTCATCACATACTATTTACTGTAAATGAATGGTTAATATAACTCTCACTTAAAAATGAATGATAGAGATTAGATAGTTGAATGAATGTCTACAAATTACGGTTGTCTACAAATGATAACCCCAACTCTCCCATTATAATATTATTAGAATTTTTTTATATATAGTAAATAATAAGATGTAATCTGACATCGAACTTGAAACTTCCCTTTATTCATCACAAACTCTTTACTGTAAATGAATGGTTAATATAACTCCCACTTAAAAATGAATGGTTGAGATTAAATAGTTGAATGAATGTCTGCAAATTACAGGTTGTCTACAAATGACAACCCAACTCTCCCATTATAATATTAGAGATAGAGAAATGAGAGTAAAAGTAGGGATTGCGATTTAACTAACACGTGCACTATGTATGATTTTTATTAAAAAAATAAAAACAAAATATAAACCCTAATCCCTCAAACATAGTCTCTTCCCCTCTCACTTTTTCAACCTCACAAAATCTCACAGCTCTTCCCAAACCCACCATCATCCCTACTCTCGCACCCCCCATCAGCTTTAGTAATATTCAATTGTATAATATAATGGTTTGGTAGTGATTCTCTAAACTATCAGCTTATGTGAATGAAGATTTCAGGAATTACGGTATGAATGATATTCATAAGTTTCTCTCAATTCTCTCACCTTTTTGGGGACTTCTATATAATTTTATGAGTTCCTCAAAACTATTTTAGGTTGTGCAATTTGCATAGGGTAACACTAGTATCTATACATTATACTAATAGGAGAGAGAATGTACCCCTTCTCTCCTTTCTCCATTTTGAAATAACGAAATGAGAGCAAAAGTAGGAATTCACCCATACCTTATTACGTGCACGCACCCAACCACCACCTCCGCTTAATTTTGACCGTCCGATCGTCCAAATGCGTGAAGACGTGCATAATCGAGGCTCCTGATCGCGTCACGCATGTCTAATTTACTCAGCGGACGAGCCCATCACGTGATCAACGTCTCAAGTCGCGCCACATAACCACATCATTCTGGCACCTTATTCCACTCAGCGGGCGAGCACAGGCTCGATGGGCGATCCAGATCGCTCCAAAAACCGCGCCGGCTCGATAAATCAATAAAAAATCACAAAAAAAATGAATTAGGAAATCAAATTAAAATTCCAAAAAATATTATTGAAATTAAAAATTAAATAAAAATTCTGAAAAATAATTAAAATTTTGAAATTTATACAATATTTTCACACCTATATTAGAATACATTACATTCACTATTCTGAAATTTCCAACACTAATATCATCACTATCAGCAACACATAAACAACAACAATAGTACATGAACCATAAATTGAAACAATAGTACAATTCTTCACCACGAAATATGTTTGCCCTTTTGGAATGATTGCACGTAATTGTCATGGACAACCCACCTCATTTACGAGCTTTAGATTTCTACAATCTCCTCGGTTGTATGTTTGATTGGCGCGTATTTACATTTTACGATGTATAAACTTGGGTTCAATTTCACCGTTACAAATTCTCGATGGTTCTTTATGGAGTACATCTTAACTTGATGTTGGATACTATATTTAGTTGGAAACCTTTGACCAATATAGAGTTCATTCGTGTTCGATGAGCCGGCGGAAGACCGTGGATGTTCATGTATAGTTGCATTGGTCATCCAGTCACCTGATTGAACCTTATGTACATGTGCACTCATAGATTGCTTCAAGGGAACCACATTGTTAACATGTATATTAACGTTAACATCATTAACTTGATCTTCTCCGTCGTCCTCCTACTCTTCATCATCATACTCGTGATCCTTTTCTTCTTTCTCTTCTAATAATTTGTTATTAACAGTAGTGTTATCGAAGTTTTGCATAACGTTGTCGTTGTCAACAATATTTCGTGTCAAGGGATAATGATGTACTGGCTCATATTCTGTGCTAACATGTTCGGTTGGAGTTGTCTTAATGTCTTCTTGTGGGTGTGGCATTCTTCCATGTGACTCAGCGGCTGATTTGAAAATTCTAACGGGGCATGGACTAGGAATAACAAGTGACCGAGCATTAGGAACCTTAATTTGCTCAATATATAACTCTAATGCAACCCAACTTCAATTTGATCAAATGTCCTAGCAATCATGGACGTTAGTACATTATCATTATCTACATGCACCACAATGAAATATTGTCCTTCTCTTTTCTCGGTGGCATAACAAGCTTTGATTTTGAGACTCCATTCATCTCTATCCCAATTAGTAACTTCAAATATCTTATCTACTAGTTGTGAGTATATAAAGTTATCGGGAGCCCAAATAATGACCAGTTCAACATTACTATAACAATATCCTATATTCGGATCTCGAATTATTTTACCCCCAAAATATAACCAAATAGGTATATCGTAATAAATACATATATATAAATGGATGAATATTCGAGTCATTAAATACTCATAAGCATAACCTATGCAAACTACACAACATATGGTTATAGGAGTACCTTCAATTTAAACCGTAAGTTGGAATGCAGAGAATACGTTGTGGATGATGTATGAGATGACTGGAGACAATGTTGGAGATTTATCAGATTTGGGAAGTTTAATTTCGGAGTGGAAGGAGAGGGAGGTAGGAGAGATGAAGTTTGAGAGTAAACATAAGTCAGATTTGTGCTATAGGGTTTTGGGGTTTTGGGTTCGGGAGTGGAGGGAGAGAGACATAAAGTGAAAGGGAAAGGAGAAGAGGGGGCCACTATATATATGTAAATATTGTTATACTGGTGCCATTATTGCCAGTAGTGGCATCAACTTAAGCTTGACGTTATTGCGAATAACGACATCAGTTATAAGATTCTTACAACTTTTTGTCAAGTCAGAGAGCTTCTCAAGTCTGAAAGTTCATAATTGAATGTGAAATGTACTGATGTCGTTACTCCAAAAAATGGCATATGATTTTTTTTTTTACAGATTCCGCTTTTTTGCAACGATGATATCAAAATAACATATGTCGTTATTAACAATATCATTTTATGCTGACATGTCCAAAAAATGAGTCAGTTTGGTAATTATTTTCAAAATTGGATCAGTTTGATAATTATTTTCAATAAGTGGTTAAGTATGAAAGAAATTCACCCCATCATCCGTCTTATCTCAACTCCACTTTTTCGCATATGTATGTATATATGTATATATATATGTAGGTACATACATACATACATACATATATATATATATGAGCTTTCTTCCGTTGCAAACGGGTCTGTTCGCACAGACCCGTGCGAACTTTGATCTGAACCGTTGGATCTTTGATCCAATCTGTTGATCCAACGGTCCATATTTTTTTTGTAAAAATTTATCTTAACCCGTCGTTGGGAATGACGGGTTAAGGCTAAATTTTATTTTAAAAAATAGCCTTAACCCGTCCTTCCCAAGAACGGGTTAAGGCAATCTATATTCATTTGTATTTGCATTCAGATCGTCTTCTTTGGCGATTTCTCTATCGCTCTTTCTTCTTTCTTCGACGAACCCAATGCCAAAAAAACCCTAGCTCCGCCTAATCCGTGATCTACATCGCCGTCCGCTCCCCCTCCTCTCTCCCAACTCCAAAGTTCGAAACCCTACTCTCTCATCCCCTCTTCGAAACGAAATCCAAACCCTAGTTCTCCTCCGAATCGATTGTTTGGCTTCATTTGGACCTATTTTGTAAGGTATAGACTATTTTTTTACCTCAATAATCTATATTTGTGTTTTTTTTTTCAATTTGTGTGTAGTAAATTATTTAGAAATTGGGAGAAATTTTATATGTCTTAGTAGATTTTAGATGTAGAATCGGGTTGACTTTAAGTATATTCAATTGCCGAATTTTGTTGCTTGCATTAGTAATTTATAGAATTAGAATTGTATATACGAAATCAGTTAGAAACTTTTCAGTGCGGTTATGGTTGAAAACCCTGCAAATGACCGTAGAAAAATACGAAACTTTGCGAGTAGGTTGGTCTCACGTAGTACAAGTCACCCCAAGTTGTAGAAGTGAGTTTCGACTCACGGTTCGAGAGATACGGCCGCGTATCGCTTTCGGTTGGAAAAAACCAGCTAAAGCGGTACACGGCCGTATCTCGCAAACCGTGACTCGAAACTCGCTTCTACAAGTTCGGGTGGCTTGCCCTACGTGAATTCGACCAAGTCGGAAATTTTAATAATTTTCGGATGCCGTTTGTGCGGTTTTCTTCAATTCCTCACATGAGTAGTTTTTCACTTAGAATTTTGTAAGTTCGATTAGATTAGAAAACCTTTCAAACGACCTCCAAAAAATACGAAACTTTGCGAGTTGGTTGGTGTCCCCTATGAGAAGTCACCCAAAGTTGTAGAAGTGAGTTTCGACTCACGGTTCGAGAGATACGGCCACGTATCGCTTTCGGTTGAAAAAAACCAACTAAAGCGGTGCACGGCCGTATCTCGCAAACCGTGACTCGAAACTCGCTTCTACAAGCTCGGGTGGCTTGCCCTACATGAATTCGACCAAGTCAAAAAGTTTTATAATTTTTCGGATGCCATTTGTGCGGTTTTCTGAACTTCCTCGCATGAGAAGTTTTTGACTTAGAATTTTCTAAGTGCGGTTAGATTAGAAAACCCTTCAAACGACCTCCAAAAAATATGAAACTTTGCGAGTTGGTTGGTGTCCCCTATGAGAAGTCACCCAAAGTTTTAGAAGTGAGTTTTGACTCACGGTTCAAGAGATATGGCCGCGTATCGCTTTCGGTTGAAAAAAACCAAGTATAGCGGTGCACGGCCGTATCTCGCAAACCGTGACTCGAAACTCGCTTCTACAAGCTCAGGTGGCTTGCCCTACGTGAATTCGACCAAGTCGGAAAGTTTTATAATTTTTGGATGTCGTTTGTGTGGCTTTCTCAACTTCCTCGCATAAAAAGTTTTGCACTTAGAATTTTCTAAGTGCGGTTAGAGTAGAAAACACTTCAAACCACCTCCAAAAAATTCGAAACTTTGCGAGTTGGTTGGTGTCCCCTATGAAAAGCCAACCCAACTTGTAGAAGTGAGTTTCGACTCATGGTTCGAGAGATACGGCCGCATATCGCTTTCGGTTGAAAAAAACCAAGTATAGCGGTGCACGGCCATATCTCGCAAACCGTGACTCGAAACTCGCTTCTACAAGCTCGGGTGGCTTGTGTTACTTGAATTCGACCAAGTTGCATGGTTTTGCTATTTTTCGTTGTGTTTTGTGTGTTTTTTGCCACATTTTTGCTTTATTTATTGCTGATAGATAAATGGATGTAACCCGTATCAGCTAATCTTAAATTTCTCATTCACAGATAAATAACTAGAACAAGGTGACCGAGAAGCCCTTCTGGTAGCGCTAGTGGCACACCTATGATGGAGATAAGATTGATTATTATTATCGGTTTTAAATACGAATATGAGTTTTATTGTCTCATTAATAACAATCTTTCTCTTTGTTCGTGTAGGTTGGTGGGTCTACACCTACCGAGGCCGGTCCCTCGTCTTCGGCATCCGTAGCTCCTCCCGGACCAGTGGACTCCAACTTACTTTCGTTACAATCCAGAAACCGATCGGAATCCGTGTGGACTGGGTCCGCGAAGATGTGCAACTTCCGGAAGCACGAACTTCTTCCATTCGACCCCCGTATCACTCCCTTCTTAGTTGAAGCCGGTTTCTATGGAGCTCGCTTTATGGGGGATGTGAAGCTTGACCGACCTCTACTTATAGCTCTAGTCGAACGATGGAGGCCGGAGACCCACACTTTATACCTACCGGTGGGTGAGATGACCGTCACTCTCCAAGATGTAGCGATCATGACTGGATTACCAATAGATGGGGTCGCCGTGACAGGGAACATGGATTTTGACCGAGTAGAAGTTGTTCGTGATCTGCTCGGTATCGATATTGAGGAGTCCTTGATCCGAAAAAAAGAGGACATTGAAAGAGAAATCATCAGAGATACTCCTGCTGATTATGATGTCGATATATTAGATCAAGCCTGAGACGATGCGAAAGATAAGGCCGAAGCTAAATTCTGGACCGAAATCTTCGATGGGAAATCACTTCTACTGAGTTGGTTGAAATATCAATTTGACGGATATTTGACGAGACTTCGGACGATGAATCCATACGTTACTATGCCCGTGCATATATTTTCAGCATGATCGGGGGAGTGATTTTCTCTAACTCATCTGGTGCGAGCGTGCCACTGATGTATTTACGCCTGCTGGAAAATTTTGCTTTCGCCGGCCGTTTCAGTTGGGGCAGTGCCGCTTTGGTATCTCTATATAGGAATATGTGCTCATGTGCATTAGGTGCCATACAAATGGGTGGTCCGATAGTTCTTTTGCAGATCTGGAGTTGGGAACGCATCCACATCGGACGTCCCCGTATAATTGAACCAATGCTGGTTTGGTTGGCCGACCCACCAGCTATAGAGTTGTTACCCCTTTTAGGGGTATATTGGGCGGGGCAGCGCACCTGGGTCGATAACCCATGGCAGTCACTGACCTATTATAGAGATGAGTTAGATAACTTGCTGGACGAGTTTATCAATTGGGAACCGTACTTGCCCGCAAGGTTGGCACGGGTTCCACCGATTTATTTGGCCGGTGCCCTTTGGTTGACGGCTGCACCACTCGTCAAATTTTCTGTTGTTGAGTTCCAGTACTCGGACAGAGTGATGTGGCAATTTGGATATCAGCAGAAGATTCCCAAAGTCCGGTCTTATGATAAAAAATTGCACGAGGTGAGAGGAACCGGTCGAGTGCCCAACTTTGATTGGGCTGATTTTCACCGAATCCATGTGGCAAACTGGAACACCATGTGGTATCAGATGACAGCGAATATATTCACTTTCGCTATACCGTTCGATGGCTCGTTCCAGCATGTATACATGACGTGGTACAGGCGCATTACACGGTTGTATGTTTCTCCACAAGCCGCTGTAGCAGCCGGTGTGCAAATTCCGATTCCCCCTGCCGAGGAAGAACCAGCCCCCGCATATTCCTTTTCCCAACTGATGTATCAACCGAAGGCGTCGACATATCGAAACTTGGTTAGTATTTTTTTATGCAATTTCATACATTTAGTATGCATGTACTGTTATGATATAAGGATAGAATGATAAATTATTGTACATGTTGTTTAAATTGAAATTTCCAACCTTACGTAGATTGAAAACACGTAGGAGACCGTTCGGGTAGCTACTCATGTCTTGAAGAGTAAGGTACCCGAGAACGTTAAGAAAATCATGCGGGAGATTCTAAAGTCGTGCCACCGTAGTCTCAAAGAGGTTGGTGAAGGTCCACAACTTGATGCATATTTAAAATCAAACGTGGCACTTTCCCGGCGAAAACAAACTGTGAATAGGCCGGGAATTCGCATCACCGAGCCGCAACAGGTTCAACACCAACAACCACCTCAAGAAGATGAGGAGGAGCAATGGGAAGATGACCCTCAATCTCTCGAAACCGAAGGTAGACGACGGAATCCTCAACGAAAGAGGAACTCACCCGATCAATATACACCAAGTGGTCGCAAATCCCGTGGTCGTAAAAGGTAGTATCTAACAATAGGTTGGTTAGTGGTATTTTATTGTTTGGTTTTTGATTTTATTCCGTTCAAATAACTAAGGACGACTGTTTGTTTCTATATTTGTAAATGTTGTAGATAATTACCGGGCATCCGTGGAACTCAACCTTGAAGATAGCTGAGTCGATCCATGTATAGGACTTCATTGTTGAGATGAATTTTTTGTAGTGAATGATTTGTAATAGGTAGTTGAAAAAAATACAGAAATGAAGTTGAACGATTTATTGAGATTAGTATTTGCTAATGAATGTCCTATTTTATGTCTTCACATACATATTTTTGCAAACATGTATTTCTGAGTTGTTGTGGTATGATATATATGTTGTTGTATTGTTTTGAACTGAGTTTCTCAATTCTTGTGCTATGAATTGTTGTTGTGAGGTTGTATTTTCACCAAGACACCTGTATTGATTTTCTTCCGAAAATCTCTACCTAACCTGTCATTGGTGATGACGGTTTACCCACCCTAAACCGTCATCGACAATAACGGGTTAAGAAGACATATAATGGCAGAAGATTTTTAATCTTAGGCTTGTAGTGAGTGTTGTTCTGCAGAAATTGCTCTACTTAACCCGTTATTGTGAATAACGGGTAAAGGTCACTTAACCCGTTATCCACAATGACGGGTTAAGTAGACATATAGTGGCCGAAAAAATTTAAACTCAGGTCTTTAGATGATAAAGTTCTGCCAAAATATCCCTACTTAACCCGTTATTGTGAATAACGGGTTAAGGTCACTTAACCCGTTATCCACAATGACGGGTTAAGTAGACATATATTGGCCGAAGAATTTTAAACTCAGGTCTTTAGATGATAAAGTTCTGCCAAAATATCCTTACTTAACCCGTTATTGTGAATAACGGGTTAAGGTCACTTAACCTGTTATCCATAATGACGGGTTAAGTAGACATATATTGGCCGAAGAATTTTAAACTCAGGTCTTTAGATGATAAAGTTCTGCCACAATATCCCTACTTAACCCGCTATTGTGAATAACGGGTTAAGTGATCTTAACCCGTTATTCACAATAACAGGTTAAGTAGAAAGATATTTTTATGCTTTCTACAAATTTCTCTTCACTCTTTGCGAGAATTGTCTCCTGAACTGTGCAAAGTGACATTAATATGCCCATAATTGTTTATATTTTTTATTAATTTTCATTTATTGCCACGTAACTAACCACTATAAATTTGTTAACATTATAAGTGGTGTAAAAGTTCATAAAATAAAATATCATAAGTAACCTAGGGTAAGGGTTAGGTTAAGATAGGGTTAGTCTAGGGTTAGGGTTAGGGTAAGATAGAGTTAGGGTAAGGTAGGGTTATGGGTTAGTAGTGAGTGTTTGTCTTTGGTTTTGATTAATTAGGTAAATATTTGTCAAATGTGCCTAGTCTTGCGTTATACTAACGTCACGCAGCTATCCCACTAATTCCCCTTCTTCATCTCTAACCTGATCTTTCCATAATGAACTTGTTCTACTACATCTGTATTAGTCTTCTTGTACATGCATGTGGGGATGTACATATAATTTTTCCCATTTATTGTCTACATGTGGTAATCTACATGTGATTTTTCCCATATATAGGCTACATGTGGTTATGCACTTTAGGTTTTTCCCATATTGAACTTGTTCTACTACGAAGAGAAAAAGATTTGACGCTCCCGCCTTTCTCTCTCTTTATCATAACCAGACGTGATTTCAGAATTTCGTTCAAATCCCCCAAATCTCGCAGTTTTGAACAAAATCATCCAAAACCCTAGAATCTCTCTTCAATCGTCAATGGAGTTCCGTTACCGCTCCAACGAAGAGAGACCAGCGCGAACGTCGTTAACTTGCTTTTACAAAAAAAAGGGTTAGGCTACTCCGAAACTAATCAGATCCAGTTCTTCATGGCCAAGTAAATGGATCTGATGGTGTGGCGCATCTGGTTATGCTTTTCCAATAGGGATATCAGCATCATCACATGTGGGGATCTACATGTAGTTTTTCTCATATATAGGCTACATGTGGGGATCCACATGTGGTTTTTCCCACATATAGACTACATGTGGGAATCTACATGTAGTTTTCCCCACATATAGGCTACATGTGAGGATCTACATGTGGTTTTTACCACATATAGACTACATGTGGTTTTTCCGTTACATGTGAGGATCTACACATGGTTTTTTCCATAATGAACTTGTTGTACTACATGTGATCACACCTCTTCTTCCCAATCTTGTGAAATTCTTCCCAGTAGCATGTCTATTATTCAAGACAAACATGTGGGAATCTACATATGGTTTTTCCGATATATTATTCAAGACTTTGAACATACACCTAAGTGGAAAAAAGCACCAAGCTAAACAAGCAAAACTCAATCTCAAAACCGAACTCAACACCCGCCTACTATTATTGCAGACATCCCCACATGTAGCCTATATATGGAAAAAACCATATGTACATCCCCACATATCAAGCCATATAAAAAAAAAAGCCCTAACCCTAACCTTAACCTTAATCTTATACTTGTATACCTACTCCTTTATATTTTTTGGAATATTTTTTAAGCATATTACCTTTATAATTTTATATTGGTTAGATAGACCAAAAAAATTGTAACATAATAAAAAATTATAAACAATATATACGCGTATATCATCTATCTTTCGTGTAGAGTTCCAGGGAGACTGTTCGTAAAGACAGATAAATTTTTTTCTTTTTTCTATAAAATTTTTTCCTTAAGCCAGCCTATACATGTGGGGATATACATGTGGTTTTTCCCATATATAGGCTTCATCTCTATCTTCAAAAGCAGTCTGTCTCTATTAACAAAGAATCTACATCTGATTTTTCTCTTACATGTGGGGGTCTACACTTGGTTATTTCCTATATATAGGCTACATGTGGGGATCTACATTTGGCTACGTACTTTAAGTATTTTCCATATTGAACTTGTTCTACTACGAAGAAAAAAATAGTGGAGACCCTAACCCTAACCTACTAACCCTAACCTACAAAAATTTTTAAATTGTTTTTTATGAAACAAAATACAAATTAATATGTGTTAATTTTTATATTCATTTGATGATATCGATTTTATATTGGTTAGTTACGTAGCTAGGAATGAAAATAAATAAAAAATATAAACAAAAAAATATACATATGAATGTCTATTTTGTAGAGTACAGAAGACAATGTACGTAAAGAGTGGAGAGACACATATGATTAATGATAGAACTTAAATATCTATAAACTCTTTACTGGAAACTTATTACTTATAACCTCCCCACTACCATGGATAAACCAACACAAGATCATACCGCAAATGTCTTCCTTGCAATAACCTTAACCCGTCAATAACCCTAACCAAACCCCTAACCCCCGCTAACCCTAACCCTGCCCTTAACCTACTATAACCCTACTCTAACCCTACAAAGTACTCTAACCCAACCAAAAATTATATTTAATAGAATTGTTTAAACCGAATTAGCTGAATGAACGTAAATATTTTAAAAATTTATTTATTTACAAAGAAAATTTGAAATCGCGTAACGAACAACTCTGGAAAGCTGATTATATAAAATTTTACGAGCAGATTTTTTACAGCAGGTTTTAGTATGGTCAAAGTGGTGTTTGAATAATTTATCATAAATTGTTTTCATTAAGTGAACTACTTTATATGTTATATTTACAAACTTGTTTACAATTTTTTTTTCATGCGATTTAATAATTATTAGTACTCCGATATAGGTACACTTAACCCGTTATTTAGGATAACGGGTTATGTGTACTTAACCCGTTGTCGTCAATAACGGATTAAGTTAACGTATATTGGCAGAACTTCACCATCTACTTATACATGTAGTCATAAACTTCTGCAAATATAAGTGTACTTAACCCGTCGTTGGTGATAACGGGTTCTGTTAACTTAATCTGTTATCCATAACAACGGGTTACGTTGACAAATATTGGCAGTGGTTCATCATGTATAGACCAAGTATTAATATAAAGGACTGCATATATTTCTCTACTTAACCCGTCGTTGGTACCGACGGGTAAAGTGTACTTAACCCGTTGTCACCAACAACGGCTTAAGTAGAGATATATATGCAGAAGTAATTTGTAGACATGGTCTGTACATTTTGAGATGTGTATTAATTTCGGGGTAATGCTTGCTGTCCTTGTTGCTGCTTTTTGGAGAAGTGTATCATAGTTTTTGATTTTTGTATCAGTGTGTTGAGAAGTGTATCACAATTTACTTCCTGTCTTCTTCTTCTTGTTGTTTTGATCCCTTCTTGTTTGCTGTGCATTTTGGCAGACATGATTGCTGTCATGCACCCCTCCTTCTTCATTTCCCTATAACTAAGGCTATTGAGTTCATCACTCATATGATAATGAGTTCAATGTAGAGAAGAAAGGGAAAAAGGAGGGAGGAGACACTTCAAATAACATTGTACAAAAAAAGTATGAGGAGCCAATCTTGTACCAATCTTCTCTTCAAGATAATCTTTTATTCTTGAAGGGGGAAGAAGTTTGAGTTATAAAAAAAACTGAGTTCAAAGAGGGTCGCCTTCAATTGTTGTTCTTCAATACATAGATTGCTGTTCGTCAGGTGCAAAGTTTGAGTTAAAAAAGAAGAAGCTGAAGATGCAGGAAGTAGAGAGACTTGTGCATGTCCATTTTAGTGTACAAGTGCATGTTGGGTTTCTCTCGAAGGGGTAAGGAGGACCGCCGTATCTGCTTTTTTTTTCCTTCATTCCCCATAGTCTTCTTTTTTCTGGCTTTTAGAGTGTATGCATAAGTAGCAATTGTCCTCCTTTCATACACATTCGTTCTCTATTGTTACACAGAGTGTAAAAATTCTCTGCATTCGTAGGACGGAGTAGTGGTGGGTGTCACAATGTATTCATGGTACTTTTCAGCTTCTTGGCATGCACACCTCACGATCGTGTAACAAATAGTACGAATATGAGGAGTGCGTGTCAAGAAGTTGTCAAGTACTTTGAATATACGGTTACACCCACTACTACTCCATTCCACGAAGCGGAGAATTTTTACCTCTGTGTAATAGTAGTGAACTAAATTGTATGCAGGGGGGATAACTGCTACTTATGCATTCAAAAAAAGGCAGAGTCGACAGTCCTTCCTAGCTCTTTGAGAAGAAACCCAGCATGTACTTGTATACTAAATTAATTTCAATTTTGGATGAAAGTGTCAAAGAATGACTTTGTAATATGAATTCGCTTGACTTATGTATGCATTCTATGTATCTTCAAATAACATGTTTTTGTCAGATTGTAATGTTTGATGTACAACACTGTTATGAGATATAACCCGTATCCCTATATTCTCCGAACTTTGTCTTGGAAATTTGATGAGTGAACAAATTATCAGCTGTACAGCTTGTTGTGAATGAACAAATTTGTATATGTATCAACAAAAGCAGATATAGCCTACACAGACGGAAGTTCTGTAAAAAAAATCTCTACTTAACCCGTTATTGTAAATAACGGGTTAAGATCACCTAACCCGTTATCCACAATGACGGATTAAGTAGACATATTGGGTTCGAAGATTTTTAATCTCAGGTCTACAGATGATAAAGTTCTGCCAAAATATATCTACTTAACCCGTTTTTGTGAATAATGGGTTAAGATCACTTTACTCGTTATTCTCAATAACAGGTTAAGTAGGGATATTTTGGCAGAAGAATTTTAATCTCAGGTCTGTAGATGAAAAAGTTCTGCCAAAATATTCCTAACTAACCCGTTATTGTGAATAACGGGTTAAGATCACTTAACCCGTTATTCCTCAATAACGGGTTAAGTAGACATATATTGGCAGAAAATTTTTAATCTGAAGTCTGTAGATGACAAAGTAGACATATATTTGCATACATTTTCACAATTTTCCACAACATGGATATATCATCCAGAAATACACAATCTGCAACACAAATAATAAATCGGTACACATCGATATCCAAATTGCACACATCTCCAAAATTCACATATTTCAACAAAAATAAACAATCGCTACCCAATTACAACATCAAAACCCACAACAACATTCGTAGTTCACAAATACACAAAATGCACACATACAGAGATTAAACTATGATTAAATACATCAGTTATTTAATTGTACCAAATAGATACGTTCAATTAACCACATATATACAATCAAAAGTAAGAAATTTTTCAACGCATTCATTCTTTCCATGGCCGCGATTTTGTTTCATTCCGGACCTACACCAAAATAAAAATATAAATTGGAGTTAATAATCGAGTCGAAATTAGTAATTATCTTCACGACAAAATAAAAAAGTAAACAATTATTCGGTGTTTATCTTGAAAGTTTGATATGACATACATAACATGAAAAACCCCTTAGCACGAACCTTCACATTCATCATCATCACTCTCCCCAGCGTTTGGAGCTTCTTCAAACCCTACCGATCCACTAAATAAGGAAGAAGAATGGGTTAGTATCGACTACAACAAGTTTAGATTCATTAAGTACAATTAACAAATACTTAGTCCATGATATATTACCTTGCTATATTTTTTGGGCAATTCCGTGAATCGTGACCTACGACACGAAGACATGTCCTGCAGAGTCTTGGCCTCTTCGTTTTTTGGCCTTCTCTGATAGACTTCAACATTTTCCCTTTAGGCCTTCCCATTGTGGTGCACTGCACGAGGTCACCTACATGTGCATGTGCATATGCATTTCCACCACTCTCAGGTTGTGCGCTACCTTCGTGTGGTGTGCTGTTCACTGATTCAGTATAAGCAAAGCCTTCGATTCCCTTGAGCATGTGGTCGAGCATGTACTTGTACCCTCGCTTTGAAGAACAACCAAGATCGACCAAATGTCTTGAGTGCATAGTCAGTTCACAATAACGAGAGGCAAAATTGTCGCCCATACTATTGGGAACCGGTATACTGCTTCTTCTCAGTTGATTCATGATCCATCGCTTGCAAATATATTGCTCGGGTAGTGCGGTGTGATCTGTGAACCGAATAACTGCCAATAGATGTTTGCAGGGAATGCCTATGAAGCTGTACATGGCACACGGGCATTTAGTAATTTTTGTGATTTTACAATAAGAAATTATCCTCCCCGGTTCTGCATTTCCACAATCTATTACAGAATAAGCTGTACTATCCGGTGTATCCATACTCGCAATTAAACTCACATTAAGTAATAAGCTTTTTACAACTTCTTGTTGGAATTTGTAGAAAATCTTCAGTGTGTATGTTTCCGCTATTTGTGACTCCAACGCCCATTCGGTCTTCAATTTTGGCCTCTCCTCGCGATTACGATGTGACTCTTTAAGTTCATCGTGTCTTTGTTTTACTAAGAGTCGATCAAAGATGACGGCAAATTCATGTAATGAGTACTTCTTATAAGTATGGTGCTTCAAGGATGAATGTAACGATTCGCTACGTTGGGTACTCAACATGCTGCCCCAAAATGAGTCTCTTGCGTACACGGGAGCCCATTTTTCGCAGATCTCAAATTTTTCCTTCAACCATTTGTTATTCTCAAGTTTGTACTGGGAGATCAAATTTTTCCACTTATGTTCAAATTTTGTTTTAAATTCCGCCGTATAAATGATAGTCTTCAAAGCATCCCTGAACTCGTCAACGTTATTCTGCATAAGCACTTCATGCGGTAACTTATCCAAAATATGCCAAATGCAATATCTATGTGACGTGGCTGGGAAAACTTTAGAAACTGCAGAAATTATTCCACGATCCTCATCTATTACGATGTTCATCGGATCGAATGCCATTGCTTCTCGCCACTTTTCAAAAACCACTCAAATGAGGATGCCTTCTCATTAGGGATAAACCCACAACCTAGGAATATTGATTGCCAGTGATGGTTGAATCTAACAAATGGTACGAACAACATCCCGTATCGGTTTGTATTGTAGGTAGCATCAAAGCAGAGAACATCCCCAAATACTTCATAATTCTTTCTACCGATACCATCTACCCAGACACAATGGGACAATCGCCCTTCGGGATCACATTGGTAATCAAAATAGAATAAAGGATCGGTATCCTTTTTGGATTCAAAGAACTCAAGTAGAATTTTCCCATCGTGTCCTTTTAAACCCTCCATCTCGTCTCTCATGAGATTTCTGACATCGGTTTCAGTGAAACCAATTTTCTCGTTACCTCCACTTACACATTCGAAGAATAGCATTTGTTTGCATACAGGGACATTAGCTTCGGTAAGTTGACCAATTACTTTTTTATCTGTCTTAGTCAATTCACGGTTTCGAGGTAGCAAGTGACGTCTACCGGGTAAAGTAAATTCGTGATTGTGTGCTTCATTTAACGAATAAAGAATCCACAAATTACTTTGTGAATTACTTTGTGGGTTTAGTTTGACACGAACGAAAGCTTTGCAACCCGTTCTAGAAGTTGTTCCTCGTCTAGGTTCATTATGATTATTCGGTGACTCTCCGGCTTTATTACAAACATATGATTTATTCACTACATCGTTTTCCTTATATTTATTTCCACCCTTATGCATAGAGAATCCCGCACATTTGCAATAAGATGAATAAAATTTTTCCGCTTCCTCTAGAGTGGGAAATGTCATACCAATCTTCGGTTTTAGGTGCTCGTCAACATGAGGAAGAAACTCGTCAATTTGTTGTGCACAAACAAATTTCTCTCCGACAACAGAACTTCCTTCAAAACTGTCCATACCTAGGAAACTGTGAAAAGGAGAATAGTTAGGGGTACTAAACCGTTGTATTTGGTGTTTTTATAACCAAAAGCGACACACGATTGTATTCACGTAGCGCAAGCCACCACAACTTGTACAAGTCTGTTTCGACGAACAGTTCGAGAAATACGGCCGTGTATTACTTTATTTGCGTTTTTTTCAAACAAAAGCATTTCACGGCCGTATCTCTCTAACCGTGAGTCCAAATTGACTACTACAAGTGCGGGTTGCTTGTGCTACATGACATCATCCTACTCGCAAAGTTTCGTATTTTTTGGAGGTCGTTTGAAGGGTTTTCTAATCTAACCGCAATTAAAAATTTCTAAGTCACTATCTTCTAATGTTAAGAACATCACAAAACCGCACAGACGGCATCCAAAATTATTACATCAGTGCACCATGCTTGAATTCACGTAGCACAAGCCACCCCAACTTGTACAAGTGAGTTTCGAAAGCAATACACGGCCGTATCTCTCTAACCGTGAGTCAAAATTGACTTATACAAGTTCTGGTTGCTTGTGCTAGGGGACACCAACCAACTCTCAAAGTTTCAAATTTTTTGGATATCGTTTGAAGGTTTTCAACTCAAACCGCACTTACAAAATTCTAAGTGAAAAACTTCTCATGTGAGGAACTTGAGAAAACCGCACAAACGATTTCCAAAAATTATAAAACTTTCTGACTTGGTCTAATTCACGTAGCGCAAGCCACCCGAACTTGTAGAAGCGAGTTTCGAGTCACGGTTTGTGAGATACGGCCATGTACCACTTTACTTGGTTTTTTTCAACCGAAAGCGATACGCGGCCGTATCTCTCGAACCGTCAGTCAAAAGTCACTTCTACAACTTGGGTTGGCTTCTCATAGGGGACACCAACCAACTAGCAAAGTTTCAAATTTTTTGGATATCGTTTGAAGGGTTTTCTAATCTAATCTAACCGCACTTACAAAATTCTAAGTCAAAAAATTCTCATGCGAAGAAGTTGAGAAAACTGCACAAACGGCATCCCAAAATTATAAAATTTTTCGACTTGGTCGAATTCAAGTAACACAAGCCAGCCGAGCTTGTAGAAGTGAGTTTCGAGTCACGGTTTGCGAGATACGGCCGTGCACCGCTATACTTGGTTTTTTTCAACCGAAAGCGATACGTGGCCGTATCTCTCGAACCCTGAGTCGAAACTCACTTCTACAAGTTGGGTTGGCTTCTCATAGGGGACACCAACCAACTAGCAAAGTTTCAAATTTTTTGGATATCGTTTGAAGGGTTTTCAACTCTAACCGCACTTACAAAATTCTAAGTGGAAAAATTCTCATGCGAGAATGTTGAGAAAACCGCACAAACGGCATCCCAAAATTATAAAACTTTCCGACTTGGTCGAATTCACGTAGGGCAAGCCACCCGAACTTGTAGAAGCGAGTTTCGAGTCACGGTTTGCGAGATACGGACGTGTACCGCTTTAGTTGGTTTTTTGCAATCGAAAGCGATACGCAGTCGTATCTCTCGAACCGTGAGTCAAAACTCACTTCTACAACTTGGGGTGGCTTGTACTACGTGAGACGAACCTACTCGCAAAGTTTCGTATTATTTTACGGTCGTTTGCAGGGTTTTCAACCATAACCGCATTGAAAATTTTCTAACTAATTTCGTATATACGATTCTAGTTCTACAAATTACTAACGCAAGCAAAAAAATTCGGCAATTGAATATAGTTAAAGTCAACCCAATTCTACATCTAAAATCTATTAAGGCAAAATATTTTTTCCCCACTATCTCAATATATTAGTATACACAAATTTAAAAATAAACACAAATATAGACTACTGAGGTAAAAAAATAGTCTATACCTTACAAATTAGGCCCAAATGAAGCCAATGAATCGATTTGGAGGAGAACTAGGGTTTCGATTTTGTTTCAAAGAGGGGATGAGAGAGTAGGGTTTCAAACTTTGGAGTAGAGAGGAGGGAGAGCGGACGGAGGAGGGCAAATTTGGGTGTAGACGAAGGATTAGGGTTTTTTTCGAAATGGGTTCGTTGAAGAAAGAAGAAAGAGCGAGAGAGAAATCGTCGAAGAAGACGATCTGAATGTAAATACAAATGAATATAGATTGCCTTAACCCATTCTTGGGAAGGACGGGTTAAGGCTATTTTTAAAAAATAAAATTTAGCCTTACGAAAAAAATATGGGCCGTTGGATCAAAGATCCAACAGTCCAGATCAAAATTCGCACGGGTCTGTGCGAACAGACCCGCTTGCGACCCGTTTGCAACGGAAGAAAGCTATATATATATATATATATATATATATAGAGAGAGAGAGAGAGAGAGAGAGAGAGAGAGAGAGAGAGAGAGGGGGGGGGGGGGGAATTAGGGGGGGTGCGTATTGACCCATTTTTAAAGCGTATTGACCCATTTTAAAAAATATTGACCAATCTAACCCACTTTTAAAAATATTTACCCAACTCACTCAGTTATGGACACATCGGTAATAACCGCTATTGAAAATAACGGCATATATAGGTTATTTACATGCCGTTGTTTCCAATAGTGGCATATGTTTAAAAAAAATCACATGTCGCTATTTGGAGTAACAACATTAGTTAACTTATTCACAATCGTATATTCTTTCTGACTTGAAAAAAAAATGCAAGTGTGAAAAAATTCTATAGCTAATGCCACTATTCCGAACAATGGCAGTCGCATTACATACGTGATTGTTAGGGATATCGACATCAGCTATAATATTCATTGTTAGGGATAACTGATGTCGTTATTTGTAACTGCGGCTACAGTTCATTTTATTACTTATACTTGGATAATCTAATTCTGTGAACTGTTGCAGTTGTGTCTAAGAACGACAACAATTATCTCATGTCGTTGTTTGGAAGAACGATTGTGGGGGCAGAGAGTTTAATGAGTATTATAATTGATGTCGTTATCTCCAACAACGTCATCATGCGAATGTCGTTCTTGAGGATAATGGCAGTATTTATAAGTTGTTTCGGCACTTGGAATTTTTTCCTAATCAAAAGATTCACACTTGTATAAGAAATGTACTGATACCGTTTTATCAAACAGCGACATGCTCAAAAAATTTAAACTGATGCCGCTTTTTGGAAGAATATCATGGAATTAACCTATGACCCTTTTTTCAAGAACGTGTTATGCTGATGTGTCCAAGACTGAGTTAGTTGGGTAAATATTTTCGATAGTGGGTCAGTTTAGTGAATATTTTCAAAAAGTGGGTCAGTATGGAAAAAACGTTAGTTGAAGCATGAATTTTCTCCCAAAATGACCCACTTTTTGAAAGTATTTACCGAACTGATCTAATTTCAAAATTATTTACCAAAATGACTCACTCGCTATCTCAGTTAGCGACCCTAGTGAAAACATAGTCGCTAACTGAGATAGCGAGTCTATCTGTCTGTTGTTTTCGCCACTTGGAAAAAAAAGTAAAGTATATACTCTCTATCTCAATTAGCAACCCTATTTTCACTAGAGTCGCTAACTGAGATAGCAAGTGTCGAATGGGAATTCACTTAATACCACACTCGCTATCTCAATTTCTTCTTTCCTTATCTCTCTCATTCTCCCACTCTGAAATCCTAGTGGCCCAAATCCGACCTATTATCTCACCAAAATCCACAAAATCTCAAAACAACATCTTCATCCCTAACATTATACTCTTATCACACTCTTAAAACCGTAAACCCATCTTCCAACATCCCCAATTTGAGCATTCGAAGTTCGGGAAATACAAAAGAGGATTGGAGTTGCCAAGCAAGTGGAACAATCTCATCCTCGTTCTACCCAGTATGTGTGTGCTATTTGTTCATAATTCTTGCTATTTGATTTTTAGTTAATTTTGATGTAGGGTTAGATTTAGAAGTGAGCTAATTTGAGATGTGTTCAACAATGAATTGAGTGTTTTGGTTATACGAATTATGCTTACATTGTACTAAGTGTGAATGATTTGTACTAAATTTATTTGTGTAATTAACCTAAAATGACCTATATTGTACTAAGTTAGTTAGAGTTATTCGTGAAATATTTATACTAATTAATCTAAGTCCATAATGTATGAGTGTAATATGTGATGTGACTAACATTGTGATTATATATGCTATACTTCAGTAACATTGTGAGTAATATTGTGACTAACATTGTATATAGGCAAGTGTCGATTTATGATGATAGTTATAAGCCATTGAAACATTGTGAGTAACAATGTTAGATGTCGATTTATTGTAATTATATATTGATGAATGTATAATTCTGTATTATTGATATTACATTTAATTCCTCGAAACTCCCATTTTTTATTTACCGATATATCTAAAACCGATATACAATCAAACTTGTAGGGTTCTCTTTGTTATTGAATATGCCACGAACCGGGGCTATTCATGAAGAAGAAACGAGTAGTAGACCTCCACGTAACCGCGGGAGCCCACGTACATGTTACGTTCAACCTCCGGGTGGATCTAGTCTTGGTGGTGGATGACGACATGCAAATGTAAGTTTAAAATATATTTATTCGATGAATTTGATTTTCATTTCAACGATAATACAAATTGTTATATTGATGTTTTTCCCTTTTATGCTATGTAGGTCGAGGCGGGTCCTTCTTCCCAACCAAATGAGCCTGGTCCGTCTTCTCAACCAAACGCGCCCGGCCTGTCTACTCAACCAAATGAGCTCGGCCCGTTTTCGCCAACACATGTTCCACCGGTGGTTCCCGATCCAATCGATCCAAGGCTCTTGACGTTGCAAGGGCAACATCGCTCCAAAGCCATGTGGGAGGGAGAGTCTCTAGAGTGTACTTTTCGGGGTCACAACACTTTGCCCATGCATCCACGTATCCATAAGTTATTAATGGGTTGTGGGTTATACGGCTTCGGTTTGATGAGTTCTATTAAGGCCGACCGTCCATTTCTAACCGCTCTTCTCAAAAGATGGCGTCCCGAAACACAGTTTCCATTTGTCGGTAGGGGAGATGACTATCACACTGCAGGATGTTGCAGTACTCACCGGTCTTCCCATCGATGGATAGGTCGTAACTGTGATAATGGACTTCAATTCGGAATTTTTAATCCCATAATATCTCGGAGTTGAAGCGGATCCTAGAGCTATCATCGGCAAATCTCTTAGATTGAAGTGGTTGAAGGATACGTTTACCGACAACTTGGATGAAGATTTGACCCCTTTCCAAGTCGAGTGCTATTGCCGGGCATATATCATTACATTGTTTGGAGGTGTCATGTTCCCAAACTCCATGGGTGATTCCGTTCCACTAATGTAATTACCTCTAATCGTTGATCTTGATAGAGTTGGGGTGTACAGTTGGGATAGTAGTGCATTGGCGACGCTATACAGGAGTTTGTGCAACTGCGCTCTCGGTGCGAAGCAGATGAACGGACCGATGTTGTTGTTACAAGTGTGGAGTTGGGAACGCTTATATATTGGATGACCCATAATAAGTAGGCAATCACCAAAGTGGGTGAACGTTCCAGGTGACGAACACTCGAAACCTTCGCAAGTTGTCTACTGATTTGGTTCCCTCACATGGAAGGCTAATCCAAACCGATGCCTAACCTACTACAGGGACGAGTTCGATAGTTTGTCGGATGACTGTGTTAATTGGGAGCCCTATACCGAGGAGCATCTAGCTAGATTGCCACCCGTCTGCACGGCGAGTCGCCAACTATGGTTGACTACGGCTCCTCTTGTCAACTTTGGTACAATGGAGGGCTATTTTCTCGATAGAGTTCTCCGACAATTTGGCCTACTTCAAAACATTCCAGTGCACAAACCATTCAATGCAGATTTGCATGGTGTTACTGGTATGGTTCGTCAGTCAGCTCACGATTGGGCTGCTTGTTTGCATGTCCACGTTGATATATGGGATAATCATCGGTATGATCACGTGATTGTAAACATTCCCTCATTTGATCCATCTTCACATGGTCCATATATGACGTGGTATCAGAGAATGACACGTATATATATTTCTCCGACATACCAAATGCCAGCGGGTGTGCAAGGACCAACTAGGAGATGAGCCGCTGATCCAGTTGACACCCATTCCTGAATTTACCAATGTTCCAACCGAAGACAACATTGGTTCACAGTCTCGTAAGTTTTATACATTATGCCTTTATTACGAATTTTCTTAATCTTTAACATGTGTCGACTTTCAATTGATGTGAATTTCTTGTGTAGATGGAACAAACTTGGAATCAGGTTAGAGAATGCGCAAAGGTTTTAAGGAGCAATATTGCCAAACCAATGAAGATATTTGCACGGAAAATGGTTGAGTCATGTTAGGCCCAAGCCAACCTTGTTGGCGAAGGAAACAGAATGGACGCTATATTGAGATGTTCGGTGTATGGAACAGGGCGTCACAAACAAATGGCATCAAGACCATCCTATCGTGAGAGAATGTTAGAAGAACAACATCAACGAGCGAAGCAAGCCGAGGAGCTAGAAGAAGAAGATGAAGAAGAAGATGATGATGATGATGATAACATTCCCCTTTCTGGCTTAACTCAAGTTAATCTAAAGCGTTCGAAACGTTTGCGAAAATTCCCCCACTTATTCAGTCCTAGCTAGATTGTAATTTAATATTTTGGACTGGACTTTTATATTTTGTTACATGTTTTTAACATTTTGGACTGTAATTGTTGTTATGCATGTGTGTTTGTTTGTTATTGAGTTCATGAGGGTTTTGTAAGTTGATGGAGAATTGAATTGAATTGCAAGTCGATTTGTATGTGTAAAGGAACAGTAGGTGCTGCTGTTGTCAATGAGAATCCTTGGTTCAAAGATTATCGCTGACTCAGTTAGCAATTGCGGAACTTGGCTGCTTCCAGAGATGTGAAATTTCTGGAGAACTCACCATCTCCATAGTCGCTAACTGAGTTAGCGACCTTAGTTCAACTATGGTCCCTATCTCAGTTAGCGACATTGGAGATGGTGAGTTCTCCAGAAACTTCACATCTCTAGATGAGCTCAACTTCCCACTGTCGCGAACTGAGATAGAGACCCTTTTTTAACCAAGGTCGCTAACTCAATTAGCGACTGTGGGACGTTGAGCTCATCCAGAGATGTGAAGTTTCTGGAGAACTCACCACCCTCACAGTCGCTAACTGAGATAGCGAGCCTGGTTGAACTAAGGACGCTAACTCAGTTAGCGACTGTGGAGATGGTGAGTTCTCCAGAAACTTCACATCTTTGGAAGCAGCCAAGCTCCATACTCGTTAACTGAGTCAACGACATTCTTTGAACCATAGCGACCCTATTGAGGAAAATTCTCAATCAAAACAGCCTCCTTCTACACATATAAATCAACAGAAAACTCACTCCAATTCACATCAACTTCACATCACATAACACCTCCAATCCAAATCCAACATCAACTCGAACACACACAACAAACAATCAAACAAACCCACAACAAATAATCAACTTCACATCTCCATACACCTCCAATAACAAACATCATCTAAATCTGAATAATTTAAACCAAAAAACACAATCAACCAAACCACATTTAAGTGTAGGACAAAGCATACATTAGTACAAAACATGAGTTCAAAATAAATAATAGTGAGTGTGGTATTAAGTGAATTCCCAATCGACACTCGCTAACTGAGATAACGAGTGTATACTTGCCTTTTCTCTTCAGGTTTTCCCCCAAGTGGTGAAAACAACAGACAGATAGACTCGCTATCTCAGTTTGCCACCCTATTTTCACTAGGGTCGGTAACTAAGATAGCAAATGGGTCGTTGTGGTAAATACTTTCGAAAGTGGGTCAGTTTGGTATCAAAAAGTGGGTCATTTTGGAAAAAAATTCGAAGCATGAGCCCAACTGCTACTTTCATCTCTAATCTCTAATATTATAATGGGAGAAGGGCCTAGTGTCATTTGTAAATATTTATCATTTTGTCAACACATGCAGCGCACGTGTTGGTAGATTTTTTTATTTTTTTGTCCTTTTCATTTCCCCTCCCAATTTTTTCCACGCGCAACGCACGTGTATAATACTAAATTTTTTTTGGGTCCTTTTCATTCCCTCCTCCCCATTTTCCCCACATGCAACGCACGTGTATAATACTAGTGAGAGAGAGAGAGAGAGAGAGAGAGAGAGAGAGAGAGAGTTAGGTGAAGCATGAGCCCAACTGCTACTTTCATCTCAGGGCCAAGCTCTCTTGCCCAGCTGAGAAAAGCCAAGAAAGGAGCCACCTTTCATAATTTCAAGACCCAATTCATCAGTAGTAGCATTCTCAAGGCATCCCTAACTTCTCTATTTTTGGTTAGAAGGTCAAGAAAGAACCCTACTTTCACTCCCAATAGGCCAATTTTTTGTCCAGTCATGGAAATGCAGGATACTAGTATACCCCAAATTTTTTTGCCCTCAATTTTTTTGCTTTTCTTTCTTTCTTTCTTTCCTTTTTACTAATTTTGTTAATTTTGATGAAGTGGGTAATTTTAGTTTCTTGTATAACTCATTGAAGTCATATTTTTATTGTACCCATATATCATATGTATGAATATTGAATTTACTTTCGAAGAGAATATAGTTTTGACTAAGATTGGCACATATTAGTACTTCAGATTTGTAGCACAAGTGCAATAAAATTGTAATTGGTTATCTCATTAGTGTTCTTAGCAGGCCCAATTTGGCGAAGGAAAGAACTGCAAATAGGATTTGTTAGAGAATAGGAATTTCCTTTTGGTGTCTTTTGATTTTGATTGAATTAGTAAAGATGGTTACAATGATAAGAGATGTGTTCTTCTTCGAAGTTGCTCACTTTCTCTTGATGATTAGTGGTGAAGATTCTGGATCATTCTGATAGGATAAACTCGTCTTGTCTATGTAAGACTTGAAGGAGAAACAAGTTTGCAGGGAGAATGAGCAATTAGATGAACTCAATGGAATTAGGATCTGCATTATTGGGTTTGGACTTCGGACCTAAATAATTCATCGAATCTAATACAGGAAGAATATTGAGCATGGGGCATCTTGTCTAACTAAGCCTAACCGGCGGTAGTTGTCATAATTGTCGCAAGTGTAAGGATATCGCAAGAGGCGATAACCATCACAACAAACAACCAAGCAACGTAGACAAAACCAAACACACCAAACACACAATAAAATTCCACACATCAAAATCCATAACATCTTTCGGTCCATAACATCTTCCTGTGTGGGGAAACCTTGAACAGTGCCAAAAAAATCCGGAAGCATTCAACAGAACCTGCATTCATTGCCAAGGGATACCTAGATTAAGATAGAAGCAAGAGACATACATAATACACTGACAAAAAGTTATAATTACAAGTGATAAACAAATAGTAACTCTTCTATACAAAAGTGTACAATTTACAGCTACTGCTAGGGTAAAATACCGAAGATATGATAAAAGATATCAGGGTGGAAATTTTCGGGTATATTACACATAGACCTCTCGAACTACAAGCCTCTACATTTGTAAAGAAATCAAAGGTTTCAACCATCTGCTCACCTTGATCATCCAGTCATATCACTTCTATGAAAGATACTTGTTGACCTGTTAATAGAACCAACAAATTAAAAATGCAGCAAATATGGGTAAGCTTTTGAAGTAACAACGCCCATATCAATTCGATCTTTCATCTGCACCTCTTCTGAGGAGAACTCAGAAGATGAGTTAAAGAATCATTTGAAGATGGGACAAAACCCGGATTGATATAAATGAAGAACATCGTAGGATGGCTGAAGAAATAGGCTACTAACTTCTGCTGCTACATGTTCCAGCTATACGAGTACCATATAATAAGAGATCAGCAGGTGCTTTCCGTTCAAAACATCTCTTACACAACACTCTAGGTTCTGTATCATATAAAGTTTGCAAGTTGTACAGCAGGAAAGAAATTTAGTATGAAAACAGGAAACAAATTTATCCTTGTTCAGATGGTGGATGTAAATGTTTCGATACCTTCTCATGAAATTTACCATCACCTACGATTAAAACCAGCTGGTGAAGTGGGTTTTGATCAGATGGCAAGTGTGCTTTTACCACAGCAGTGTCAAGCGTGTTGTTCAAATGCTTCAACAGATCACCACAGGCTCATCCACAATACTATTATCTTGCTAGTGTCAAGCGTGTTGTTCAAATGCTTCAACAGATCACCACAGGCTCATCCACAATACTATTATCTTGCTTGAATAACAAGGTGGAGATCATCTGTTTGATATGATTTACCAAAAAAATTAGTAATTTAAACAATGAGTAACAAATGTTTACATCAATCAATTGCAACCACCAATTGACAATCACGCTTATTGGGCCGGGTCCTTCAGAACCAAATATTGTCTCTGATATTGGCTAGAAATACACAGAATAACCTAAAATTGAAATGAAAAAAAAGTGCATTCACCTTCCCACCTTGTATGTAATACTATGTAATGCACGAATTTAGAATATTTCAAAAGAATCTGCTAGCAGATTGGAGCTTAATGACATACATGCCACGGGTCTAATATCAATTTTACATATATTATTATATACATGACTTAAATATACTGGTTGAAAACTAGTATTCTTCAATAAAGTTACTAGTCAATTAATTCTTCCTGCACAATAATATAACCATCGAGTGGGGCATTCTGGCTTCGGCCACGATGTGGGGTTTATGGCTCATCCGTAATGACTTATGTTTTAGAAATATTAAATGCTCTTTATCAGGACTTATGTATAAAATATCGGCTCTAACAAATGATTGGACAGGTAACAGAGGAGCGATGAAAAGACTCCGAATGGAAGAGGAGGAGGAGAAGGAGGGTTCATGACAGGCATGGGGAAGGTCCTTACTTCGTTATTTCTATGCTGCAAGGATGTTAGTTTATCATGTACCTACGGGTACTGTATCTGTATTGTTTGTTCTGGATTTCTATTTCGAGTTCTAGTTCATCGATGTAACCTTCTTTATGCTTTTATGCTTTTTGTGCGTTAGACGCCTATGTCGGTAGATGTTATCTTTGTATTTTGTAATCCTTGTTTCTTTAATATCCCATTAATGAAGCGATGACAGGGTCATCTTTTATCAAAAAAAAAAAAAACAATAATATAACCAAACAACCACAAAATCATTTAACCCAAAAGGGGGGGGGGGGGGGGGGGGGGAATCAAGTTTTGAGCTCTCTTACAAAATGTCATGGTTCCATAATGGGTTAAAAACCCCGTTTAAACAGTCCATCTGAACGAATTTTGAACTTACCGTTCCGTTGATGGGTTAAACAGTGGTTAAAAGGAAGGGGGGAGGACGAAATAGCACATGAAGTTTATCTTAATTCTCAAATAGCATCTACAGTTTTTAAAATAGGACCAAAAAACCCTCCCATTAATTTTTTAGCAGAAATAACGTGAAATTAAATACCCCCACTCCCTTCTTCTTCTCTTTTCAGTTCATTTTTTTCTTTTTTTTTCTTTTTTCAGTTTTTCTTCTTTTTTCTTCTTTTTTAATTTTTGGAGGAGATGAAGGTGATGGTGATAGGTTTCAGAGGTTGTGGAGATGGTGGTCGGTGGTGGTGAATGGTGGTTGGAGATGATGGTGGTGGTTGACGGAGATGGTGGTCGGTGGTGGTGATGGATTTGGACTTTGAACCCGTTAAGAGGTAAAGGCAATTTCGACATTTTATACTCTTCTTAACGGATTTAAATCCGTTTAGAGATATATTCGGGAAAGATTTCATTAACTTAACAAAAAACTTAATGGCAGGTGCTTTTTGTCCATATTTAAAAACTTCGGGTGCTATTTGGATATTTTAAAAACTTTGGGTGCTATTTGGGAATTAGTATAAAAGGGTTTTTCTTTAACCGCTTTTGGGCTTGAGTTTTTTTATTTTTGATCAAAGAATTCTATTATAACCTGACATATTACCCAATAATGAACCCGAGCCATAATATTTTGCATGTTTCCTTTCTAGTTACCTTGTGAATTATCAACCTTATTATTATTTGTGCATAGCAAATAAAATATAATGAAATCTTTGATATTTGACATTTTTCTATATTCTAACCTTCGTTTTTCCTATTTCTAAAATATTTTATATGAAAAGCTAGAAAACTTAATGACATACATGCCACGGGTCTAATATCAATTTTACATATATTATTATATACATGACTTAAATATACTGGTTGAAAACTAGTATTCTTTAATAAAGTTACTAGTCAATTAATTCTTCCTGCACAATAATATAACCAAACAACCACAAAATCATTTAACCAAAAAAAGGGGGGGGGGGGGGGGGGGGGGGGGGAGGGGGGGGGGGGGGGAATCAAGTTTTGAGCTCTCTTACAAAATGTCATGGTTCCAAAAAGGGGTAAAAACCCCGTTTAAACAGTCCATCTGAACGAATTTTGAACTTACCGTTCCATTGATGGGTTAAACAGTGGTTAAAAGGAAGGGGGAAGGACGAAATAGCACATGAAGTTTACCTTAATTCCCAAATAGCATCTACAGTTTTTAAAATAGGACCAAAATAACCTCCCATTAATTTTTTAGCAGAAATAACGTGAAATTAAATACCCCCTCCCTTCTTCTCTTTTCAGTTCATTTTTTTTTCTTTTTTCCCCCCTTTTTTTTTTCTTTTTTCCGTTTTTCTTCTTTTTTCTTCTTTTTTAATTTTTGGTGGAGATGAAGGTGATGGTGATAGGTTTCAGAGGTTGTGGAGATGGTGGTCGGTAGAGATGGGTTTCGATGGTAGTTGGAGATGGTGGTGGAGGTGGTCGGTGGTGGTTGGAGATGATGGTGGTGGTTGACGGAGATGGTGGTCGGTGGTAGTCGGTGGTGGTGATGGATTTGGACTTTAAACCCGTCAAGAGGTAATGGCAATTTCGACATTTTATACTCTTCTTAACGGATTTAAATCCGTTTAGAGGTATATTCGGGAAAGATTTCATTAACTTAACGAAAAACTTAATGGCAGGTGCTTTTTGTCCATATTTAAAAACTTCGGGTGCTATTTGGATATTTTAAAAACTTTGGGTGCTATTTGGGAATTAGTATAAAAGGGTTTTTCTTTAACCGCATTTGGGCTTGAGTTTTTTTATTTTTGATCAAAGAATTCTATTATAACCTGACATATTACCCAATAATGAACCCAAGCCATAATATTTTGCATGTTTCCTTTCTGGTGACCTTGTGAATTATCAACCTTATTATTATTTGTGCATAGCAAATAAAATATAATGAAATCTTTGATATTTGACATTTTTCTATATTCTAACCTTCATTTTTCCTATTTCTAAAATATTTTATATGAAAAGCTAGAAAACCGTTTAAACAGGAAAAAAAACCAACGGTGCCTGACCGTTTGGATCCCGTTTTCGGTCTTTGTACCTTGCAAAAAGTACAAAAATTACTTAAGATTTATTGTGCATTTTTTTTTTGAATTTGCTAAAACTATTTCATTTTTAAGTTAGCCATCTATTTTGCAACCCAGAACCTACTCTATTTTTAAAAGAATCGAAGAAGGTATAAACAATTCAACGGACAAAATAGAAGGTAACTTACCTTTTTCATGTTAATTCTCTTTCCAGTTCTACAATCACCTTGAAGTTTACCAGCTAGGGTTTTGTTCCATAACCAGGTGTAACTGCTCTGGAAATTCTTGTGATAGCTTTGTAGCGGCAAGTTCGCACCTTCTCCATTCATCTTCAGCTTTATGTTTGGTGTTGTGTGACAACTCTTCAACATCCATAGGTTTCCATAAATCGGACCTGATACCAAGAGGCGATTCTTTCTTGTTAATATATAAAATTTTGAATGACATCATTTATCTCTACTTTCCGGTGTTTTTGGATAAGAAATAGAGTTTCAATTCCTTCATGACAAGATATTTGGTTTAAACCGTCTCTTAGGTATAATAATAAATTTAAACAACTCATTAAATGATCTGGGTTTATTCATAATGAACTGCCGTCATAACCCAGTGATGCAGATCCATTTTGGGTTATTGGGCCTTAGAAATGACCTAGTTCCCGTTTACAGACCCATTTATAGAAGAAATTATCTACCCTTGAGAGCTTTGAGATTCGTACCTGATTTGAACGGTCCCAATTTAGTTATATTTTGTCATATCACAAGTCCCCCACTCCCAAAGACTGAGTTTCACAGCTTTTGAGGAGCAGTTCGTCCGTTTTTAATGGCTTACAAAATTTATCGGAGTTCTCGGGAACGTTTGAATCTCGCTCGTGGTGTAATAGTGCTTTTCTGAGTTTGTAAAATACTCAGAATTATTTTTTGAATTTTCTATGAATTTTCTAGAATTTTCAGAATTTTTTCCAATTATTAATCATTTTTTTGAATTTTTATTCAATTTCTGAATGTGAATAACTAATTTTCGAATTTTTAATCGATTATTCTAAACATATAATTATTTTTACTGAATATAAAAAAATTCCAGAACTAATAATTATTTTTAGAATTTATTAATTAAATATTTTGAAATTTTTATTACTTAACAAAAAAAATTAAATGTAATTCGAATTAATGATTAAATAAAGTAATTAATTAGAAAGAGAATACCTTGATCTGATCATAGTCGCTCATCACAATCGGGCGCGAAGATTGCGGAGATCGAGCAGTTGCTGCTCTCAACTAGATCGGATTGAGGGCAACTCGGATTCGCCCCGAGCTTGATCCCATCACAATCGCTCATCGCGATCGGGTGCGAAGTTTGAGGAAATCGGACGACTGCTACTCCCAACCAGATTGGATTAAAGGCGGCTCGAATTCACCCCGAGCTGGTGCGTCGCCGAACCCACGTGGGCCTGTGCGATTGCACCACGTGGCATTGACCAGTCAACGTTGTCCGTTGACCAGTGTCGATCTCCTCAAATCTGGCCATTGATTTTGATGACATGATTTTTTAGGAGATCGAATAGTAAATGATTCAAACACGGTCGGATCAGGGGTAGCTCGAATTCGCTCCGAGCTTGCTTGACGGCGAACATACATGGACCTGTTCAATAGCGCCACGTGGCGTTGACTGGTCAACCTTTGAGCAGTCAGCTTTGACCGTTGACCGATGTCAGTATCCTCCGATCTTGGCCGTTGATCTTGATGGTACGATTTTATAGGAACTCGAGCGGCTGACACTTCAAATAGGGTCGAATCGGAGGTTGCTCGGATTCGTATGACGTGTCCCCGACCCATTGTGGCCTAATGGAGTGGCGCTACGTGTCGTTGACTGGTCAAAATTGACCCAGTCCGCGTTGACTTAGTCAACCCTTCGGTTTGCCCTGGTGCAGCTGCATTGTAACTGACTTTTCCGATGCTACAAAGGTCCGATTGAAGCGCGTGACCCCTCATTTCGAAGGTGACTCGAAAATCTACAACTTCTCTTCAAAAGTCAGCTGAGGAATCATATGTTCTAATGGTCAAAGTCCTTCATGAAGTGGAAAAGAGCTTTGGTGTTAGAGATCCACTTAGAGGAGTTTCGCCCCCAGAGAGCTACGAAAAGGAGCTACGCTACGCATGAGCCATGGAGAAGGGTTTGGAGGAGAATTTAGGGAACGACTCTAGACGAGTTAGGCTCCAAACTCGCTGTCAGTGAAGACGACCTCTTGAGAAGAGGGCGAGATTAAGAGTGTCACTGCACTCTAAGAGAGAGCCGTTCGGGAGGTGAGTTAAGAGAGCAACTCTAGGAGTGAGTTGAGCTCCGAACTCACTATGGATGAAGAAGGCTGCTCGGGAGGCGAGCGGAATGAGGAGTATCACCGGGCTCTAGGAAAGAGCTGTTTGGGGAGTTAAGAGAGCAACTCTAAGGGTGAATAGAGCTCCGAACTCACTGTGGATGAAGGTCGCTCAGGAGGCGAGCCGAATGAATAGTATCACCAAGCTCTAGGAGAGAGCCGTTCGGGGAGTTAAGGGAGCAACTCTTTGGGTGAGTTGAGCTCCGAACTTGCTGTGGATGAAGAAAGCCGCTCGGGAGGCGAGCTAGATGAAGGGCGTCGACGGGCTCTAGAAGAGTCGTTTGGGAGGCGAGTTTAAAGAGCAGCAACTCTAGGATCGAGTTGAGCTCTGAACTCGTTGTGGAAAAGCCGCTCGAGAGGGATGAGCCGTGGCTCTAGGGAAGAGCCGTGAGGGAGGTGAGTTTAGGAAGTTGAGCTCCGAACTCGTTTGAAAGCAGACCGCCCAGGAGGCGAGCGAGATGAAAAGCATTATCGGGCTTTATGAGAGTCGTTTCGGATGCGAGTTTGGGGAGCAACTCTAGGGGTGAGTTGAGCTTCGAGCTCGATTGGAAGGTCACTCTGGAGGCGAGAGAGACGAATAGCATAACTAGGCTCTAGGGAAGAGCCATGAGGGAGGTAAGTTCAGGGAGCAACTCTAGGGGTGAGTTGGGCTCCAAACTCGTTTGGAAGCAGAGAGACGAATGTGAGGAGCAACTCTAGGGGAGAGTTGGACGTCGAACTTGTCATTTGAGCCCGATAAATTTGTAGAAGTAACCCGAGGAGGGGGTGGCACCGACCTTATCCATTGGACCCGACAGGCTTATTGAGGTGACTCCATGAAGGAGTCGGCACCAACCTTACTGTTTGGACCCAACAAGCCTGTTGAGGTGACTCCATGATGGGAGTTGGTGCCAACCTTACCGTTTGGACCCGACAGGCTTATAGGAGTAACTCGACGAGTGGGTTGACGCCGACCTTGTCGTTTGGACCCGGCGGAGCGAGATGAAAAGCATTGTCGGGCTTTATGAGAGTCGTTTCGGATGCGAGTTTGGGGAGCAACTCTAGGGGTGAGTTGAGCTTCGAGCTCGATTGGAAGGTCACTCTGGAGGCGAGAGAGACGAATAGCATAACTAGGCTCTAGGGAAGAGCCATGAGGGAGGTGAGTTCAGGGAGCAACTCTAGGGGTGAGTTGGGCTCCAAACTCGTTTGGAAGCAGAGAGACGAATGTGAGGAGCAACTCTAGGGGAGAGTTGGATGTCGAACTTGTCATTTGAGCCCGATAAATTTGTAGAAGTAACCCGAGGAGGGGGGTGGCACCGACCTTGTCCATTGGACCCGACAGGCTTATTGAGGTGACTCCATGAAGGAGTCGGCACCAACCTTACTGTTTGGACCCAACAAGCTTGTTGAGGTGACTCCATGATGGGAGTTGGTGCCAACCTTACCGTTTGGACCCGACAGGCTTATAGGAGTAACCCGACGAGTGGGTTGACGCCGACCTTGCCGTTTGGACCCGGCGGGCTAGTAGAAGCAGCCCGCAGAGGGCATTGGCTCCAAACTTGCTGCTTGAACCCTGCAAACTTAGGGAGTCAATCGACCCGACGAGGGCATTGGTTCCAAACTTGCTGCTTAAACCCTACAAACTTAGGGAGTCAATCTTAAGGTGGAAATTGGTCTCCAAACATACTGTTTGAACCCAGCAAGCTTGTAAAGGCAACTCGAATGAGTTGGATGTCATATCCGATGCTTGAAGATGAACTGATTGCAGGAGAAGCTCTTCGAACGAGCGGGCTCCAGCACCATCGCATGGAGTTAAGGAGTTGCTGGTGTGGCTCGGAAGAGGAGCTGAGCATGGAGCTCATTGATGAGGGTTGTCAAGCCAATGGAGCAGCTCCAGAGGCAAGCTAGGCCCTTAGATTCATTATGTTCGAGTCAAATTTCGGAGATAGCCCTAGAAAAGAGCTGATCTTCAAACTTGCTTGTTGCAAAATTTAACCAGTAGTGGTAGTTTGAATGGTCGTTTTGAGCCCCGAAATTGCATAGTTGCAAGCTCTGAGCGCAATTTTGAACCATGATTGTGAACTTCGAACCAGTTGTTTCAGAGTTATCAACGAGTTGTATGAGCAATTCCGAATGGTGAGCCACTCCGCACTTGTTTGCAAATGACTAAAGTGGCATCAAACCAAGTGTTGGACTCCAAACTTGTTGTTTGAAAGTTTCAACAAGTTGTAGGAGCAATTCTGCAGGTGAGCTGCTCCGCACTTGCTTGTTTGCAAGCGGCTAAAGTGGCGTCGAACCAAGTGTTGGACTCCAAACTCGTCTTTTTGAGCCTAGCAAGTTGTGGGAGCAGCCCTAGGGGACAAGCTGGATTCTGAACTTACCGGGACAAGCTGGATTCTGAACTTACCGTTTAACAAGTCGTAGATGTGACTCATGGAGATAGACATGAGGCCAATGCAATGATCATTATAAGAAAATAGCTAAGTTTCACTGAAACAAACTAATTAGCCTCCAATTAGCAATTAATTGCGAATTAATCGGGCATAATCGGGGATTTTAACTGCTTAGCTTGTTAGCTCCCCGGGGTGAAGGAGGACCGGCTGTGTTCTTTCTGACAAACTTGACTAGGTGCCCCCTCTGTATGATTAATTGCGAATTAATCGGGTATAATCGGGAATTTTAACTGCTTAGCTTGTTAGCTCTCCAGAGTGAAGGACCAGCTTTGTTCTTTCTGACGAACTTGGCTAGGTGCCCCCTCTGTACGAGCTCTTTTATTTCCTCCTTGAGAGCCTGACAGTCATCTGTGTCGTGGTCATGATCCCTGTGGAAGCAGCACCATGATCCCTGTGGAAGCGGGACCACTTATCTCGTTTCTCCTCTTCGCTAGGGTATTCATTTTAGGAGGAGCACAGAGTAGCCCTTCCTTATCCACCTCCATGAGAACTGCTGATACACTGGCGTTAAGGGGGTGAACTTCTCAAAACGAGAAAGGCGGCGCTGACCATTGTCTTTCTGGAATTTCTGGGATCCTTCTTTGTTTGCACTTTTTCGTTTGTTCAACTGGGGGGTGGAGAGCCTCTTCAGCTCGGATGTACTTCTCACTCGTAAGCAGGAGTTCTGAGAACTCCTGATGAGACTTCTTAGCAAGGGACGCCTTGAGGTCGGCGTTATTGACGTTGTGTCTGAATACTGCAGTGGCTACTTATTGGTCAAGAGAGGCAATAGACCGAGCTTCGGCGGTAATGCGCCGAACAAAATCTCTTAGACGTTCACCTTTTCTTTGACTAAGGGATAGCAAGGATGCACTTGTTTTCTCAGCTCGGCGGCTGATAACGAAGTGGGTGAGGAAGAACTCCTCAAACAGGTAAAATGAAAAATGGAGATTGGGGATAAACTGGAGTATCATTCTCTCGCTTGTCCCCTCAACGTTGCTGGAAAGGTCTTGCAGACGAGCACAACCAAGACTTAATGGATCATCATGAGAATTTTATAGCACTCAATATGAATAGTTAGGTCAAACTCCCCATTGTAAGATTCAAAATAAGGCAGCTTGAAGTTCTCAGGAACACGAGTTTCCATGATGGTCCTGGAGAATGGGGGGGTCTGCTCGGGAGGAAGTTCTTGGTCTTGATTAGGCGCCTCTCCATCTCTTGAAAGCGGCGATGAACCGAGTCGTCCCTCTGGTCGGATCTAGTCGACCCTCGGGACTCCTTCATGAGTGGTGGCATGGCGAGGGCTATGTGCTTGTCGATCATGATTTGGAGAGATGTTAAGGGCTCGCAGGATGTCATCTTTGAAATTTCAGAATTCTGCCTGGGTGACCAGTGCCCCTCCATCCTGGTGAACCCTTAGCGTTGATCGGCTCGCAGCAGTGTGGCTTCTTCGCTATCGACGAGGAGACCCCCTTCGTCCTATTGGGGAGGCGAGCTTTCCGGATCTCGACCTTTGGGGAGAACGACTCATCTGACTTCTCTAGTGTTCTGGATGAGGGACCTCGTCACAAGTTCGTCTCTCATTCGAACGGGGGTGGAGGTCGATCCTTTGTTAACGGTTGACGATAATTTGACGGAGGTCTCTTAACCCATGAGAACCTTGCGAGGCCATCGAGTCAGTGGAAGGATTGTGGACCGAGGCCATCGAGTCGGTGGAAGGATTGTGGACCGAGACATGATCATGGAGAGGATGTTGTTCTTGACAGCTTCGACGAGAGCCCCCCGACGTAACCCCTCTGGACGTGGGCGAGCCTGTTGGGGAGGCTGCTGAACTTGTTGATCTCGTTGAAGGGAAACATCCTCAAGTAGAGGTGGAGGAAGAGTGGCTCTTCGGCTTGACGTCGCTACCTTCCCTTTTTTCCTTTAGAGGCATGGCGTAAAAACTGCTTTTACCGGCAAGTATGGTCGGATTTCTTTTTCAGATTCCCACAAACGGCGCCAACCTATTGTTGCTAATTTTGGTGTGGGAGCAAATAGATGATTTGTGATTCTTTTGAAACCAATAAAAGCTAATTTTTTACCACTTGCCGATATTGACCATTCTCAACGCTGCTGCGGACCTGCAAAAAAGTTCGAAACACCGGGATTGATCACTGTGACGAACCCTCCGACGCGCAGGTCTGTAATCTGAAAGATTATGAAAGAGCTTTCTTGAAGAAAAATATTGATTACTTTTTCTATGATGGGGATAGAGAGGTATTTATAGTCACCTTTAGGACCAGTTTCGAGATAATCATTTATCTCTACTTCCCAGTATTTTTGGATAAGAAATTCCTTCATGATAAGAGATTTGATTTAAACCATCTCCTAGGGATAATCATATATTTAACCAACTCTTTAAATAATCTGAGTTTATTTATAATGGCCTGCCATCATAATCCAATAATGCAGATCCGTTTTGGGTTATTGGGCTTTGAAAAAGACCCAATTTCTATTTACATACCCGTTTATAGCAGAAACTACCATTTTACCCCTGAGAGCTTTGAGATTCATACCCGATTTGAACGGTCCCGATTTAGTTCTATTTTTAGTTATAGCACACACCACATTGTGCATTGTTGTATGGAAATTTATTTGCAATGAGTGCATATTGTTCCATACATTAATATATTCAGTATTATAATTATTTGTATTAGTTATATGAAATATGAGATAATGTGATGTTACGTACATCACATACAGGATATATTTTCCATCCTGGATAATAGTCCGACAAATATTTACTTGTACTAATTTGTTTTTTGGTATTGTGTTTGTTTCAACATACATTAATTAAGATTGCTATTTTTTTGTTATGATTTGATTTCTTATAATGGACAATTGGTCGAAATTATCTCAGAAGACTTGATTTGTCACGCCCCGCTTCCCAAAATACGGGAACACAAGCACGTAACTGAGGCCCAACGAATGATGCGAATACATCATTCATAAGCTATATAATTAACTCAACAACAAGATAACAATATCAACCACGCAAGCATGTAAATCGCTATAGGATAACAAAGTACATGACATAGTACATGACATAACCAACTGGAAAAGAAACATAGTTACGGGTCAAACACGCCCGGATTACAACAAAGAGTACATGAATAAAACGTGAACTAAAATAACATGAAATTAAACAAGACTAAAATCTTTGCTCAGCAACACCTTCGGGTAATTCTCCATCTGGGCCTGCAAGTATATTATTACAAAAAGAAGAAACAAAGAGGTACCCGTTAATGCAAGTCATGGGCCGCAAGTGGTACAAGCTAACGGGACAGTACAAAACAAAACAAAAGCAGGGAAAGAACAGAGAATCAAGAATAATATGATAGGAGAAATACAACATGCAAACAGAATTATGAACAAGACCTCATGGAACAAATGACATGTATGCAAACTAGTAAACAAATCAATAGGAACATGTAAACGAGTAAGCAAGCAAACGTGTCAACATGAACGCATAACATGTAAACAAGTAAGCAAGTCATCATGAACATGTAAAATGTAATTGGATCACACAAGTGTACGTGTTAATGTCATGTCTCTTATTAACCTAACTAGGTAGCACTTCATGCGTCCCATACCACATGGTTGCTACTCGCAATCAAGTGAACGTTTAGACTAGTGGTGGATTCTATAGGTTACGTACCCGGAAAATCATGTCAATAATATCTTGTAACGAGATACGTGCAATGTGGAACATAGTGTAACATGCAGCGTGAAACATATAACATACAATTCGCAAACTTGCAATTTGCATCGGAAAACCACGAGCTCCCGTCCGTGTACGCTCTTCTATATTACCCACTACTAAATCTTTTTCCGTTATACCCCGGCTTGTTATCTTTTTATTACAATTAAACATGAACAAAAACTACATGCAACAACAAGGACGGGCAACATGTCAGGATCGAGTATCAGGACTTATGCAATGCAGAAAAACATTTTAGGGTTTATTAACATGTTGATGTGATCAATGGCATGAGCAAACTTAATCAAAAAGATATTATAACAACATGCAAACTAGTAACAAGACAAGCAATTCATGCACAACATTCTATATAGTTTTAAGAGTATATGTGTATCATGTTCATGCAATGCATATGGTGACAGAGTATTCATGATCATGTACGAATACGGAATCAATGGATTATGTATAATACGAATAGAGTCAAAGAATATACTTGCGGTATTTTGCAAAAGAGCTTGTACTAGAACAAACGAATTTGTACAAGAGATACTTGCCTGTTAGTTGACGACAATGAAATTGAAACAAGAATAACGGGATCAGAATTCCGGGCAGCAGAACATGTGCAAGATACGTGGCAGCCACGCCAAAATAGCAAATCCAAAATAGCAAACTCCCAAAATAGTAAACAGCAACTCCACTAAAGCAATAACTCCAAGACAGCAACTCCCCAACAATAAACTCCAAACACCAACTCACTGGATCTAATCCCAAACTCCAAACACAACACCAACACACCAATAAAATACCCAATCTTCTCCACGAACACCAAACACCAACACCAATACAATAATCTAATCCCCACAACACCAAAACAGCAACTTCAATAGCAATACATCCAATCCCCAATCAAGAACACCAAACAACAACAAACCCAAACAGCAACAATCCAATACTGTCTCCTTCTCCACTTCGGCACAGAGAGAGAGGGCGGGAGAATTGGCGACTGTGGAGGCGATGCGGAGCGACGGCGAGAGGAGCACAGGGGCTGCAGGCGGCAGCGCGCGATTGGGCTCGAGCGGGAGGGAGGTCAAGGTGCTTCGGAGAAGGATGAAAACGGGGGATATGGGTTCGGCTCGAGGCTGGCGACGGGAGGCGGAAGTCGACTGGAGACGACAGGGACTTCGGGGGTTCTCGGAGTTAAAGACGAGCGGCAATTCGAGGAGCGACGGCAGGGCGGAGGGTCGACGAGGCAAGGGGAATGGTGGTCGAGCGGCAGGCTCGACTGAGGGGCAGTCGAGGGGGACGATGGGTCTTGGGCTGGCGCGTCGACAGAGGAAGGCAATAGACGAGGAGTGCAGGCGGCAAGCGAAAAGTGGAATCACGGCGAGGCAGTGCAACTGGGTGGCTGCGCCGCTGGCGAACGGGGAGCGGCGCGACGAAGCGGACGGAGCTGTGGTCGAGGGAGACAGGCAGCGCGACGCTCGAGCGGAGGACGACAGGCGAGGACAAGCGTCGGGGCTGAGAGGCGAATGGGGAAGGGAATGGAGGAAGACGGGTTTCAGAATCTCTGTTTTTAGGTTTCGAAATGTAGGAGAATGGAGTGCGGGAGGGAGAAAGAAACAGATGGGAGAGAGAGAATAGGTTAATATATAATAATATAATATAGAGTAGAATAATGGGGTAGAAGGTGGGGTAGTTACGAGGAGCATAGGGAAATGTGCAGGTACGGGAATTGAAAAGTGGGAAATTGGAGTACGGGACAGAAAAGTGGAGGTGTGAAGAATTTGTATACGGGTAGTGGTGCAGGATAAATCTGTACAATATAGGTATTGGGTTTGGGCTTTAATAATGGGTATCTCAAAGAGACCCAATAATCAAAATGGACTTCAATAAATGGGCTCAAAATATTTAAATAAAACAATTAGGGTATTGGGCTAAACTCTGGGCTCAGATTAAATGAATAATTAAATAATAAAATCAAAATATGCAATTGGGCTTATAAAATAGTTTAAATAATAAAATCAAAATACAAACTTGAGCTTTTAATAAACAATTGGGTTTCATAAAATAGTTTAAATAATAAAATCAATTAAGGAAGAATAGTTATAAGATACTGAGGATTTAAATACGGAAAAATACTTTTAAAATACGTATTAATGAAAACAGGGGTTACATGATTGTATATGACGAAGTTGACGAAACTACTTGGAATAATGGAAAGTTGATGTAAACTGTAAAGTAGTAATAGACGTCAAGCTGAAGTTAGTTGAACAATTAGACAAAACTAATGAGTACAGAAGTTTTCATCATGCCCATATCTTGTAGTTAGAAGACACATTTGATGGAAATGTAATAACGTAAAAGAGTTCTACGACGGGAGGTTTTCAGAAACTAATTAATGCGGCTGCGATCTCGTCAACCCATTTTATGAAAGCAAACCTAATTAATCTGGCATTCCAGGAAAACATAAAGTAAAAAAAATTCCTTCATAATTTTGTTTTCTTTTTTATTTATGAAATGTAGTACATTGTTAATTTATTTCTTGTCTTATCTTGCAGGACAGTGATACATGCATACATGCAGTGGACTTCCTTAAAAGTTTGGGTTTATATTTAGGAAAATGACTTATCAAGGTTTACTATAGGAAGGAGATTCGATCACTTCTCGGTTCTTGATTAAACTTAATATTAAATTTTACACTCAAGATACCTTTACAAATTAGAAATCAATGTATTAGAGGAACATTTGTTTTTAGGAAACTTTTCATTGACAAATATTATGAGTCTAATTAATTTTTCTTATATTGAAAGGTGATGATATAATTGAAGATGAAAAAGAGTGTCAAATGTATTTCTCTTGCCACAAGATTCAAAGACGTACATACAAGATTGAATAATACATTACCAGAGTTTGATATTGAATTTGATGATTTTTTGGAAATGCTAGAGAAAACATCCAAGTTATTAATACAAAAGTATACTCTCTTACATTGAAACATTTTCAATTTCTTATATTTTTAGGGTTGCTCAGAAATTTCTTCAATGTGCCGTCCATGTTTACTTAACATTAAGCAGATTTTACCGTTGTTATCTTTGAAGAAACATTTACATTACTGGGTTTGATGAACAAAGTAAAATCATGGAAGGTTCATCTCATAACTGTACCAAGTTTACCATGGGATAGTGGAATTGAAGGTGATCTATGGACATTTATGGAGCAATTTGGGAATTATGATACAAGCAATGTATTCAACTATCTACGTTTTGTCCAAAATGCAATAGAACATTTAAAAAAATTTACAAGAAACTCAAAAGGTAACTAGTAAAACTGTAATTTTAATCATGTTTATTACTTTATTGGTTTATTTCTTTTTTTTCAAATTGAATTTTTTATGTAATTTTTAGAAAAATATGGTGTGATCAGGAACAAGTGCTGAAATGTTTTCATCAATAGATGACAATGCAATTGGCTACCTTGGGAGAGTCATAATTACTCCTACCATTTACCCGCACTTTGGCCCAGTGATCTAAATATCAAAGTGAAGAAATTTAACCAAGCACGGACAGACGACGGGAGTAACTATGACTCTCTTATGGTTGCCAATTGCCTCGTCATCTAATTGATAAAAATATTTCAACACTTGTTCTCGATCACACCCAATTTTTTTCTACAAATTAGAAAACAAATCTAATATAAGAAGAAAAAAAACCAATAAAGTATTAAACATGATTAAAATTAAAATTGCCGTTTTACTAGTTACCTTTAAATTCTTTGTGAAATTTTTCGAATGTTATATTGCATTTTAGTCTTTTAGACGAAACATAGATAGTCAAATAAATTGCTTATATCATAAGTCCAATACTGCTCCATTAATGTCCAAAGATCACCATCAATTCCATTATCCCACGGTAAACTTGGCACAATTTTGATATGACCTTTCCATGAATTATTTTGTCTATCAAACCTCGATAACTTAAATGTTTCGCCAAAGATCACAAGCAACAATAATTTCTGCTTAACATTTAGAAAACATGGATAACACTTGAGAAAAACTTTTCGAGAAACTTTAAAAATAAAGAAAATGAAAATGTTAGAATATAATATTATAACACTGACAAGAGTATACTTTTATACTAATAACTTACTCGGATGTAGTTTCCTCTAGCAATTTTAAAAAATCATCAAATTCCATATCAAACTCTTGTAGAGTATTATTTAACTTTGTATGTATGTCTTCCAATCTTGTGGCAAAGAAAAATTTATTTAACACTTTTTCTATCTTCAATTATATTATTACCTTTCAATATAAAAAAAAATTAATTATTCGACCCATAATATTTGTCAAAAAAATTTCTTTAAAACAAATGTTCCTTGAATACATTAATTTCTAATTAGTAAAGGTTAATTACCTTTAAAATGCAATTTCTCAATATTAAGTTTAATTAAGAACCAAGAAGTAATTGTATCTCCTTGTATATTAAACTTCGATCAATTATTTTTCCTAACTCTAAACACAAACCTTCTAGGACATTCCTTGTATGTATCACTCCCTATAAAATAAAATAAGATAAGATATAGATTAACAATGCATTATATTTCATAAATAAAAAATAAAAATAAAAATTATGCATGAATAAAATCTTTATGTTATTCTGGAACGCCAGAAAAATTAGTTTATCTTCCATAAAAAGTGCTAACGAGATCGCAGCCGCATTAATCAGAGTCTGAATAATGCCCTCCTCAAGACTCTCCTAAAGACTCTTCTCTGTTACAACAATTTCATCAAATGAGTCTTTCAACCGCAAGATATTGGCAAGATGAAAATTTCAACACTTTGTTCAACCGACTTCAACTTGATGTCTATTACTAATTTACGGGTTATAGTGAACTTTCCATCATTTCAAGTAGTTTCTTCTAGGGGTGTCAAAAAATACCATATTACAGTACCATACCGTACCATACCATTACCATACCATATATTACCGAAATCTTGGTATACCATACTGAAATCTCGGTATTGTACCATGCCAAAATTATATGGTATGGTACTGGTACCCAATACTGATACCATGGTATACCGTACCATACCAAGTAATTAATATATATTTAATTTAATTTTTATATTTAAAAACCCAGGCCCAGACCTAGCTCCAGGCCCATTTTTCTTATTTTCTTTTTCAACTTTTCACCCCAGTTATACTAGTACTTCAACTATTTTGCCTTTTTTCCTTCTTCCTTTTTTTTTTCTTTTTTTGAATCTAGGGCACACACACTGATTGACCTACGCACTACGCTGCCGAAGCACCATGCCGTCGCGACGCCACCTACCTTCTTCAGCCCCATCGGTACGGTATTTTTGGAAGATTTTTTTGACTAATTAGGAAACATTAGATTTTAGTTGGTGTATTAATATAAGATCCATCTTCTTCTTGTTCTTGTTGGGTTTTCTTGAGATCTTGGGTATTATTATTCACAAGTAATTAGGAATTTAGAATGTAAAAGATCTTCTGATTTGATTTATCAAATTAATTTTTGTATTTTTTTAGGAGTTAATATAGGTGAAATCTTATTTATGTATTATATTTGTATCATAATCCTGAAATTGATTTATATATGAATCTTCTAAATGAGATACACACTGGATAAAAAAGGAGTAGAACAATACACAGAAATGAAAGAACAATCAAATATCATGAATGTTATGAACAGAAAATAACAATGCTGTTGTCATTCTTTATATATGAATCTTCTTAACTTCAGGAATTGTTGTCATTCTTTCTTTGTATGTTGAAGCTATCCAATTATATCTAATTAAGCATATTGCAGAATGCTGAATCTAATAGAGTAGCATATTAAATCAATCATATTGCAGAATGTTGAAACTCATTTTCATACAATAAAGATACATTATATTGAAACTTATACATCTCTGAAATTGTACAACAATAAAGTCTACAACCATGATTTGTTGTTTGGCCTGGGTGGATTAAGGAACTTCCTCATATATATATATATATATATATATATATATATATATATATATATATATGTTGGAACTTCTTCATATATATATTTATGTTGAGCTTATTTATCCTTCATTTGCCATTTATATGAATGTTATTTTTTTAAGATAATTGATGTCCGGTAGTACCATGGTATTACCAATACCGTACCAATATTCCGGTAGTACCGAACTCGGTAGTACCAAAATCTTGGCACGGTAATGGTAGAGAAATTTGTGTACCAAGTATTCCGGTACGGTAGACGGCAGAGTAATGATAATACGGTACGGTACGGTATACCAGCCCAAGTTTCTTCAACTTCGTCATATACGAACAAGTCTTCTGAGACAATTTTCATCCAATTATTTATTATGAGAAATGAAATCCTAACAAAAAAATTTGCAATCTTAATTAATGTATGTTGAAACAAACACTATACACGAAAAACAAATTAGTACAAGCAAATATATGATGAAATATTATCTATGATAGAAAATATATTATGAATGTGATTTACGTAACATTTAGACATTACACTATCTCATATATCATATATCTAACAAAATGATTGTAAAACTGAATGCATTAATGAGTGGAATAATACGCACTCCTTGCAAATAAATTTTCATACAACGATGCACAAGGTGGTGTGGTTGAAGGCTTTTAGAATAATACTCGAGTCTGCAAAGAGTCTATCTTCTTAACAAAGAGAAGCGCAAACAAAATTTGGTGTATATGTTATCTTCGCTTAAGATATACAAAACTTGGCTCACCAATGAGTGATGTTATAGTAAAAAATAAACTCCTAATCAAGCAGTATCTTACCCTGTTCTCTATCTCCCCTCCTCTATCTCCAAACTAAACAGAACCGAACCCGAAGCACCCCGTCCACCTTCCTCCCGCTCAAAACCCAGTGCCGCCGTCTTCATCACCCTCGACCTCAACAACTCCACCTCCGCTCCCCGCCATTCTCCTCCGCTCGAACTCCGCAGCACCCTGCCCCGCCTCCGTCTCCACCCGAACTCCGCGAAGCCGCCATTGCCAACCCACCTCGGGCTCCACAATCATCGTCCTCTCTCCCTCTCCTCCTTCCTTCCTCCACACCGCATCCCCGTCGCTCGAACCCATCCATCATCTCCACGAGCGCTTCCCGCTCGACCACCGTCCTCCGCCCGAGCCTCCCTCGGGCACCTCACCCCGCACCTCTCCTCTCGTCCTCTCGTCGACGTTGCTCGGAGCTCCACAGCCATCGACAGCCTTGTCTTCAACCTTCAAGGCGCCGCCGTCGCTTCTCGACTGCTCGGCTCGTCTCGCCTCTTCCCCGCCACAGTCGACCTCTCCTGTCGCCTCTCCCTGAGCGTGCCCCGCCAATCGCCGCTGCTGTCTCCTTCCATTTCTCCCGCACGCTCTCTCTCCCTCTCTCTCGCTGTTGAAAAAGGTGAAGAAGAAGAATAGGATTTGGGGTTATTGATTTGCTATTTGGGTGTTGTGGTGTTTGGTGTTTGTTGGAGGAGGGATGTGATTGTATTGGAAGTTATTGGAGTTTGGTGTTGGAAGAGAGATCTGGTGTATTGCTCTTTGGGTGTTTGCTATTGTGTTGGAGTTATTGAGTTATTGTGTGGGTATTGTTGCTGTTTGGTGTTGTGTGGGGACCCTGGTTGGAGTTTGTGAAGTGGATTGAGTGGTGAGTTGTTGTTTTGGAGTTGCTGCTTTGGAATTGTTATTGGGGAGTTTGCTATTTTGGAGTTTGCTATTTGGCGTGGCTGCCACATATCTTGCACGTGTTCTACTGCCGGGGATTCTGATCTCGTTATTCTTGTTTCAATTTCATCGTCGTCAACTAACAGGCAAGTATCTCCTTGTACAAACCGTTTGTTCTAGTACAAGTTTCTTTGCATAATACCGCAAGTATATTCCTTGACTCTATTCGTATTATACATAAGCCATCAATCCCGTATTCGTACATGTGCGCGAATACTTTGTCACCATATGCATTGCATGAATACGATACACATATATATACTCTTAGAATTATACATGATGTTGTGCATGAATTACTTGTTACTAGGTTGCATGTTGTTATAATATCTTTTATTTTTGATTAAGTTGCATATGCCATTGATCACATCATAGTCACCACATGTTTTATAAACCCTAAAATATGTTTTCCTGCATTGCATAAGTCCTGATACTCGATCCTGTCATGTTACCCGTCATTGTTGTTGCATGTAGTTATTGTTCATGTTTAACTGTAATAAAAAGATAACAAGCTGGGGTATAAAGGAAAAAGATTTAGTAGTGGGCAATATAGAAGAGCGTACTCGGACGGGGGCTCGTGGTTCCTCGATGTAAGTTGCAAGTTACAAATTGCAAGTTGCAAAATACAGGTTTACACGTTTCACGCTACATGGTACACTATATTCCACATTGCACGTATCTTGATACAAGATATACTTGACATGACATGGTTTTTTCCGAGTACGTGACCTATAGAATCCACCACTAGTCTAAACGTTCACTTGATTGCGGTAGCAACCACGTGATCTGGAACGCATGAAGTGCTACCTAGTTAGATTAATAAAAGACATGACATTAACACGTACACTCGCATGATCCAATTATATGTTACATGTTCATGTTGACTTGCTTACTTGTTTACATGTTACGCGTTCATGTTGACACATTTGCTTGCTTACTCATTTACATGTACATGTTCCTATTGATTGGTTTACTAGTTTACATGCATACCACTTGTTCCATGATATCTTGTTCATAATTCTGTTTGCATGTTGTATTTCTCCTATTATATAATTCTTGATTCTCTGTTCTTTCCGTGCTTTTGTTTTGTTTTATAATTGTCCCGTTAGCTTGTACCACTTGCAGCCCGTGACTTGCATTAACGGGTACCTCCTTGTTTCTTCTTTTTGTAATAATATACTTGCAGGCCTAGATGGAGAATTATCCGAAGGTGTTGCTGAGCAAAGATTTTAGTCTTATTTATTTTCATGATATTTCAGTTCTTGTTTTATTCATGTACTCTTTATTGTAATCGAGGCGTGTTTGACCCGTAACTATGTTTCTTTTCTAGTTGTTAGTGTTGTCCTGTATTATGTCATGTACTTTGTTATTCTATTGTGATTTTACATGCTTGCGTGGTTGATATTGTTATCTTATTGTTGAGTTAACTATACAGCTTATGAATGATGTATTCGCATCATTCACCAAACCTCAGTTACGCGCCTGTGTTCCCGTATTCTGGAAAGCGGGGCGTGACAAGATTTTTAGTGGTATCAGAGCCAGATTTGGCTAATGTGTTAGTTTGACAAATATATTAGACAGGCTTGACTCAACCAGGTTAGACTCTAATTATGATTGGAATTTAGCCAGGTTAACTCAACAACATATGTACCACGTTAATCACATGGATAATGAATAACCAACATATAACCTGGATATTCACCAACTTGATGGTTTTGCAGACTATGGCTGGTGAGGACACTTCGACTCCTCCGCCCAGGAACGAGACATCAGCGAATATTGCTGGCATTCTCCAGTAAATGCGAAGAATGATGGAACTACAACAAGAACACAACGAGCTAGTGAGAACCAGTCTGGAAAGGATTCAGGAGTACGCAAAGCTCACTCGACTGAACATATTTGCGCAGTAGCATCATGCCTTCGCCATCATGAAGCAGACCCATGAGAAGAAGAATCCAACGTGTAGCTATTACCGCAAGATTGGTCACCTACACAAGGATTGTTGTAAAGCCAATCATCAATGTCTTGAATGCGGAGCGAAGGACCACAAAATTCGGGACTACCCAAAGGTACAGAGAAGCGCACCAACTAGAGGATCAGCTCCCAGTGGAGGACAAGCTAAAGAGTGCGGTCAAGCCCCCGACCCGATTGCAGTGGAAGCAGAGACTGCCTGAATGCAATTGCAGGTATTTTGTTATTTTATCGCATTTCAATTCTTGGGTCATCATTCTTCTGTACTTGCATTCATTCTCATTGTTGATTCAATATTGAATATCATGCTAGTATTTCCTTCTTGTCGTATTCTCTTCAAATTTGGGTATTGCCACCACTTTGTTTATTCCCTTTTAAATTCTCTATTTTGTTACCCCACAGTTTGCTTTTGCCCTATCCTATATACAGCATACGCAAATTTCGAGGACAAAATTTTATTGTAAAGTGGGTAGAATTTGTAACCCCTGTTTCCATTAATACGTATTTTCAAAGTATTTTTCCGTATTTAAATCCTCAGTATCTTATAACTATTCTTCCTTAATTGAGTTTATTATTTAAACTATTTTGGAAACCCAATTGTTTATTAAAAGCCCAAGCTGTAATTTGATTTTATTATTTGTTAATCTAAGCCCAAATACCCTAATTATTTTATTAAATGTTTTGAAGCCCAACCCAGCTTGTGAAGCACCGATACGGGTACGGCGACACGGGTACGGGGACACGGGTGCGGGGGATACGGCAATTTTCAAAAAACTAGGATACGGGATACGGCGGGGATACGGCTATATATATATATATATATATATATATATATATATAAAATAAGAAAATGGTAAATATCATTCATTAAACATAAAAAAGATAAAGCATAAAGACTACAATAATCAATAATCCATAATCAACCTAAATTGGTTTGCGCCAGTGGGGTTCATGCTATCCATCAATAATCAACCTAAATTGGTTAGTAGAAACTTAGCATTTATAATTGAATTCATCATTGAGTTGTAGTCGCATATTTAGTATATACTTTTAATAAATTTATGTTTTTTTGTTTTTATGCAGATAGATGATAATTGAGAAACATCGGTAATGGAAAGATTTGAGCCGAGCGAGTTTATTTTCTTGCGCCAAAGAAGAAGTGATTCAATGTAAACTACAATGAGACTGCGTACAAATGTAACTTGTACCTTGTACAGTTGTACGTGTAACTGTGTGATTGTAATTTTTGTCCAAGAGAAATGTACAGTTGTGTTCTTATTAAGTGGAAGTTGTGGAAGTGGAACTATGTTACACCAAGTTCTTATTAAGACACTAAATTAAGCTAATAAAGTGAAACCGACATCAACAATATGTTGGTGTTTGTGTTCGGCAGCACCATTTTGTTAATGAGAGTGAGGATTGCAGAGACCAGCAATAGCTTCCAGAAAAAGATGATGAAAATGAAAATGGGCATATCTCAAAGATGATGAAAATGGACATATCTCAAAGAAAAGAAAACATCTAAAATACTCATTCACACTTCACAGCAATAGCATATAGAAAAGAAAAGCAAGCAGAAAACATCTAAAATAAAGCATAAATTAAAAAAATTAAGCATAGGTCTACCGTCAAAGTTCGTCGTCTTGCTGCGTCGCTGTCGACCCCGTGAAGTTCGTCGCCGTCGACCCAGTGAAGTTCGTCGAGCTGTCTTGCTGCGTCGCTGTCGACCCCGTGAAGTTCGTCACCGTCGACCCAGTGAAGTTCGTCGCCGTCACCAGAAGAAGGAAGAGGAGTTAGGGTTTCGATCAATTGGGGCTCAAAGTTAGGGTTTCGAATCTTTCGATCGATGATGAGATTGAGGAAGAGGAGTGGATAATGAAGTTGGGATTTGAGATTGAAGAGTGGGTTTCGATCGATGGGGGCTAGAGAGGGTTTCGATCGATCGGGGATTAGTTGAGAGAGAGGGAGATTGGGGACGGGTTTAAGAGAAAGAGGGTTTTTTTTATCTGAATGAGAGAGAGGGGGGGGGGATTTGGTAATAACAGATAGTTTTTTTTTTTAATTGGGCCGGGCCGTATCTTAAAAGAATTTTTGCCGAATCCCGCCGTATCCGATTAATAGGAACTGTAGGATACAGCGGTAGACGTGTCCCATACGTATCCCGCCGTATCCTGCCGTATCCCGTATCGGACACGTACGGGATACGGATACGCAGTGCTACATGAAGTGTCCGTGCTTCCCAGAACCCAGCCAATAATACTATTATTTTACATTATCTTGAGCCCTTTTATTAAAGCCCAAACCAGTACCCATCTATATTGTATAGATCAACCCATACACTCACCTGTATACAAATTTGTTCACATTTTCCCACTCTGCACAATCCCCCGTATCTCCACATTCCCCACTATCTCCAACTAATCAATATTATATTATTATTTTAAATCCCAAACCCCCACACCTTTTCTCCCTGTTATTCTCTCTCCCTCTCCTGTTTCCCAACAGAACCCAAACAAAAACAGAACCCCTACCCCCTTCTTCGACTTCTTCCCTCTTCTCCCCAAACCGCAACAGAACTCACCTTCAAGCCTTCGCCTCAAGCTCGTCGACAGCCGCAACTCCACTATCTCCGTCGTGGCCCTCCATCACCATCTTGCTCTCCTCCCTCGACTATTCGATTCCCCATCTCTGTACAGCCGTCGATCCGCCATTGCGGTCGTCTCCAACCTCCACTACCACGCGCTCTCTTGCTGCCATCCCCGAGCAGTCAACCACCCGAAGCACCCTCTGCCAGTCTTCACGTCGTCATCGCCGTCCAAATCCCGAGAACCCATCCCCGTCATCATCATCGTCGAGCCACCGAGCCCCAGTCGTCATCCCCTCACCGGCAGTCATCCACTCCCGACCGCTGTCTCCCTGCTCCTCCCACTCGCGCGTCACAACCGAGCGCGCTCACCACGAGCCCTGCGACTACACCCCGAGCCCCGCCGTTGTTGTCCAGTCTTCGCCCTCGTCCGCCAGTGCAACACCCTCAACCGACCCCTTGCCCTCGTCTTCACCTTTCCGTCCAGCCACCACTCGAACCACCGCTCCTCTCGCCCTCCGTTCTCGCTGTCATCGCCGTCAAAGCCACGCCATGGTGTCTTCCTCTTCCTCTGTTTCCGAAAACAGAGCATTCGCTCGTGCCGCCGTCCTTCGCCATTGCTGTCGCTTCCAGACCAACGCCGTCGTCAGTCGTTGCGCCTCGCCCCCAGTCGCCCAAGCCCGGTCGCCGCTTCTCTCCCGTGCCCTCTCTCTCTCAGTCGGATTAAAAAAGGAGAAGGGTTTTGATTGGCCGAACCGGTGTTTGGTGTTTTGCCACATCAGATCCCCGCTTCGCTGTCCCGTGTTTGCCCTCGATCTGGTGTGTAGCAGAAATCCTATTGGTGGGATCTGTCGTCCCGTGTTCTGGCCACCTTCGATCGTGATTAGCATTGCTGTTTTGGATCCGATCCAGTGTGGGGGTCTCACATAGCTATTGTTGCTGTTTACTTGGTTGCTTGGGTTTCTTTGCACAGTCTTCGCACGTGCTTTTGGGATTGCTCCACGGAACTCTGATCCCGTTATTCCTTATTCGCATTTGACTCATCTAAAAAAAAGGCAAGTCCACTTGAACTCAATTAATTTTTCTAGTTCATATTGACCTCCTGCAAGTAGTTCCTTTTCAATTATCTTAAAATTACCCTGTGTCCTTTCCGTTGGGAGTATCAAGGATTTACACGAGCTAACCCGACGTACTCTTGACATCGTAATACTATCCATTGACTCAAACCCAAGCCCAAACACATACATGACATGAATAAAATAACTAGAAATTGTATATGAGGAAAAATGTATTGTGATTGAATATATTGATTGATTGAGATATTATGACTTGAACAATGACATGATAAATTGACTCGTACATTGTAAAATCTATTCTAATTGTTGTACATCAGTGTAATGCATTTCATGATACATTAACATGTTAATTACCCACCTTGATGAACATATATGTGATGACATTTTATAATTCCTGCTGCCTTGTCTATCTTGTACTGAGGTTTCGACCCAGTTATAATAGAAATCAGCTAAAATAATATAAATATAAATTGTAGCCGTAAATGTCTAGTTGCTGATATCATCCTTGAACTTGAAATTCTGAACTGTAGCCTATGAGTTATCGCTATTTCAGTGTTACTGTGTCGGTTGTTTCAGATTTACTACTTCATGTTTATCATTGTGCAATGCATCATGTTGCTGCATTCTTATCATTCCCTTGACATCCTTACACATACTTGCATGGATATGAATGACTTAATAATAAAATACTAAATAAGTCGGAATTAATAAGGGTTGACTTAGTAGTGGATAGTCTCATAAAATGTACTCGGTAAGGCTTTTCGTGATATCGTATTGACATGGAATGAGGAGTATTGATTGTGAATGATTGATTGTAAATTGTAAATTGTAATGATTGTTAATGACACCGAGTACATGCTCTGTAGATCCCACCACGAAGTCTAAAACGAACACTGTTTTGTGTGCACCAAACTTGTGATATGGAATGCAGTAGTACGTGCACTAGATAGAAGAAACATGATAATAGACCTAGTTGGCACGTACATACTTGATTATGACCATTGTTTATTAGTACCGTTGTTGCTTTTGTAAATTTGATCTTGATTCATATTCCTTCATGTACCTTATTCTTTACTTTCTGCTTTCACTACTTGCTGTCCGGACTTGCTCTAAGGACAAATTATTCTTTCTTTTTAGATGAACAAGTACAGGTGCATAAGAAAAATTTCTAGAAGGCATTGATGAGCAGTTCTTCTACAATTGAAGCAGGAGCCTCTCGCACTATTTAGTAAGTTCTTATATTTCAGATTTGGTTATTGAATTTCATTCTCGTTTGTGTGATTATGTATTTATGCATGGTTGTGATTACTTCTTATCATGTTGTTGAGTTAAGACTGGTACAGCTTATGGATAATATGAGTTGGCGTACTCATATTATTCGCTGGACCTCAATTACATGCCTGTGTTCCCGTATTCTGGAAAGCAGGACGTGACACTTAATATTGCACAAGTTAGGATCAGTGTGCCCCTAACCCTCACCATACCGCCACGCATGAGGAAGAGTCCCAAGGGTCGACTAGATCCGACCAGAGGGATCACAGCTATCTCCACAAGATGGAGAGGCGCCTCAACAAGATCAATTCCGAAGAAAAACAACAGACCAATAGGATCCGCCCAAGCAGACCCCCCTCTCTAGGGCCATCATGGAAGCTCCGGTCTCCGAAGCCTTTAGGCCGCCCCACTTTGAATCCTACAATGTGGAGTCGAACTCAACCCTACAATGTGGAGTCGAACTCGGCCGATCATATTGAGAGTTTTAAAACTCTTATGATGATTCATCAAGCCTCGAATGCAGTCCTCTGCAAGGCCTTCCCAGCAACATTAAGGGGACCAGCGCGAGAGTTGTACCCCCGTCTATCCCAGCCACCATCTTCTCATTCGAACAGTTTGAGGAGCTCTTACTCACTTCATTGACAGTCGTCGAGCCGAAAAAACAAGTGCATTTTCGCTAACACTTAACCAAAGAAAAGGTGAACACCTAAAAAATTACGTTCAGCATTTTACAACCGAAGCCCGGTCTATTGCCTCCTTCAATCAATCGGTAACCTCTGCGGCATTCAGGCACAATGTCACTAACGCCGACCTCAGGACGTCTCTTGCCAAAAAGCCTCCTCGGGACTTCTCGAAACTCCTACTCAGGAGCGAGAAGTATATCCAAACGAAAAAGACTCTCAACCCCCCAGTCGAGGAACCGTCTTCCAAGAACAAACAGAAGGATACAAGCGAAGGACACCAAAAATATTAGAAAGATGACAATGGCCAGGGCTGCTCAGCCCCTCGTTTTGAAAAATTCATCCCCCACAGTGCTAGTATATCAACAGTTCTTATGGAGATGGACAAAGAAGGACTACTCTGCAATCCCCCTAGAATGAATAACCCTGACAAAAAAAGGAACAGGGATAAGTGCACTTTCATAGGGACCACGGCCACGACACGGATGATTGTCGGGCTCTCAAAGAGTAAATCGAAGAACTCATACAGCAGGAACATCTGGCCAAGTTCGTCAGAAAAAACGGGACTGATCCTCCACCCCAATGGGCCCAATGAGTTCCAAGACTCCGAACATGGAGCCATCCTCCACCTTATCTATGGAGGTCCAATGGGAGAGAACCAAACTCCTCCCAAGAGACCTTCGCCCTAATTCGTAAAGAGTGAATTCTAAAAGTTCCTCATTTTTTAGGTAATTGTCACATAAACAAATCTTGCGATCAAATAGTAACGGATTAGATTGCTTCAAAAAGTAAATGGAGAGAATCAGAAAGATCACCCAAAAGAGCTACCAGCATTTTACTATCTTCTTAACTCCATGATGGTGGGAAAATGGAAAACTCAAATCCTTCTTCTGGGGTTCTCCAAAAATATCAAGGCTATAAGAGCCCCACCGTTGCTGAAACAAGACATTAAATTCTTTAGGGGGGTGATGAGACATTGATATTAAAATAAAATTAAAAAAAACCAGTAGTCGTTAATCTCCTCCCTTACCCCGTCCCCACCTTTAAAAAGAAGAGAAGAAGGAGAAGAAGAAAAACGAAGGAGAGAAATACCTCAGCTTAAATCACACCCACTTGATTGGACGCCTTGACGGAGAGGGAGGGACGAGGGAGCGGTGGGCGACTGGGCGAGTGTTGCTGCTGCGTCGTCGTCGATGGAGATCGAGGGAGAAGCTGCTGCTGCGTCGTCGTCGGCGCCTTCGAGAAGGAAGATAGTGGTCGAAGATGAAGATCGCGGTCGAAGATTAGGGTTTTGAGGTAGAGGGCCAAGTGAAGCCGCCAAAACTAGCGATTAGGGGTTTGGAGGATGAGGGGTGACTGTTTGGCTGCAGATTTGCTTTGAGAATAATGATATGAAAATATGGGCCTCCCCAGTCCCCACATGCGCCACATCCACATGCAAAAGTCCACTCATAAACGAACCTATTAGTTCGCGAGCCCTACTCGAGCTGGCTCACAAACAATTCGCGAGCCAAACGAGCTCGTTATCCAGGCTCAAGCTCGACTTGAACTCGATTCGAGCCGAGTTTTGACCGAGCTCAAGTCGAGCTACTCACTCAAGTAGCTCTGTTGGTTTGCAGCCCTTCCTAATAATCCATGCAAAATCAAGTTAAATCCTCTAATGTTTTTTTTTTTTAGGTAAAAGGTGGAATAAGACCACCCTGTTTCATTAATAAGAAGTTAATAAAACAACTCCGGCATACCGGGGGAATACAGCAGTACAAAACAAAGCTACAATGCAGGAAAAAAAGAAAGAGAATAAAACATATCCCCCAACAAACCCTGGAGGGTGGGCAGAATACTACAAACTCCAATCAGCCCGAGAGTACAATAGGTAGAGACAGAACGCAGTCTGGTAAAGTCGCAGTCAGGCCTGGTGAAGCCAGTTCCTCAGTCCTCTAATGTTACAAATCCTCTACAAATCCTCTAATGTTATAATAAGCCAGAATACTACAAATCCTCTAATGTTAATGTTATACTCCTTTGATTCTCCAACAACTTTCGACAACTACCATCGGGCTTCTACCACCACTCTCCCTACTACCTTAACCTTCATCCCACCCAATCCTCAACTTATCTCATCACTGTTTCTGTATTTACAAATTGCAACTACAAACCCATATGATCGGAGCTATACTTCCATGCAATTCAACTTACCGAGAACATTCAAATTACCGCAGTATGTTTGAGATATAAAGCGCGAGAAATAAGGAACTCCACAGTATGTATTCCTCGTATATCTCTATGTATAATAATGGCATACATACCCTAATTTTCCGCCATACTCTGAATTATTATCTTTTGAAATGGAATAAGATGATAATAGATTTTGGACCAGTGAATCCAAGAGGATTGTGGCCTTACATACCCTGCCATCATGATCCTCTGTTAGTATCCATTTATCCAAGCAAACTGAAACCATAAGCTGTGGCCTTTCAAGTCTATAACATTATCCATCTCGACTGCCAATCAGTTCCGGGTCAGATCGTGCACACGACACACTTGCTAGTCCATTAGGAATTTGTAGGAGATCTAAATCAGTATAAGAACCTACAAGCTCCACGAGCAGATTGACCAAGACCTGGTTGTTCCGGTTCCGATATTACTCAAAGAGTTGCAGTGTTCTCAGTCGTCGAACATAGCTGACATAGCTGAACATTCCTATGAAACATTCCATTCTGGCAAATTTCAAGTAATGCATATTCACTAAATCTCACTGCAAACAAGTTAGAACATGCGGTAAAGATCGAGGACTACAACGATCTCACATCAAATTCTTGAAATGTGGTGAAATCAGCAAGCACAACTGCATCACATCAGGTTCTTGAACCAATATTCAATCCCTATGCAACAGCAAACAAAAAAAATATAGTAAAGTACAATACAATGTACTACACATAACGGTGATGCATACAATACATGTATTAAAGCACTGAAGAAAGTTTTACGTAACAGAATAAAGTGAATGATAGAAGGAAGAATCCTTTTGCCTATATGAGAAAGAAACAGACGAACAGAAACTCTCGGTTACAACAAAAGAACTCAGCTATCCTAAAAAATATTACAACAAGAAGCATCTATCTCAAAAACATTACAACAGAAACACTACTAATAAAACAAGTAACACATCCACACCATTCATAACTAAGAAACACTAACAAATGACCCCTCTTTCTCTCTCAACACTACAAAACTGCTGAATGCTTGGGAGCACTCATCAAAAAAGAAAGATTCTAACAATACCAACTCTAGCTCGTTCCTTAGTTACCACCGTCGCTATCCAGCCAACTCCTCAAGTTACACAATGCCTCGGCTGACAAGCTACAATTCCTCAAAATCGGCCTCTCACACTCCTCCCTCTCTGCTGAGAAGCAAATAACAATTGCTGTGAGATTGTCAACTGTCCGCAATCTTAATGCTTCCATGACAAGCTCCCTCGCACACTTCTCCGGGTCGTCGTGCCTTCTCAAACCCCTCCTTACAATCCCCACCGCATGCTGGCTCGACATCACGTCCCAAATACCATCACACCCGATGATGAGAAACTCATCCTCTTTGGTGAGTGTTGTGTTTTTGAACTCTGGCTCGGCAATGAGAGGGGAGGGGAGACCTCCAATGCTCGGGGTCTTCAAGTCCCAGTCACCGAGGGCTCGGGTGACAGAGAGGACCCCGTTGAGGTACCCATCATCGATATAGCCTCCAGATTCTTCAACTCTTTGGCGTTCGGAGGCGTGGACAGAACCCCGGTGGTCATGAGACATGTCGACTGCTTTGCCTCGGCGGCAGAGGACTGCTCGGCAGTCACCAACATTTGCTACCAAGAGGAGCCTGAATACAATGAAAACGGGAATGAGGAGAAGATCAGTAATAGCCTACCTAGCTATATGTGGGCGTGCACTGCATATGCTTAGGGAATTGGTGTTGTTACTGAGCATGAAACAGTTAATGAATTTTTAATGTGTGCTAAGCAAAGAGGAAACAAGTATGCATTTGTCATCTCTACTGTTGTGATGAAAATGCATTATTGAGGCTAGCCTTGTCCCAACTGTGTGAAGAAAACCTCTGATGCACCAGTGTGTTCATAACATGTCAACTAACATGCATCAAGTGTCTCAGCAATTGTGAATGTGGAGACCTGAAAAACCATGAAGAATTCTATCTCATTTACTCCCAGATGTTACATGCTTTACAGGAAATGAAGCTATTCTTAGAAAAATGTGAAAAAAATACATAGAAATATTATCAAATCAACCAAGGACATTGATATAAAGCATACTAAAGTTTGAAACGTTCAAGATAAAAGAGTACATATAAACCGAGAAAGAGTAAGACTCATGTCACTAGTCCAAGTATCAAATCAATGTTTTCATACAAGTTTAATCTTATAACCTACATCAAGTATCAATATTTTAAAATATTAAAAAATTAAGAATAAGACGCTACATATCCCAATAAATAAAGGAGGATAAATGAAGGGATGCAAACCTTCCTAATACTAATACAGTGAGGGCCGTTGTCCCACAAGAGCTGCTCACAGAGCAATCATCAGCCAGAGCGAGGTCAACTTGGAGAAATGATCTCCGAATAGAGTTCTCAAGTTCATGTAGGAACATGGGGTCGAATTTGGATGCCTGCAGGAAGCTCGACTCACCAAAGAAGAACCTGAGGGCATGCCTTCGGATGTAAAATGCTGCTTCTGGACCACCATGGCCATCAAAAACCTACATTCAGTTCAAAAATAATGTTATTCCAAGGGTGAACTACAAAACATCTTGCCATCCATAAAGTAGGACTTGACACAAGTAACTCACGGAGTTTGTAACCCCGTCAGATTTCAAGAGGATTCAAAAACAAATGAGCTAATTTTCGGATTGACAGCTAACAACATCTCGGGCTTACCTAACTCAAGGACATTAAGTTATACTTTATCGAGAGAAAAGGTTACAAGTGCCAAACTCCCATAAATTGATAACTTTACTAATAGTGTTGAACCATATGAATTACTTACACCATAGAAGGCAGTAGGTGTGGGACATCCAAACAAGGTGCTGAGATAAGAAGAAAGATCATCAACGCAGATGTGCTCATCTTCCATATCTTTCCTGGTCCCAATATCGGTGAAGCTACCAGATCGGAGACATGGAACAAATTCAAGAATGGGCTTGACAGGAACATCGGGATTTGAACCTGAATTTCTGGCATCCTGGATAGGAGAGAAACCCAGAAAACTTCAATTAGGTATAAGATACATGAAGGATCATCAATTAACAAAATACCACATATAGCAGGAAAATTGGCAACATACACATCATATATAGGAAACCACATTTTTTCCTGATAATAACAATTTATCATCAGTGGAAAGAAACAAAATTATCACACATCACTTTTGGCATTTGCATTAAATCTTGCAGAGTTTAGAAATCCGAGTTCATCTCTCTCTCTCTCTCTCTCCCCCCCCCCCCCCCCCCCCCCCCCCCCTTTTACACCCACCAAGCCCTGACTGAACATGCCACACCATTCAGGTTTGTAGTTCCCTCTAACTAAACTCCCAACTCTACTTGGTTAATCATACCTTTGCCTTCTTCTACATGTAACTGCTATGGTATTTTATCTTTAAGACCCTGTTTGGGAAAGAGGTTAAGTTCTCATGATTGGAGTTCGTACAGGTAGGAAACAAATCCTGTGAGAAGTAGATTTATTTCCGTATCATAATAACCACATTCCCAAACAGGGCCTTAGGGCCTTATGCTCCTGAATCAGTCTGTCATTTTAGATTCACACGTTGCCTATTTTGACCTTTTAAACAAAACTCACAACCAATAACAAAAGCAAACCGTTGCTTAATTATGCATCATCTAAGTATTTTCCCACCAAAATGGGGTCGGAAATGGAGCACACAATGCCTGAAGATGATGCGGTCACACGACAAATTGTTGTACAGAACGAGCTAACCACCTCCCCTTTACCCTCTACATTTTTTAGGTCTAATTCCTTGTCTGCATTGAAACATTAAAATGTCTACACTGGAGAGATGATAGATTTGCTAAATGTAGCTACAATCAACAGTCATCCAAAGATAAAGCCGAAAGATAACCTAATTTTCAACTTCAGACAAAGGAGCATACAAATAGTAGGACACCAATTGTTTTCTTGTTATCAAATCTAATACCATTAGAAACCTACTGTTAAAGCACAACCATTCTTCCTTCCACAAACTAGCTCGATTATTATAATTCCACTGGATTGTTCATATGAATATCATTAAACCACAACCACCCATCAAGACAATTTTCACTAAATTAATCATAAATTCATAACCAACCATTAAATTTTGGGTGTTTAACATGTGTACTCCTAACAAATAAGCTAATATTATATATACCCCTCACAAATGAATATTATCATATTTGCCCCTAACAATGTGAGCATTAACCATATATATCCCTTAGTTTACAAGATAGTTGGGATTGGGAGTTAGATTGAGACTGAGATTTAGATTTGAGGTTTAGGGATGAAGATGATGTAGCTGTGAAGTTTGGATATTATTTGTGGAGGTGGGTTCGGTAGGAGGTGGTGGTTGGGCGGTAGGAATATTATTTGTGAGGTTTGAATACAGTGAAGTCGGGTTGCCGGTAGGAATTAGTAATTGCTAAAGAAGAAGATGAAGAAACAGTAAGAATTTTTTTTGCAGTCAATGGCTAAACTAAAAAGCATCTAGGGACTAGCATCCTATAATCGAATCCGACACAAGGAAACACTACAATTGGAGACAGAATTCTAACCGAGTGTCAACTTAAGATGAATTTCATATTGGTAGTGGTAAATGTGATAATATTCATTTGTGAGGTGTATATATGATATTAGCATATTTGTTAGGGGTACACGTGTTTAAAAACCCTTGAATTTTCAATCCTATTTAACAACAATTTAAGGGTTTCCCTTTTTAGTCCAATTTTCAAAAGATTTCCAATTTCCAAAAAATTCTCATCTGTTAATAGTGCCTCTTCAATTTCAAGAGATGTCTATTCATCACAACAGTTTCTTCTTTTACACGTGCAGAGCACATGCCATGAATCTAGTCCTTTCTTTCTTTGGAAATTAGGCCACTTTCTACAATCACAAAAAACTTGCCCCTTCCAATTAATTCCTAAATTCCCACAACACAGAATTTCATCAAATACTAAACAAACCCATCAAATCGACAAAACCAATCAAAGCACTTTCCTGATAACTTAAAAAAAATAGATTAAACTATCTCACCAAATCGGTTGCAACCGAGCTCGAGCCACTGCCTACCACCACCGGCGTAGGCGGCACCACCGCCTCCGGCGAAGTCAGGTACTTCACATCACTGGATGTGAAACTGCGATGAATAAATTTCGCGCCCGCCACCATCGTAAGTTTAGTCGGAATCCGGCGATTCTGATACCAATCGGATCGGAAGAAGATGAGGAGTTCGAAGATCTGAGAAAGGTCGGAGCTTGACGAAAATTAATGGTCGTATTTGGTAGGTGGAAGATGAGAATTGGCGATTTTCGGGATTTAGGGGTTTTTTTTTCTATATTGAATTTTACAGAGGGCCGTTCCCGCTGTCTGCAAATTTTATAGATAAGCAATTTACAGAAGAGCCCTTCACAAATAAGTTATTTAACATCACGTTGGCAACTGAGGACTTATCACAAAAAGTTTTGCAAAATCAAAATAATTAAATAACTCAAAATTATATATTTTTTAACACCTATTTAAGTAGATTTTGATGAAATAATGCGTATGAGATAACTTAGTCATATGTGGATATTTCATGGAAAGTTACAAAGATTGGGAGAGTAATTTTTTTTAATAAAAAATTGTCGTTATTGTAACTTGCACAAAATTAAAATTATATGTGCCTAGTTTTTTAAATATTATTTATTCTGAGAGTGATTATACTTCTCAACCTCGGTCAAGAAAAGCGACTGACTAGAATTCTTTTTTCTGAGACGTAAATCAATGATATTTTGAATAGATAAACTGGTATCAAGAATACAAAGATTTTATCCAATTTGACAGTCTGTTAGAAACAACTGAACAATCGTTTATCTAATTTATGGTAAGACTTCATAGTTTCAAAGAAGTAGAATTACATATAAAATATAGTTTTCAGTTTTAATAGTCAAGTTCATTCATTATAACTTCTATCTATATATTGTACATAACATTCTCAAATATTTAATCCTTATTCGCTAATTACATGCAAATATTTTATGTTAGCTGGGGTTGGTGAAGGCGACCATCTACCACCATATAGCAAAATGCAAATTCCAATTTCACAGGGTCATATTAAGATAATTACTATCCAACCGGCAAAAGGCAGTACGAACTGACACGTATCAATCGGTTATGCCTTCAATGAGGCGCATGTGAGGACACGTGGGTGCTTCCCGATGACGTAGGCAGTTGGAGGAAGGTGATGCACAATTACCTAAATACCCTCAAGTGATCAAGTACATTATGGAATGAGAATATGAGACAGTCAAGTTAATAGGGGTATTTTGGATAAGAGGGGGAATCTTTTTGGCGGCCTCAATCTGCTGACATCACCATTTTTGCCGCCATTGTGAGTGGTTTTGGCCTTTTGGGACTAGATTCTCAGAGGGGTAGTTGAGGTATATGTATCTAACTTTCTCTCAATTTTGTAGTTACCACCCTTACCTTTTGTTAAATTAATTAAAAGATATATTAATTAAACAATATATTAGTTAAAATTAAGAAAAAAATTATTTATTATGATACTTCAAAAATTAACAGACAATTTTGGATTAAGAGATTGCCATGTTAGAGCATCTGCAGTTGTTGGAAGTTAAATTTTTGGTATTTGACAAATAGAAATATGAAATTTGGGATTTAGTTGTAGTCGTCTAAACCTAAAATTTAGCTTTTCTTCCTAAAAAAGAGACGGACAGAAGATCATTATCTGTGGGAGCAGAATTTTTATTTAATAATTAAAAAATGGACGGAATATCATATCCCGTCCGAGAGCACCCAAAATCTGAAGTTAAGAGAGAATGGACCCATAATTTTGGACTATAAGCCTAATGTACAAGATTTTTTAAAAAATGGAGAAGTGGAGTTGCTCGGACGGAATATGATCTCGTTTCTTTTGGGTTTTTTCATAAAAAAATTAAATCATATCCCGTCTGATTTGTTTAATTAAAAAAAATACCCCAACAGCCATCAGACAGGATATGATATTCCGATTGCCAAATTTTGGTTTTTGCCATTTCGTCTATCAAATTTGGTCATCGACTGTTCACCTCATACCCAAAATATGGATAAATGGTCAATGACTACAGCTGATTTTCTGCCAAAATTTTCAAAATATGGAAATTTGGCCAACAACGACAGATGTTCTTAGTCTTGCAATTAGGCATATCTAATTTATAGAATTAGTGGTATGTTACAGCTCTACTTTACTAATAACTTTATAGTTCATTTTCAATTGTCAAATTATCTTCAGTTGTATTAGAGCTGGCAATGGGTCAGGTTTGGGGTGGACCCATATAAACCCGGGCCCAAGCCCGAGGTTGAAAACATAGGCCCGAATGTGACCCGATTTTTCTTCAGGCTTAAAAAGCTAGGTCCAAGCCCCGACCCGAATTAGGCCCGACAATAGGTTCGGGCCTAAGTCCGAACTACTTATGCATGTTCTAATATATAACTTTCTCATAAAATAAAACTATATCAAGAATAATATATAATATAAAAGAAAATTAATAGGAATACTATAAACTTTTGAGTAATTAACATCTAATTTGTCTATGTTCATTTAATTATATATATTAGGCATAATTTCTCTATCTATAAACTTTAACACTCATTTTAATTTACTTACATGATTATTCTTTTTTTAAAAATCATACATAAATATACATGATGTATACAAAAATATACACCTGCACATATAAAAATTTGATTTGGGCCCATCGGGCTTTAGCACTTGGGCCCGAGCCCGACCGGAATTTTTCTCGGGCCAAAAAAATTGAGCCCGAGCCTGACCTGAAATGAAAATTATTAGTCCAAACCCGCTAATTATCAGGTCGGACCTAGGCAGTCTTAGGTCGGGTTCGGGCCAATTACCACCCTTAAGTTGTATATCTTTAAACATCAAAATATATATAATACTTTTTTAATAAGTGAGGAAAAAAGTTTTAATGTTGATATAGTATTCTAAATAATAGATTATTTAATTAATGGTGAGAATTTCTATGCAATTTCCAAAAGAAAAGTTGAAAGGAACCCAAGCCCCCGAAATGGTGACCATGAAAATTTGGGTAAAATGGTAGACATGGATCAAGTTGGATGGTGTGCATTAACACTACCTTATCAACATCTCACGACCTAAAAGATGAACCCTAGAAAATTAATTATTGAAATACAAATCAATGGCTTTGTTGGGCTTACTTTAACGTATCCAATGCTTGGTGCTTTCATTCAACTCCTTTGTTCTTTGTTGGTGTTGTTGGCTACTTCCAACCTCTCTTTAGGTTTGTCCATGCTTGAATGCCTTATCATAATCTCATAATGGCCACTAATTGCAAAAGTGATAGAAGGTATAGCATATGTTAAGGCCCTAAATGAAAAGCTCAAACTCTCTTTGTTTCATGACCACATTAAAAAGGTATATATCTTTTATGGCGAAGACATCTGGAAGGAAACCAATCCTGTATTGCATCTCTTATGGGATGTACTCAGATTCCACATTGTATCTCTGCCTCTCTGTTAGCTTCAGAAATTGGTGCAAGAGCAACTTTCAAAGTTGGTGAAAATAGGATGAGCATAATTTACGCTTTTGGATCTCAGTCTGACAATCACCTTTCCTGGAAACCTTTCGAGAATATTAGATATGAAATATTAGTTTAGTCTCATACTGAATAATGTATTATTTTTGTATTTGCTTTTTTTCTATATATATAAGACATTGTATCCAGTTATCAATAAAATCAATAAATCCAATAAGTCAATAAAGTATTCTTTTATATTCCTCAGAGTCTCTATTCTTATAAGGCTTATACTGATTTTCTCTTCGTCATCGAGGTGGAGTAGTTCTAGCCTTTATCGGATCACTCCACCTCCTAACATCCTGTCGGAGAAATCTACTCCCACAACTTATAGTGCTAATAGCAAGAGTGTACCACAAGCAATAGAAACTCTCAAAAAATAGATGAACCAAGAACAAGTCACCACAATATATGATCTCATAAGAACACAACCAATATACAGAGATAACCAATACTTCTTATTCCCAAAGAAATACAAAGATTACAAAAGAGATTACAATCCTCAATCTCTCTCTCACCTTTGAAACACTCGGCACAATCTCTCTTGAAGTTGAATAATGATCACGGCATGGGATTAAACCTTAGAGTTTACGGCCATATATATAGCCCTCAAGAAAACCCTAAAAGATATACACAAATCTAGCAAATTGGGTCTTTCTCCCGTAAGCTCAAAAGACGTCTCAGCGTCGGTGTCGGTCGACCGCACCCCAAGCCGGTCGACCGCACCATGCAGAACCAATCCAGAGTGCTGACCGGTCGACCGTTCCCTCCTCTGTTGAATGTCTGCACTCGAAGAACTCCCAGTCGACTGGGTTGGTCGACCGCACCCCTAGCCGGTCGACCGCAACCTTCCGGACTTCTCTTCTTCTACTTGCTGCTTGTCTTCTCTTGCTTCTTTGTCTTCTGCTCTTCTTCTCCAACTTCAAGTACCTCGTGCCTACGTGTATTTGAGGCCACAATTCCTGACAATCTCCCACTTGGACCAAATACACCACGCTTCAAAGTTATTGCGATCTTTCCTCGCATTATCTCTGCCATCTCCCACTTTCATGGAAGACCTATGTACTCCCCACTTTCATGAAGAGCACCTCCGCTACTCCACCACGTGGAGTGCACCAACCACCCCTCATCGCCTCATGAAGGATATGCTCCATCAATCACATAGAGCACGAATAACGGAGAAGCAATCTCCCGTGTCGGATTCCGTGTTATAAGACTACCCACCTCGCAAGATCTCCATCAACACCGGACATGGTTCAAAGCTTCTCAATGCACCCTCCGCACAAGAAACCTCTGTGGACGATACCTCCACAAACTCCGCAGACTGTTCAACCTCTACAGTCCCAATTCGGCTATCCTCATCGACATCACCCCGCATATTGAAATCAGTGCTCTCTACCTTACAGGAGCGACTTGAAGCCAATCGCAAAGTACCCTCTCCGCAGCAACATCTTGCCCACAAGGATCACTTCCATAGCCAGTAGCTCCCACTAAATTAGTAACCTCCCCTCCACAACTGAAAGAACTCGGTTGCACCCCACACAACCTACTACTCGATTCCGGCTGAGAGTCAACTACAGGAGAAACGCCCCTTACATCTCTAAGCAAATACAGCATTTCCTCACGCTTCCCTTTTGCAACCACCTTTGAACCTGCAGCTATGCACCATTCCCCACTACCAACTGTAGTAGACAATCCCTCCTTGTCTAGCCTTCCAATCGAGATAAGATTTTCTTTCAAGTCTGGAACATGCATTGTCTCCTGCAAGACAATACTTTGATCATCAATGGTATTCACGCGAACAGTACCAACCCCACTACAGGACACCGGTGACCATTCCCTACGATCACATCTCCAAAAGAACCCTCCTCGTAGTCATCAAATATCTCTATCCTCAGAGTGCAATAAAAAGAAGCTCTTGAATCAACACATCAGTCTTGAGTTTCCAACTCCTCCCGCGCTGATAAGCATAGATTCTCAACAAGCCCCACTTGAGCTTCCTTTGGAGTATCTCTCTTCAGTTTCTCGTACTTCTTCTTCATATAAGCCTTGCAACTGCACATCATGTGACCCTTCTTGTGATAATACCAGCACTCAGACCCATGTCCTCTATCGCTGTCATCAGACCCACTCTCAGATGAACTACTCTGATTCTTTCTTCTTCGACTGCTCTTAGATCTCCCACGTTTCTTCTCAATGTACTTGGCGGAATCTCTAGAAGATGATGATGGATATCCCCCGTTTCTTACTCTTCTCACCTCCTCATTCAGAATGCTACTCACCACATCCTTTAGAGTCGTCGAATCTGTCATAGTGCCTGTAATAGTCTGTTCTACCGTACCATAAATATCGGGTAAAGTAGATAGAAGTAACAATGACTGGCCCCTCTCTAAAAACTTCAAACTTGCAGCTTCCATCTGGTTGTAAACCATACAGTAATTGTTCACATGCTCTGCTACTGAACCCCCTTCCTACAACTTCATATTAACCAATTTCTTCAGATGAAGAATTTGATTAGATACCGACGGTTTCTCATACATATCCGTGAGAATCTCCATAGCCTCCTTTGTGGTCTTTGCCTTCGAGATATGAAATAACGTCTTTCTACTCAGCCCCAACTGAATCTGCCCCAGCGCCTTCTGATATAAACGATTCCACTCTACCAAGACTTTTGCATCCTTGTCTGCACCAACCAGCTTCTCATCAAACAACGGACCATCAAGATCTTTCTGACGAAGATATGCTATCATCTGAATCTTCCACATCGAGAAGTCACTCCTATCGAATCTCTCGATCTTCATCTTGTTATCGGCCATCTCGAACCAACTGCTCTGATACCACTTGTCGGAGAAATATACTCCCACAACTCGTAGTGCTAATAGCGGAAATACACCACAAGCAATAGAAACTCCCAAAAAATAGATGAACCAAGAACAAGCCACTACAATATATGGATCTCACAAGAACATAACCAATATGCAGAGATAACCAATACTTCTAATTTCCAAAGAAATACAAAGATTACAAAAGAGATTATAACTCTCAATCTCTCTCTCTCACCTTTGAAACCCTCGGCACAATCTCTGTTGAAGTTGAATAATGATCACGGCATAGGATTAAATCCCAGAGTTTACAGTCATATATATATCCCGCAAACCCTAAAAGATATACACAAATCTAACAAATTGGGCCTTTCTCCCGTAAGCCCAAAAGATGTCTCAGCGTCGGTGTCAGTCGACCGCACCCCAAGTCGATTGACCGCACCATACAGAACCAATCCATAGGGCTGACCGGTTGACCGCACCCCTAGTGTCGGTCGACTGTCCCTTCCTCTGTTGAACGCCTGTACTCGAAGAACTCCCAGTCGACTGGGTTGGTCGACAGCAACCCTCCAGACTTCTCTTCTTCTACTTGCTGCTTGTCTTCTCTAGTTTCTTTGTCTCCTCCTTTTCTCCAACTTCAAGTACCCCGTGTCTACGTGTATTTGAGGCCACAATTCCTAACACTTTCCTCTCCCTCTCCCAATCAAATCTCAAAACCCCAATCTCCTCCACTAATCAAATCAGCCGCCAACCTAATCTCTAATCAATTCATAATCTCTAAACCCTAACCCTAATCCACAACAATAGCCATAAGGCTTATACTAATTTTCTCCTCGTCATCGAGGTGGAGTGGTTCGCGTCTTTATCGGAATCACTCCACCTCCCTCTCCCGATCAAATCTCAATACCCTAATCTCATCCACTAATCAAACCAGCAACCAACCCTTATCCCTAATCAATTCATAATCTCTAAACCCTAACCCTAATCCACAACAACAGCGAGAGCGGCTACACCAACAACAATCGACTGCCACCACCATCACCCATCTCCATCCCAACATCATCCTCTCCTCCTAATCCCGACGTCACCATCACTGCATCTTCCCCGCTACAACAAAATCAACTCCGGCGAATGCAATACTCCTCCCCGACTGCACCTTTCTCCCTGACCGCATCTTCTTCAACTAGAGCAGCGCACTCTGATGCTCACTACCCAAAAAGTCCCCCTACTCCCGCTGCCTCCCCGCACCCGAATCCCTAGCCGCCACTCCCCTTCCCTCGCCCAGAACCCTAGCCGCCACTCTTCTCACATCCTCTGTTATTTTCCAACTACACCCAAACCTAAATCCAATACCTAATACACAACAAATACTGAACCCAATACTCAAACCTAAACTATACCCAAAATCCAAACCCTAATACCATATTACACTATACCCAAAACCCTATACTTCAAACTTCAATACCCTATACCAAAAAAAAAACAAAAAAAAAACCCGAACCCAACCACCTAATACTCCTTAACCTAACCTGAAACCCGACCAAAACCATAACCCGTTTCTATTCCCTATAATAATAATAATAACCTGAACCAAACCTAACCCAAACCATCATACCCGAAAACCAAACTCGAACCCACACCCAAACCCTAAACCTACTACTCTCTCCTCCCGTTGCGACTGTTGCCATCGCCTGGCGTCCGCAGATTCAAAAAAACAAAAAACAAAAACAAAACTTTCTTGTAGGTTCTTCAGCTTCTACAGTCGTCGTCACGATCCCGAGAGATTCCGATACGTCGTCAGCAAACTCACACTAGTTGATCGATTGTGAGTTTGAAAGGGAGAGATATCGACATCATCCTAGTTCCCCGTCTCCCTCATCCCACCTCCCGTCATCACCCTCCAACTTCTGCATCTACAAATTCACACTGGTTAATCCATTATGAGTTTGAGAGGGGGGGAGGATCCCAACATCATCCTAGTTCCCTATGTCCATTCCGTCCGCTGAGGTCATCCCGAACTACTACCACCACTACTTCTACTACTTCTTTAGTGTCAAGAGCCGACACAAACTCCTACACTTAATAGATTCAAGAGTTGGATCGTCCCTTGCGCCAACTACGGTGTGTCATCCCTTGCGTCATCTATTGTGCCTCGTCCCCTTCTACACTTACCAGATCCAAGAGCCGGATCGTCCCTTGCGCCATCAACCAAGCACTGTCCCTGCCCCACTACCGAGCGCCTTCCCTGCACCGTCACCAAGCAACATCCTTGCGTCGTTCCAGATCCAAGAGTTGGACCATTCTTGCAACATCTACTGAATGTCATCCCTGCGCTACTAGCGAGCGTCTTCCCTGCACCACTACCAAACATCATCCATGTGCTGTCCTAGATCCAAAAATCGGACCGTCCCTACGCCATCGTGCGTCGTTCTTACCACATAAACATCGTCAATATTTCATACTCATGCTGCTTGAAACAACTTGAGTTTGAGAGGGAGTGTTAAATGTGAGATATTAGTTTAGTCTCATATCGAATAATGTATTAGTTTAGTGTTTACTTAGAGCATCTGTAGTCGTTGGCTATGTAGGATAATGGCTCGATTCTGGTTCAGATTGTTTTGGAGTATTTGCAGCGAATGAAAGTTCCAGTATATCAGTCGACTGGGTTGGAGGATCAGGCGACTGTCCAGAGAGAAGTTTCAAAGACTAAAGATACAGCAGCAGCAGTCGACTAATCAGTCGACTGTCCCGAAGGAAGTACCAGTCGACTGGTAATTCGACCAGTCGACTGTCGGCGGGTTTTGGATCCAGAATAGGCCCATTTCGAAAGGCCCAATAGTTTCCCTATAAATACGACCCGTTAGGGTTTTGTAATTAAGAGAGACGAAAATTAGAGACCTCTTTTCGGATTTTGCAGCCGTCTTCTCTTGTAAACTTTGTTTTGCCCATCGTTGATTATAGCAAGAAGAAATCCCAACCGCCCCGTGGATGTAGGCATGTGTTTTGCCGAACCACATTAAATCTTGTGTTCTTGTGTTGCTTGTTTTTCTATTTTTCTCGCTGTTTCTCTCGTTTGATTGTTGGTTAGTTTGTATTCCGCACAACAAGTGGTATCAGAGCTATTGGTTCGACCTAGAGGGAGATGGCGAGTGATGCAGATGCAACCAAGGATGTTGTGGGATCAAGTTCTTCTAGAACAACGATTCACAACGCAAAATTTGAAGTTGAAAATTTTGATGGGACAAACAATTTCAGGATGTGGCAATGTGAGGTGTTGGATGTTCTTGTTCAACAAGAACAAGATGTTGCTTTGGAGAAAGAAAAACCTAAGGATATGTCCGAAGCAGATTGGAAGAAGTTGAATCGAGTTGCGTGTGGGACTATTCGGCTCTTTATTGCGAAGGCTCAGAAGTATGATTTGATGAGGGATACCATTGCTGCGGTGTTGTGGAAGAAGCTCGAAGACAAATACATGAGGAAAAGTTTGGAGAATCGGCTGTATTTGAAGAAGAAACTTTTTCGCTTCATCTATACAGAAGGTATGTCTATGAATGCTCATGTTGAATCATTTAATAAATTATTGGCTGATTTGTTAAATTTGGATGAGCAAATTAAAGATGAAGATAAAGCCCTAATTCTGTTGAATTCATTACCTGAAAGTTATGATCATTTAGCAACTACTTTAATATATGGAAAAGACACTGTGAAATATGAAGATGTTGCAAATGCTCTTTTGAATAATGAAACTAGGAGAAGGGATAAAATGGTTGATAGAAAAACTTCTGAAGCATTGATTGTAAGGGGCAGGACTGAGACCAGATCTGAGTCCAAATCTGGGAAAAAGGGAAACAAATCTCGTTCCAAATCGAGAGGAGTTTCGAAGGACAGGAAAATACCGGCCAAAGATGAATGTGCTTTCTGTCATGAAAGGGGGCATTGGAAAAAGGATTGTCCAAAGCTACGAAATAAGGAAAATTCGACTGCAAATGTGACTGTTGATAATTTAGATAGTGGCGAGGATTTTTCTTTTGCACTTGCTTCTAGTCCCTCACTTTATCAAGAAGTATGGTTTCTTGATACAGCAGCCTCCTATCATATGTCTTGGAAAAAGGAGTGGTTTACTTCTTTGGAGTATATGGATGGTGGTGTAGTTTTGATGGGAAATGATGCACCTTGTAAGAAGGTAGGAATCGGGAAGATTGAATTGCTAATGCACGATGGTCTTATTAGGGAGCTTTCAGATGTATGGTATGTTCCAGATTTGAAGAAGAATTTGATTTCACTTGGTGCTTTGGAGGCCAGTGGATTGAAATTTGCTAGTGAAGGTGGCATTCTGAAGGTGACTAGCGGATCACTCGTGGTGATGAAAGGGCAAAGAAAAAGGAACTTGTTTTTCTTGCAGAGAAAAACATATTTGGGTCAGGCTGCCAGTATAACTGAAAAGCCTAAACAGGTTGTTCCCGACTCTACTAGGTTGTGGCATATGCGACTCGGGCATGCAGGAGAAAAGGCCTTGCAGGGACTTGTGAAGCAAGGGTTGCTTAGAGATGCTAAAGGGTGCAAGTTGGAATTTTGTGAACATTGTGTTTTGGGTAAGCAAACTAGGGTGAAATTTGGTACAGCTGTACATCAGACAAAGGGTATCCTCGATTATGTGCACACAGATGTTTGGGGCCCTACTCAGACACCTTCTATGAGTGGTAGACACTGGTTTGTTACTTTTGTTGATGATTACTCCAGACGAGTTTGGGTATATACCATGAAGCACAAAGATGAAGTTTTGACATTGTTCACAAGTTGGAAGAAGAAAGTTGAAAATCAGACTGGTAGGAAGATTAAGGTTCTGAGGTCAGATAATGGAGGGGAATACAAGAATGATCCGTTTCTGAAATTGTGTGAAGATGAAGGGATCCAGAGGCACTTCACAGTTAGGAAGACTCCACAGCAAAATGGGGTTGCAGAAAGGATGAACAGAACCTTACTTGAGAAGGTGAGATGTATGTTAGCACAGTCTGGATTGAAGAAGACATTTTGGGCAGAAGCTGTTATATATGCAAGCCACATTGTCAACCGTTTACCATCAGCAGCACTTGAAGGCAAAACGCCTATTGAGGTATGGAGTGGTAAACCTGCATCTGATTATAGTTTTTTGCATATATTTGGTTGTCCTGCTTATTTTCATGTAACTGAAACTAAACTTGATGCAAGAGCCAAAAAGGCTATATTTGTTAGTTTTAGTACTGGTGTCAAAGGTTACAGGTTGTGGTGTCCAGAACAGAAAAAGTTAGTAATCAGCAGGGATGTGACCTTTGATGAGACCAGCATGATAGGCTCGGGACAGTCGACTGGTGGTCGAGAACAGTCGACTGGTGAGCAGCAGAATAGTGGGAAAGTTCTCCAACAGGTGAGCAGCAGAAGCTCGGGACAGTCGACTGGTGTACAGGATCAGTCGACTGGTGATCGACAGCAGCAACAAAATTGGAGAGTTCTCCAACAGGTGGAGTTAGAAAAGCTTTCAGTTGAAAATCCTGCCCAAAATAAAGATGATGTGGTTGATACTGAGGATGAGGAAGAAGTTCCTAACCCTCCCCAGCACGAAGAATCAATTGCAGCAAGAAGGCAAAGAAGAGATATCAAACGACCATCTCGCTTTACAGACACAGTTGCATTTGCTCTTCCCATTGTGGATGATGAAGTTCCCTCCAACTTCAAAGAAGCTACTAGAAGTTCTGAAAATACAGATTGGAAAGTTGCTATGGATGAAGAGATGAACTCTCTTCATAAGAATCAGACTTGGGATCTAGTGCAACTACCAAAGGGGAAGAAAGCAATTGGTTGCAAGTGGGTGTATACGAAGAAAGAAGGTCCAAAAGGCAGTGTTCGGTTCAAGGCTAGACTCGTTGCAAAGGGGTATGCTCAACAGGAAGGTATTGACTATAATGAAGTGTTCTCTCCAGTTGTGAAGCATCCTTCTATTCGGATTTTGTTGGCATTGGTAGCACAGTTTGATCTTGAATTGACACAGATGGATGTGAAGACTGCGTTCTTACATGGGGATCTAGATGAAGAAATTTATATGTTGCAGCCAGATGGATTTAAGACAGCTGGGAAGGAAAATTGTGTTTGCAGGTTGAAGAAGTCTCTCTATGGGTTGAAGCAATCTCCAAGGCAGTGGTATTTGAGGTTTGATCAGTTTATGAAAGTGCAGGGATATTCCAGAAGTGAGTATGATCATTGTGTCTACTTCAGGAAGTTGCAGAATGGTTCTTTCATATATTTGTTATTATATGTGGATGACATGTTGATTGCCTCTAGAAATGCTAAGGAGATTCAAAATTTGAAGAATCAGCTGAGTTCTGAATTCGAGATGAAGGATCTTGGTGAAGCCAAGAAGATACTTGGGATGGAGATAACTAGAGACAGAGCAAAGGGCATAGTGAGTTTGACACAGAAGCAATATCTTTTGAAGGTGCTGAAACGGTTTGGTATAGATGAGAAAACTAAACCAGTCAGTACACCCTTAGTCACTCATTTCAGAATTAGTGCTTCTCAGTCTCCAAGTACAGATAAAGAGAGACAGTATATGGCTAATGTACCTTATACTAGTGTGGTTGGCAGTTTGATGTATGCCATGGTTTGTACTCGACCAGACATCTCTCAGGCGGTGAGTATGGTTAGTCGATATATGCATGATCCAGGTAAAGAGCATTGGCAAGCAGCTAAATGGATTTTGAGGTACATAAGTGGCACCACAGATGTGGGTTTGAAGTTTGAAAGGGATGACAATATTAGCAGGTTATTGGTTGGTTATGTTGATTCTGACTATGCAGGTGATCTAGATAAGAGGCGGTCTACTACAGGCTATTTGTTTACTATGGCTAGAGCACCTATAAGTTGGAGGTCCAATTTGCAGTCCACTGTAGCGTTGTCTACTACTGAGGCTGAATACATGGCAGTTGCTGAAGCTATGAAGGAAGCCATTTGGATTCATGGACTTTTGAAGAGCTTGGGAATTCATCGGGAGAAGGTGGAGGTACACTGTGACAGTCAGAGTGCTATTCATTTAGCGAAGAACCAAGTTCATCATTCGAGGACCAAACATATTGATGTTCGTTATCACTTTGTGCGTGATTTGATAAAGGATGGTAATATTCATTTGGTGAAGATTGGAACGGCTGATAATCCTGCTGATATGTTGACCAAAGTTGTTGGGGCAGCCAAGTTCAAGCATTGCATGAACCTGGCTAATATTTTGCATGTTTGATAATTTGGCATGGGCGGTTGGAATAGTGCTTTGCTATTGGTTTGTTTAGTATGTGATATCATACTAAGGTGGAGTTTGGGTTCTTTTGTTACATTGGGTGATGAGCATTTGTTTTGGAGTATTTATTGGAGATTGCTTGGGCTATTTGGAAGATTTCGCCAAGGTGGAGATTGTTGGATACTTGGAAGATCTCGCCAAGGTGGAGATTGTAGGATAATGGCTCGATTCTGGTTCAGATTGTTTTGGAGTATTTGCAGCGAATGAAAGTTCCAGTATATCAGTCGACTGGGTTGGAGGATCAGGCGACTGTCCAGAGAGAAGTTTCAAAGACTAAAGATACAGCAGCAGCAGTCGACTGATCAGTCGACTGTCCCGAAGGAAGTACCAGTCGACTGGTAATTCGACCAGTCGACTGTCGGCGGGTTTTGGATCCAGAATAGGCCCATTTCGAAAGGCCCAATAGTTTCCCTATAAATACGACCTGTTAGGGTTTTGTAATTAAGAGAGACGAAAATTAGAGACCTCTTTTCGGATTTTGCAGCCGTCATCTCTTGTAAACTTTGTTTTGCCCATCGTTGATTATAGCAAGAAGAAACCCCAACCGCCCCGTGGATGTAGGCATGTGTTTTGCCGAACCACATTAAATCTTGTGTTCTTGTGTTGCTTGTTTTTCTGTTTTTCTCGCTGTTTCTCTCGTTTGATTGTTGGTTAGTTTGTATTCCGCACAACAGGCTATTCTGTCAAAATTTCCAAAAAATGGAAATGTATGTGTTGCAGTCGTTGGCTATAAACCCAAAAAATGGGTTTTAGGGGAACAATAGTCTGCCAAATTTGGCAGACGAAATAACTATTTGGAAAATATAGCCGACGATAGATGATTTTCCGTCTGTTCGATCGGACGAAAGATAATCTTTCGTCGAATGATTTTTATTTTATTTTACCATGTCGGACACGTAATCATTTCCCATCCCTAATATTTTTTTTATCAATAAATCATTAGACGGAAAGTGATTACCCATCCGATCGATTTAATTTTTAAAAAAAATAGGGGACGGGAAATCATTACCCGTCCCACAAAATAAATCCCAAAAAAATTAAGTGACATGAGATGTTCCTTCATCCCTCAATATTAAAAAAAATTAAATCGACCGACGGGAAATCGTTTCCCGTCCCGTCAATTTTTTTTTAAAAAATTGTATTTTTTTAAAAGGACAATGAATCATTCTTCGTCCATTGCAATTAAATTTTAATATTATTTTTTAAAGAGGGACGATAAATAATCCTTCGTCTGATGATTTAATTGCCCAAAAAAGTCAAATTTTGGGTTTCGACGACTGCAGCACAGAGTCATTTTTCCATTTCCTATTTGCCAAATACCCAAAATATGGGTATCAACGACTATAGATGCTCTTATCTCCTATATATATGAGACATTGTATTTAGATATCAATAAAATCAATAAATTCAAAATGCTAATAAACTATTCTTATATCTCTGAATCTAGCAGAGGAGTTGTCTCCATCGTAGAGCTCAGGAATGCTCAAGTCGGTTGAGAAAAATGAGTATTAAAGAATAAAAGAAAATGATTGATTACTTGTTACTGAACAACTTATCAAATTCATGTACATGATATGAAATTCTATCCTTATTGCCTCTTACAGCATCCACAGTTGTTAGAGCTAAAATATGCATATAGCATTCACTTATTTGCTGCAATGGGCAAAAAGCAAAATATAGAAAAGTTGTAAAGGGAAGAAACATCCGTTGATTTTTTCTATTTTGGGGTTTTTTTTGATTTTTTAAAAGACTTTTTTTAAAAAAAAAAAAATTAAATGGTAGGACCCACAGTGAAACGAAACATGATGCTTGGTCCCATAATGTGCCCACTTAATTAAGTAATTAATTAACTAATTATTTAACTAAAAATCTAACTAAAATACTATTTAAACTAATTAACTAACTAATTAAGAGGATAAGATTTTAGTTTAATTTTAAAAAATCAGGATTTCATCAGACGAAACATCTTGTGATGTACATGATGTTTCGTCATTTATATTATGCATATTACTATATCAATTCGCAAATATATCATTCTACTATTTCAAAAAAGGTAAAATATGTATAAATGTCATACGACTGCAGCTTAATTTAGACGAAAATATGCATAATATACATAAATGCATGACGACCGTGGAGGCTCTTATCCCATATAAATTTTACTGACAAACAAGTTAAACCGTACAAAAGTGTGGATGCAGATCACAAAGTGTTTCTACATTATCTTAAAATTCAAACAGATGAGGCAAGCATCATTTCCCTAAGGGTAATGCTACACCTATTACCAAATCTACTATTTTTTTTTTTACTATCTTAGGTGACACACTATTAGTGGATGTTTTTACCATCTACTCTACAATAACCTCCACTAAAAGTGTGCCCTCTAAGATAGTAAAGAAAAATATAATAGATTTGATAGTAGGTATAGCATTACCCTTTGCCTAAAGTACATATTCCACTCGACATTTTCTCAAAGTCTCTCTTATCTAAAATGCATATTATAATTTTTTTGTAGAAGTCCACTATTTGCATTTATTTAAGTGTCAAAACTTTGTAAGTTGTGTTGGAGGTCAACACCTGTCCAAAAATACAAATATCGATACAATCAAATACTACTATATTCTTATATGCCCTTTCTTTTGTAAATTAGTCCTTTTTTCCCGGTTGGTATTTGCAATATTGGAGTTGTTGGTGGTAGTTACTCAATACACATTGAAAAATCAAAAGTGTATTTATGAAAAATCTCAGTAGTATATTGAATTATCAATCACATACTGACATACATATTCATGTACTCATAAAGTAGAAAACAATGGTAATCTATATAATAAAACACAAAGAAAGCTATCAAGTGGCTCTCCTTCAATCTCCCAAAAAATTAAAGGCCAAGATCTAATCTCACAAAACATATTTTTTCCCAAAAGTTTTCCCCCAAAACTCAAATTCAAATCCCCCACCCAAAACAACTATTATATTTTTTTTTTTCTCTCTCTCTCCCTCCCTCTTCTATACAAAAAATTAAGAAAATAATGTTTTTTAAAAAATTAAATTTTTTATTTAAAAAAAATAAAAACTAAAAAACTAAAAAAATTTAAAATTTGAAAACTTTTTAAATAATTCAAAAAAAATCTATATAATAAAACACAAAGAAAGCTATCAAGTGGCTCTCCTTCAATCCCCCAAAAAATTAAAGGCCAAGATCTAACCTCACAAAACATATTTTTCCCCCAAAACTCAAATTCAAATCCCCCACCCAAAACAACTATTAGAGCATCCACAGTCGTTTGCTTTATTGCCATTTTTGCCATTTCTTTTCTACTGTAGCGCTCACAGTCGTTTGCTATTTTGCCATTTTTTTTTGCAAAAGCGCTACAGTAGATACGGAGAAATAGCAATCGAAATAGCAATATGCATATTATAGCGGACGAAACATGATGTTTCGTTTGGATTATTTTATTATATTCTTAATTGATCGGACGAAACATGATGTTTCGTCCGAATTAAAATAAATAAAAAAAACGAATAAAATAACCTGATGTTTCGTCTGAATTTGAGACGAAACATGATGCTTCGTCCCAATCCAAATTTTAAAAAAATTTATAAATTTTAAATTTTTTTTGCAATTATCTAAATTTATTTTGCAAATTTTTAAATTGTTTTTGCAAAAAAAATTACAATTTGTTTAAAAAAATCTTTTTTGCAATTTTTTTTTACAAAAAAAATCCTTCAAATCCGGACGAAGCATGGTGCTTCGTCCAGGATGTGGGCATTTCGTTTGGAACTTTTTGTAATTTTTTAAATTGTTTTTGCAAATTTTTTAATTGTTTTTGCAAATATTATTTACGAACTATTTTTAAAATTTGTTTTTTGCAAATTTTTTTTGCAAAAAAAAACCTTTATTTTTTTCCAATTTTTGGGACGAAACATCATGTTTCGTTTCCGCCATTTTTTGCCAATCGACGACTGATGCTCATCGAATTGGATTGCTAAAAAATGCATTTTGCCATTTTTTACCATCGAACGACTGTGGATGCTCTTATATATTTTTTTTCCCTCTCTCTCCCTCCCTCTTCTATACAAAAAATTAAGAAAATAATGTTTTTTAAAAAATTAAACTTTTTATTTAAAAAAAATAAAAATTAAAAAACTAAAAAAATTTAAAATTTAAAAACTTTTTAAATAATTCAAAAAAAATCAAAAAAATCATATAATATGTTTTTTGTTGGACTCCAGAAAGTTTCTCATATAATATGTTTGCTACTTCAATTAATTTGCTGGACCTTCAAAACTATTTTATATGATCAAATAAGGTGTATCGTTTCGAAGACGTGCCGTAGGCACGTGTCAACGGGCAAACCTAGTATACTAATATGCAACAAGTAGGCATGCAACGCGATGTAATTCAATATTTTTCAAACCTCTCGGATCACAACTTGAAGCGATTTAAGAGCCAACGTGTTGCATTTTCATGTAAAAAATCTTGTTGGTTTCCTCGTAGACTTGTAGTTAGGGTTGCAATCGAGCCAAGCCAAGCCGAGCCGAATATCTTCAGGCTCAAGCTCGGCTCATTAAGAAAACGAGCTCAGTTTTGAGCTCGAGCTCGGCTAGAGCCGAGATTTGATCAAGCTTTGACCGTATTCAAACCGAATAGGTCGGGAGCTTAGCCTTAAAAAAAAAAATCCAAAGCTCGAGCTCGGCTCGTTAAGGAAATGAGCTCAGTTTTGAGCTCGAGCTCAGTTCGAGCCGAGCTTTGACTGAGTTCGAGCCGAATAGCTCGCGAATAGCTCGATTCGTCTGCAACCCTACCTGTAGTTGTCATAAGATATAATTACTCGTCTTTTCAGGTATACGACTTGATAATTTGGCAATATCTCTAATATTATAATGGAAGAAGACCTTAATGTCATTTGTCAATCTACCAACACGTGCATCGCAAGTGCATAACTAATATGAAAAATGTCTCAGGTTCGAGTTCTCACTATGTTATATCTTTTACTTTAAACTTAACATGCATCACATGTGTAAATTACTATCCATCTATCTATAATATAATATTTACTTACTATTTAATAGAAGAATTTAAATAATTTTTAATATTTTGTTGTCACAAAAAAAATACCACTTTTGTTACCAAATAAACATGTGCATTGTTCATGCAACTCCAAATATATTTTTCAACACGTGCATCGCACGTACACATCAACGTTTTTCCTTTTTAATTTTTAAAAATTCGTGTATTGCCTGATCGGCTTCATTTTTTTAAAATTAAGGCATTCATCACACATGCTATTTACCGTTGACCTACATGTATCGCACGTTTAACTCCAATTATTTCTAAAATACGTGCATCGCACGTGAAAAATACTAGTGTAATGTAATGTGTAAGCAGCAATGCAGTTCAACATTTTTCAAATACCACCGTTTTTTTTGACAAATACAGGTATATTCATATGGAGTAAAAATTGAACATATAAAAAATACCAGGAGAGAAATAAAAATGGAGATGTAATGCAGAGCAAACTACCGGGATAGAAATATTTGTACTTATAGGGCAGTTGTCAAAATATTTGCGTTTATTGACTCGACAACTAAACTAGCCGTTGGGACACGACGTGTTTAGTGCTAATTTTTAGTTCAAAATTTTCAAAGAACACCCGTCGTACCCAACAGCGAGGACATTTATACTAGACTCGCTATTGAGAACAGCCAGTTTAGTCCAAATTTTTAAATAAAATTTGTTGTTCCCAACGGCGAGAACATTTACACTAAACTCGCTGTTGAGAATGACACAAAAAAAATTCTATGGAGTTTTTTCTCCGAAAATTCACTAAGTCCAATAAAATGTTTCACTCTCTGCATAATTTCATACATCATCGCCGTTCCCAACAGCGAGTCTAATATAAATGTCATCGCCGTTGGGAACAACGAGTCTCTATTGAAAATTTAGAACTGAACTCGCCGTTGAAAACGGCGAGTTTAGCTGTTGAGTTCATAAGTACAAATATTTTGACAACTGTTCTACTTCTGCAAATAGTTTCAAAATGTGTCTCATTAAAAAAAAAATCCGATGTAAAGTAATGTGTAGGCAGCAATGCAGTTCAACATTTTTCAAATACCCCCGTTTTTTTGACAAGTACAGGTATATTCATATGGACTAAAAATTGAAAATATTAAAAATACCAGGAGAGAAATAAAAAATAAAAATGGAGATGTAATGTAATGTGTAGGCAACAATGCAGTTCAACATTTTTCAAAAATAAAAAATAAAAAATGCAGATGTGGGGTATCGATCCCCGTATCTCCATTTACGCTCATGGACTCAACAATTGAACTCGTCGTTTCAACGGCAAGTTTAGTTGTTGAGTCCTCGCCGCTGGGACACGGCGTGTTTAGTGCTAATTTTTAGTTCAAAATTTTCAAAGAAGACCCGTCGTACCCAACGACGAGGACATTTATACTAGACTCGTTATTGGGAACAACAAGTTTTGTTCATATTTTTAAATAAAATTCGTTGTTCTCAACAACGAGGACATTAACACTAAACTCGTTGTTGGGAATGGCGCCAAAAAAATTCTATGGAATTTTTTTTCCAAAAATTCACTAAGTCCAACAGAATGTTTCACTCTCTGTATAATTTCCTACATACTCGCTATACGTCGTTCCTAACAGCGAGTCTAATATAAATGTCATCGTCGTTGGGAACGGCAAGTCTTCATTGAAAATTCAGAACTGAACTCGCAGTTGAAAACGTCGAGTTTAGCTATTGCGTTCATGAGCGTAGATACTTTGACAACTGTTCTCTTTCTGCAAATAGTTTTGCAGAAATAGTTTCAAAAAGTGTCTTATTAAAAAAAAATAAAAAATCGATGTAATGTAATGTGTAGGCAGCAATGCAGTTCAACATTTTTCAAATACCGCCGTTTTTTTGACAAATACAGGTGATATGGGTTAGGAACGACGTGGCCCATCCTGGGCCACAGGATCCCCTCAGGATGCATGCACCACCTGATCCTCCAGATCAGCCACGTCAGCGTCGGAAAATCGCCCGGACCGCTGCCACGTCAGCCCGGGAATCGCCCGGGCATCTTCCACGTCAGCCCTAAAACCGCCCGGGTTTCCACTGCTTCAGCCACACGGGCAACCGGGTCCAGACCCGGCCCCAAACAGGTCCGGACCCGGTTGGCATCTTCTATAAATACCAGACCCCTACTCCTTCTCCAGGTAATCAATTTTCCCCCACTCAAACCCTAGTTACTGTTACTCTCTCTTAGTGACTGACTAAATCGTCGGAGGGTCTGCCACCGGGACCAACCCCGGTGTTCCGAGACCGTCTGCAGGTACACGAGACCCTCGGATCCGAGCCCCAAAGATCCGAGCCGAGCATCGGCCTCCACCTCAATACAGCCTACCCCAGTACCGTTCGTCCAGCCGAGGATCGTCTACATAGGAGTCTCCTCCTTCAATACAAATCGAGTAAGAACTCACGCCTGGTGCATCCACACGTCCCCAAAAAACAAACCGCTTGAACAGGTATATTCATATGGAGTAAAAATTGAAAATATTAAAAATACCAGGAGAGAAATAAAAAATAAAAATGGAGATATAATGTAATGTGTAGGCAGCAATGCAGTTCAACATTTTTCAAAATTAAAAAAATAAAAAATGGAGATGCGGGGTATCGATCCCCGTATCTCCATTTACGCTCATGGACTCAACAACTAAACTCGCCGTTCTATTCTCGCCGCTGGGACACAGCGTGTTTAGTGCTAATTTTTAGTTCAAAATTTTCAAAGAAGACTCGTCGTACCCAACGGCAAGGACATTTATACTAGACTCGCTATTGGGAACAGCGAGTTTAGTTCAAATTTTTAAATAAAATCCGTTGTTCCCAACAACGAGGACATTTACACTAAACTCGCTGTTCAACAGAATTTCTATGGAGTTTTTTTTTCGAAAATTCACTAAGTCCAACAAAATGTTCACTCTCTGTATAATTTTTTACATCCTCGCCGTTTCCAACAGCGAGTCTAATATAAATGTCCTCGCCGTTGGAAACGGCGAGTCTTCTTTGAAAATTTAGCACTGTACTCGCCATTGAAAACGGTGAGTTTAGCTGTTGAGTCCATGAGCGCAAATATTTTCGCAACTGTTCTCTTTATGCAAATAGTTTTAAAAAGTGTAATTAAAAAAAAATCGATTCATGTAATGTGTAGGCAGCAACCACCGTTTTTTTTTTTTTTGACAAATACAGGTCTATTCATATGGAGTAAAAATTGAAAATATTAAAAATACCAGGAGAGAAATAAAAAATGGAGATGTAATGCGGAGTAAAAATTGAAAATATTAAAAATACCATGAGAAAGAAATAAAGAATGGAGATGTAATGCAGGGGCGAAGCCAGAGCAAAATTTTCAGGGGGCCAAGAAAAAATTCTATAACTATATATAAATATATAGATATTTTTTCATAATTTTAGGGGGCCCAAATAATAAAATTTAATAGATTTAAGGGGGGTTTTAAAAAAATTTCAAAAATTTTCAAAATTTTGGAGGGGCCCGGACCACCATAGCTCCGCCAGTGATGTAATGTGTAGGCAGCAATGCAGTTTAATTTTCTCTGTATAATTTTCTACATCCTCGCCGTTTCCAACAGCGAGTCTAATATAAATGTCCTCGCCGTTGGAAACGGCGAGTCTTCTTTGAAAATTTAGCACTGTACTCGCCATTGAAAACGGTGAGTTTAGCTGTTGAATCCATGAGCGCAAATATTTTCGCAACTGTTCTCTTTATGCAAATAGTTTTAAAAAGTGTAATTAAAAAAAAATCGATTCATTTAATGTGTAGGCAGCAACCACCGTTTTTTTTTTTTTGACAAATACAGGTCTATTCATATGGAGTAAAAATTGAAAATATTAAAAATACCAGGAGAGAAATAAAAAATGGAGATGTAATGCGGAGTAAAAATTGAAAATATTAAAAATACCATGAGAAAGAAATAAAGAATGGAGATGTAATGCAGGGGCGAAGCCAGAGCAAAATTTTCAGGGGGCCAAGAAAAAATTCTATAACTATATATAAATATATAGATATTTTTTCATAATTTTAGGGGGCCCAAATAATAAAATTTAATAGATTTAAGGGGGGTTTTAAAAAAATTTCAAAAATTTTCAAAATTTTGGAGGGGCCCGGACCACCATAGCTCCGCCAGTGACGTAATGTGTAGGCAGCAATGCAGTTTAACATTTAAAATAAAGAATGGAGATGCGGGGTATCGATCCCCGTACCTCTCGCATGCTAAGCGAGCGCTCTACCATCTGAGCTACATCCCCACATCAAATTCAAATGAATAAAGTATATATAATAATTTTTACCAAAGATTAATAATTCAAGCAAGTTAGAGAGCTCGTGAACATAAGATCAGCACAAAATTTTGCAACCCCACCATGAAAAGTACATGATAACAAAGAGAGACCAAATCAGTTTCATGATACAATCTGCAAGTTGGTAAAGTTACAAACAAATCAATGCACCTTTCATCAAATGTTCTGCGAACTTCATGTCAGTAACACGTATCAGCCTATCATTATCGGTATAAATAGCACATACATTGAATACAGCCGGTGCACCCAGGGATAAATAGCACATACATCGAATACAACCAGTGCACCCAGGGAAGCTGCGTCAATATTAGCCGACTGTTGACGCATGGTATAACAAACTACAACATGTAAATAATTTTAAAAAAAACCCTTTTTTAATAGTCATAATACTCTATTCACAACATACTGCTTCATGTTCTTTCTGTAGCTTGTCCCAGAGGCATAGTAGCAACCTCGGACCCTGATAGTGGGCAAGTACAAAATCGGAATCACAACCAACATTATGGAACCGTTCGTCGCTGGTGTAGTTGACTTGTTGGCCACTCTTCTGGTATTCTTGGATCCAGATGCCCATTGCCACATCCTCGAGTTTGAACAACTGAAATAAAATAAAATTTGTGAACTTGCGAGGGTTATAAATGAATGTTCGTTTATTCATACATACCCATTCCGCCATTCATATTCAACCAAGTTTATTATTGAAGACAACCCGTCTTTAACATATCATTTCATTGAATTTTTTTACCAAACTATCCCTGTTTTTGTATGTACCAAACTCTCCCTGTATGAAAATTTAATACCAAAAAGTCCCTGTCGCTAACTGAGTTAGCGCCCCTAGTAATATTCATTGCGCTATCTCAGTTGGCACACGTGTGCCAGGGGATACCACTTTTCCCCTCAAGTGGGGGCTTGCGAAAAAACTCACCAAATATAAACCACTCGCGCTAACGGGGTTAGCGTGATAAGTGGATATGGACACTCCTCAAGTAGGGATTTAGGCAAAAAAAACCCAAGTAAAGACACGCTAACGGGATTTGCGTATCGATACTTGGGGTTTTTTAGGCATAGCACGCTGACCCCGTTAGCGCGTCTGGTATAAAGAGAGGCGCTGACGGGGTTAGCGTGTCTATACTTAGAAATTTTTTTGCCTAAACCCCTACTTGAGGAGCAGTCTCCCCTACTGTCCACCTATTACGCTAATCCCGTTAGCGCGAGTGGTTTGAACAGGCACGCTAACGGAGTCAGCGTGTCTATATTTGGTGGATTTTTTCGCACACCCCCACTTGAGGGAAAAAGTGGTATCCCCTGGAACACGCTAACTGAGATAGCGCGAAGAAAATTACTAGGGGCCCTATCTCAGTTAGCGACAAGGATTTTTTGGTATTAAATTTTCGAACAGGGATAGTTTGGTACATACTTACAAAAGGTGGGATAGTTTGGTAAAAAATTCCATTTCATTATTACAATGCACCTATTTGAATGGATGTAAACCATTCATGAATATGTTTAAAGAACTGACATTTTGCAAATAATAAAATCAAAAAGGCTTAATGAAAAATCGCAGTCAGCCAAGGGGCCCAAAGCAAAGTTCCTAGGCTCATTACTCTATCTTTACATTTTTGTTGACATGCTGTGAACATTTTATTCATTCACTTACATCCTAAAATGGAAGGACAAACAAATTTGTCTAGTTATGAAAGCCAGACCAAGTAAAAAGGAAGAAAACAAGATGCAGTGCATAATGAGATCTTACTTTAAGAGATTGATCGTGATGGCCCCGAACTATAAACTTTGCTATATCTCTTGAGATTATGTAGCCAGGACCATGAGCCCAAGGGGGATACGTATCATGTGGCCATTCCTTTTAAAAGGACACGATAAAAAAACATTAGTTAACTATTCTACTTAGTCTGAAGAATAGTTTTTTTGCAGATAGAATTGATACCTCTTGACTGATAAACCATTTACCATCCTGGTCTCTTTCAGGTGATGATTCGAAGGAGATTAGACCATATAAAAGCCCGTGTGAAGCACTTCGTTTCAGGCTAGAGAGGACTTCGTCAATCCTGACAAAAGCATCATCATCTGTTTTCATAATATATTTTGCTGGGATAACTTTCGTCTGCAAGGTCAAGAAAAGATTAAAATTTTCCCAGATCAGTCACATAAATGAAATATGAATTTATTAGAAGTGCTACACTATGCAAAATTAGTCAATCTAGCACGTGAGAAAAAGAGAAGTTTCTCAAAATTTTTATTTTTAAAAATTTTAATCTTCTTGTACTTTTTTAGTGGCAAATGCAACAAAAAGAATGTCTTCAGAATACTTCAAAATTCGTACATTATTTAGTAATATAGAAATGATATTTATCCTTCATTTCAAGCAAAGAAAAATCTAGTGAACGATGTTTTACCCCGAGAATACAAACGGCTACTGTCTTAAGAGTGATCAAGCTGTAGTAGTCAACGAAAGGCATCAGCTGGATGTCGCCGTATGTCCGGGCTTCTTTCCAGAGCTCCATATTTACTTGCTTATTCTTGTGCTGAATAGTTAGAAACATAGTTCAAAACACCGTGTTTAGTAATCATTACACAGATATGTACAAGAGTTTAAGCAATAGCATGGAAGTCGCATAACCATCCCTAACCAATAAAAATAAGCCCCCCCCCCCCAAAAAAAAATTGTAGCTCACTTGTCAATAGTCGAGCATATCCTGTTAATAACATAGATATAAAGTAATTTAATAGCTCCGGGTGGGTGGTGGGGTTCTCCATTAATTCTCTAAAAGAAACAACTATATTTATTTGCATATGCTTTATGTTCTAACCAATCCAAAGGAACAAAGTTACCAATCACCTTCATAGGACCAATGAATGATATTCACGACCAATGTGAGCTTGAAGATAGAAAGGCATGTTGAGGTTATAGAACTCATACGTATATATTCCAATATAATTATATTATTATGTTCTATAGGACGCGTGCTGTATACATAAGATCCGGTCATAAATATCAGAACCGTGAACTTATTGGATAGGACGCGTGCTGTATACATAAGATCCGGTCATAAATATCAGAACCGTGAACTTATTGGACGAATACTATTCGACCCATAAACCCATCAAGTCGTATTGACTATATATATTGTCTAGGAGCAGTATGCTAGGTATCCAGAATATCTACCCAATATATTATGCTTCAAGCAAAACAATAGCTGCTTAAAGCACAAACCCTAATTTCATATTCCACATTCTTTACAATCTCGAAGGAAAACATAGATTTATTATATATACCAAGTGAGCAAGATCGTAGGATTCATTGCCACACCCTCCACATTGTCATCCTCAAAATTCTCCTCTATCCTCTATCGACCTTGTCGACCTCCTCGGCATCGATCGTTGTCATCGCCAACCACTTAACCTCCGTTGCCACACCACGCCGCTGTTGCTGGGTCAACGCAAGGGCAGCATCCTCTGCGCCACGAGCACAAACCCTCCTTTGCGCCGCCAAGAATTGAGCGCAGCATCTTGTGTCCCTCGTCGTTGTCTTCGAATCATCGAAGCCCATTCCTGAACACAATATCTTGCGTCGAGATCATCGCAGCACCACCAATGTCGCCGTCGACTCGCTGTCGCCGTCACCGCCGCCAATTCGCAGCCCTCCTGTGTTACCGGGCTCCACTGCTAGGGTTCAACTAATCCAAATTGAATCCAACCAATCCAGACCCAACTGGATCCGATCCAATTTTCCTTTTGGATTCGAACCGAACTAGACCTGTCTCATTTGCAGCACAAACCCAACCTGGTCCATGGAATTCGATCAGAACCGAATCCAACCCGGTCTTCGGATCCTAACCCGAACCAGATCCGACCTGTTTTGCAACTAAACCCGATCTGGTCTCGACTTTGGATCCAAACCGAAATAGATCCGATCCATGTTAAGTTCGAATCTGACCCAAACCGTTTGAGTTTGAGTTAGACCCGAACCTTACTCAACTGGTTGCTGACCTCACCCAACCCGCAACTGCAGCAAACCCAAACCGTTAGGTACTGACCTGGACCCAAATCAGATCCATACCCGTTTAGAACATGCTTGAATCTGGACTGCACAGAACCGTTAGGTTCTGACCTGGACCCAAATCAGATCCATACCTGTTTAGAACATGCTTGAATCTGAACTGCACAGACAAGGACATTGCGGGCCAATTTTGACCCTAAAGACGGATGAATCATTAATCAACTTCTGAATGGAACTTGTAGATCTTTGAAGCGTCTTCGAAACTAGGGGTCATACACCCCGATCAGACCTATGTCATGTAGCTAAAATTTGTAACCTGCATTTAGATTCAGGGATTACTTTTGACACACGAGAAGTTTTGTGATCAAACTAAGCTAGCTAGAAAACCTCCTTCTTGAGTGGTGACTAGAAGCACACAAATTCTAGAACTCACACTCCAAAAATTGCAATAGTTTCAAACTTTGGGGGGGGGGGGGGGGGGGGGGGGGGGGGGGGGGGGGGAGTACTTACTACTTTAATGTATGATTTTTCTCACTTTTGTCATATCTACTTGTTGAAATCTACAGCTGAAGCACTCGAAATATATTAAAACAATGTGCGGAAAGAATTAGCTTGATCAGAAAATCAAAGGGTTTAGAATTAACAGAGTGGAGAGTATATGTCTTGAAAATTCATATAATCCTATAATGAACATGAAATTATTTAAGAAACTACGACTCCTTCCTCACTTCGATCAATTAGAATAGCAGAATGTATGAACTTGGACACTAACAACAACGTAAAAATTTCATGATTCTAACCGCGGGCTTACCATTTCATACTGATGAGGACATCTTTCCTGTTTAGTTTATTTCATTACCATTTTTTTTTCTCGCAATTATAGCCATATGTAATCTTTTTGTATTTTTTAGATTTTGAGAATATTTTGGGAGATGTGTATCAAGATGTATTTTGAGCCTATTTAAAGGCTTTGAGATGAATGAAAAAATATGCCATTATTGATTAAAAAAACTGTGTTGAGTTTTGCTCTTCCTTTCTCTCCTTTGTGTGATACAATTGAGATTCAAATTAGGGTTTGTGATAAATCCTAATCCAATTTTAGAATTAGTGATTAATTCTAAAATCTATCCCCAAACTAAAATTCCCCAAATACAAATCTCTAACCCTAATTTCCCAAATCCCAACACAAAAACCCTAATCCACTATCTCTATCACAATATCAGCCGTCACCTCATCAACAGCCTTCTTCACCTTCTACTTCTTCTTCCCTATCCCGATCCCCACCAAACCAACCTCACTGTCGTCGTCTTCTTCTCCAATCCCGCCCCACCTTCACGCCATCACCTTCTCCCTCTCTCGCTACCACACCCGAACCCCAAATCCCGAAGCCCCAAATCCATCATCATCCATCCCCGCTCGTCGCCACCCCAAATCCGATACCTTCGCCTTCGACGCCCTCCCGTCACCACCACACCGCGACCCACTCCTTCACCCCCAAACTCCGTCGACCATCACCACCACTACAGCCTCCTCGTCTGCTACCTTTCTCCCTCACCTTCGCCCCAACTCCCTGACCCCAGCTCCAGCGCCACGCCATCCCGACGCCACCGCCCCGCTCGCCGTCAACCGCCGGCGACTAGATCAGCCACCCCTGGGCTTCGTTGCTGACTTTGTTCGCTGAGTTGCTGTGATCTTAGTTGCTGCCCAACTCCGAGATCTACGTTGATTTTCTTCACATTCGGTATACTCTTTCCATTCTTAATATTTGTGTTCTACTGCCTTATCATCTAGTTTATTATCTGATTTGCCTGTCGTCCACAAAATTAATTGAGATTGAGTGTTCCACATACCTGAATAGAGTACGAATCATTATTGAACTTCTTACTTGCTAAAACACATAGAGATTTAATTGATTGTAAGGTTGATTTATTAATTGGGACTGCTACACTTATTCAATTCTTGAAAACCCATCGAACCTGTTAATTGTTAAAAATTTCCAACTTCGATCCGCACTTTCATGTTGGTAAAATTAACCCATTAAAATTCTTGGAAATTCTCTATTTTAGGGTTGGTTTTACATCACATACTTTTGAGGAAAGCTGTATAAGCAGCTAATTACCTTCTAATAGACCTTCACATGCCAAACTTTCTACCACATCACACGAGATTTGACACAAACATCTACCTCACTTTAATGACTTTAGGTTGTATCGTATATGTTAAAATTTCTGACCTTAGAATATCTAAAGTAGGAACAAAGACTGTAACATACATATATTTAGGTCCAGTAGAAGATAGCGTCATTGACAAATATTTAGATCTATCAAATAAACTCTTTGATGGAGTCTAGGGATGCCGTTTATTTTGAAAATTCTTTTCTCAAGGACAAATACATGACCTTATCTGAATTCACATAGCCTATATCAGACTATCCATTAAAGACTGAAACCATTACTTATGACATAGACCCTAGTCTAACAGTAGAAAGTCAAGAAGAAAGTATGAGAACTCTACAAGACATAAAACACAAAAAGAGTGGAAGTGACATCATCACCTATCACTTAGAGAAAGATCCAACTGTTAGGAATTGTGGCCTCAAATACACGTAGGCACGGGGTACTTGAAGTTGGAGAAGAAGAGGAGACAAAGAAACAAGAGAAGACAAGCAGCAAGTAGAAGAACAGAAGTCTGGAGGGTTGCGGTCGACCGGCTAGGGGTGCGGTTGACCGACCCAGTCGACTGGGAATTCTTCGAGTGCAGGCGTCCAACAGATGAGGGGACGGTCGACCGACACTAGGGGTGCGGTCGACCGGTCAGCCCTCTGGATTGATGTTGCACGATGCGGTCGACCGGCCTGGGGGGCAGTCGACCGACACCGATCCTACGACGTCTTTTGGGCTTACGGGAGAAAGGCACAATTTGCAATATTTGTGTTTATCTTTTAGAGTTTACTTGGGGGCTATATATATGGCCGTAAACTCTAGGGTTTATTAATCTGAATAGATCTAATCATTATTCAACTTCAAGAGAGATTGTGCCGAGTGTTTCAAAAGTGAGAGAGAGAGATTGAGAGTTGTAATCTCTTTTGTAATCTTTGTATTTCTTTGGGAATAAGAAGTATTGGTTATCTCTGCATATTGGTTGTGTTCTTGTGAAATCCATATATTGTGGTGGCTTGTTCTTGGTTCATCTATTTCTTGAAAGTTTCTATTGCTTGTGGTGTACTTCCGCTATTAGCACTACGAGTTGAGAGTGGATTTCTCCGACGAGTGGTATCAGAGCAGTTGGTTCGAGATGGCCAATAACAAGATGAAGATCGAGAGATTCGATGGGAGTGACTTCGCGATGTGGAAGATTCAGATGATAGCGCATCTTCGTCAGAAAGATCTTGATGGTCCGTTGTTTGATGAGAAGCCGGTAGGTGCAGACAAGGATGCAAAAGTCTTAGCGGAGTGAAATCGTTTGGATCAGAAGGCGCTGGGACAGATTCAGTTGGGGCTGAGTAAAAAGGCGTTATTTCATATCTCGAAGGCAAAGATCACAAAGGATGCTATGGAGATTCTCACAGATATGTATGAAAAACCGTCGGCATCTAATCAAATTCTTCATCTGAAAAAATTGGTTAATATTTAGTTCAAAGAAGAGGGTTCAGTAGCAGAGCATATGAACAATTACTGTATGGTTTACAACCAGATGGAAGCCGCAGGTTTCAAGTTTTCAGAGAGAGGGCAATCATTGTTACTTCTGTCTACTTTATCCGATAGTTATGGTACAATGAAACAGACTATTACAGGCACTATGACAAATTCGACGACTCTACAGGATGTGGTGAGTAGCATTCTGAACGAGGAGGTGAGAAGAGTGAGAAACGGGAGATATCCATCATCATTTTCTAGAGATTTCGCCATATACGTTGAGAAGAGACGTAGGAGATCTAAGAGTAGTCGAAGAAGAAAATCTCAGAGCAGTTCATCTAAGAGTAGGTCTGATGACAACGATGGGGGACATGGGCCTGAGTGCTGGTATTGTCACAAGAAGGGTCACATGATGCGCAGTTGCATTTATGAAAAAGCAGGAGAAACCGAAGAAAAATACTCCAAAGGAAGCTCAAGTGGGACTTGTTGAGAATCTATACTTATCAGCTCGGGAGGAGTTAGGCACTCAAGATTGGTGTATTGATTCGGGATTTTCTCTTCATTGCACTCCGAGGAGAGATTTGATGACTACGATGGTTCTTTTAGAGATGTGATCGTGAAAAATGGTCACCGGTGTCCTGTACGTGGGATTGGTACTGTTTGCGTGAATACCATTGATGATCAAAGTGTTGTCTTGCGAAAGACAAGGCATGTTCCAGACTTAAAAGAAAATCTTATCTCGATTGGAATGCTAGACAAGGAGTTGTCTACTACAGTTGGTAGTGGAGAGTGGTGCATAGCTGCAGGTTCAAAGGTGGTTGCAAAAGGAAAGCGTGAAAGAACGTTGTATTTGCTTAGAGACGTAGGGGGCGTTTTTCCTGTAGTTGACTCTCAGCCGGAATCGAGTAGTAGGTTGTGTGGAGTGCAACAAAATTCCTTCAGTTATGGAGAAGAGGTTACTAATTTAGTGGGAGCTGCTGGCCGTGGAAGTGATCCTAGTGGGCAAAACGTTGCTGCGAAGAGGGTACTTTGCGAATTGGCAGTGGAAGCTTCAAGTCGCTCTTGTGAAATAGAGAGCACTGGTATCGATATGCGGGATGATGTCGATGAGGGTAACTAAATTGGAACTGTAGGGGTTCAACAGTCTGCGGAGTTTGTGGAGGTGTCATCCACTGAGGTTTCTAGTGCGGAGGGTGCATTGAGAGGCTTCGAACCATGTCCGGTGTTAATAGAGATCTTGCGAGGTGGGGAGTCTCATAACACGGAATCCGACACGGGAGGTTGTTTCTCCGGCATTCGTGCTCTATGCGAATAGTGGAGCACATCCTTCATGAGGCGATGAGGGGTGGTTGGTGCACTCCCCGTGGTGAGAGTGGTGGAGGTGCTCTTCATGAGAGTGAAGAGTACTTGGGTCTTCCTTGAAAATGGGAGATAGCAGAGATAATGTGAAGAAAGATTGTAATAACTTTGAAGCGTGGTGTATTTGGTCCAAGTGGGAGATTGTTAGAAATTGTGGCCTCAAATACACGTAGGCACGGGAAACTTGAAGTTAGAGAAGAAGAGGAGACAAAGAAGCAAGAGAAGACAAGCAGCAAGTAGAAGAACAGAAGTCTGGAGGGTTGCGGTCGACCAGCTAGGGGTGCGGTCGACCGACCCAGTCGACTGGGGGTTCTTCAAGTGCAGGCGTCCAACGGAGGAGGGGGCAGTCGACCGACACTAGGGGTGCGGTCGACCGGTCAGCCCTCTGGATTGATGTTGCACGATGCGATCGACCGGCCTGGGGGCAGTCAACCGACACCGACGCTGAGACGTCTTTTGGGCTTACGGGAGAAAGGTCCAGTTTGCTATATTTGTGTTTATCTTTTAGGGTTTGCTTGGGGGCTATATATATGGCCGTAAACTCCAGGGTTTATTAATCTGAATAGATCTGATCATTATTCAACTTCAAGAGAGATTGTGCCGAGTGTTTCAAAGGTGAGAGAGAGAGATTGAGAGTTGTAATCTCTTTTGTAATCTTTGTATTTCTTTGAGAATAAGAAGTATTGGTTATCTCTGCATATTGGTTGTGTTCTTGTGAGATCTATATATTGTGATGGCTTGTTCTTGGTTCATCTATTTCTTGGAAGTTTCTATTGCTTATGGTGCACTTCCTCTATTAGCACTACGAGTTGGGAGTAGATTTCTCCGACACCAACCTCCTATGATGAGGTAATGCGACCTAATGATTCATGTTTGTAGGGAGAGGCGATAGATGATGAGATGGATTCACTATTGCAAAATGACACTTGGACTTTGGTAGACCTACCAAAAGGAGCAACGACCATAGGCTGTAAAAGGGTACTTAAGAAGTTAAATCCTGATAATAGAATTAATAAATTTAAGACTCGTTTAGTGGCTAAGGGTTTCACTCAAGTACATGGTATTGATTACTTTGATGTATATTCACATGTTTGTCATCAAGTCACCATTAAGATCATTCTAGCCCTTACATCTATTGAAAACTTTGTTATTAATTAAATGAATGTTAAAAAACAACATTCTTAAATGGCGACGACCTTAATATGCAACAACCTGATGGTTTTGTCATGCTAGGTCAAGAGCATAAAGTGTAAACTAATAATCTCAGTATGATATTAATAAAGCACAAAATCATGGCACGACAAGTTTTATACGACTGTTAGATAACTAGGATTTTAAGCATGTTTATACATTTTATTTCAATAAAGTTGTGTTGATTTGCATGTATGTGGGTGGCATGCTGATTTGTAAACAAAATCAAGTTAATGTGTGACATGAAAGATCTAGGAGTAATTACACTATCTTAGGTATGAGAGTTGACGTTAATGAACAAGAGATAACCATTACTCAGTCACATTACATGAGATCAATATTGCACAAGTGGGGATACATAGGCTGTTCGGCTTTACTCCATATAGCAATCAAAAACATTTGAAACCTAATCTAGGTACTCCAATTCGTCAGCTAGAAACTCTACTCTATAAGCTTATTGGTAATCTAATGTATGTTATGACGTGCACAAGACCAGGCATTGCTTTTGCGGTAAGTATGCTAAGTTACTTAACTAGTAATCCAAGTAGTGAGCATTGGGATACCCTTGATAAGCTGATGTGCCACCTAGTTGGCACACAAAGCTATGCTCAACACTAGTACACTACTGTGGACATCCACTTGACCTTGAAGGCCATTCAGATGCCTCTTGAGGATCAGGTCTGGGGAATGCATGGTCAACCACATGGTATCTTTTCATGCTGGGTGGTCCACTATTGCTTGGAATTGGAAATCCAAAAAGCAATCAACTATTGCCGAATCATCAATAGACTCCGAATTTGCCCTCTCTTCTACATGGAATGAGGCTGAATGGATAAATGATCTACTATTGAAAACTCCTTGTAGGTTCAATACCTATCTATAATGATAATCAGTCTGCTATATCAGCAACGACAAATTCCTTCTACAACAGTAAAAAGAGGAATATAAGGCTTTAGACACGCCCTAGGCAGTTAAAATCGGTTTTCAGAACTAATCGGTCTAGGAGCGATTAGTGACTAATCGGGTAATCGGGAAAAAATCGGGGATAAAATCGAAAAAAATCGTGTGTGTGTGTGTGTGTGTGTGTGTGTGTGTGTATATATATATATATATATATATATATATATATGTGTGTGTGTGGGGGGGGGGGGGAATAATTTATTATCTCTAGTATATATGATTAAGATCTTAAATTTAAATTATCGTGTATTTAATATCTATTTGACTTTGTTAATAAAATGTATATTTTGTCTTAACGCAGGTAATTGAAAAAAAGCTGGAATGAGAAGATTTGCAGTTGTCACAAACCAATATTTTGATAGTGGGAAGATTTGCAATGACAGAAATGTGATTTTTTGTAAAAATACAATATAGGTTTTGGAGGTATAAGTTATTATTTTTGTAAAACTACAATGTGTTGTATACTTGTATGACTTAATTATTACGAAAGAATGGTAAATGCATCAAGAACAGCAACAGCAAATGCATCAAATTATCGAGAACATCAACAACAAAATCAATAACAACAACACCAAAAAAAATTTTAAAAAATCAAACACAGAAGTTGAGTTGCCTGCCGCTGTCCCTGTCGCTGCCGAACGGTGCTGTCGGTGCCGAACTGGAGGGTAGAGAGAGAAAGGAGCTGCCGAGAAGAGAGGAGGCGTTGTCGATCGATTTGGAGAGAGAAGAGAGGAGGCGATGTCGACGATTTGGAGAGAAGAGAGAGAGGCGCTGACGAAGCTTTCGAAAAAAGAGAAGAGAGAGGCGCTGACGAAGCTTTCGAAGAAAGAGAAGAGAGAGGCGCTGTCGAGGTGGAGGGAGAAGGGCGCAGCTGTTTTCGATTTTGGGAATTAGGTTAGAAGGATTGAACTGGAGTGGGAAGGGGAGAGATTGATGGAAGAGGGGGAGTTGCGGGTATGATTGGAACGGGTCGGGTTTAGGGTAAATTATACCCATTTTTAAAACGAAACGATTATCGGTTTATCGGACTATTTGCATATCGGCCGATTAGTATAAATATCGGCTGATAATAGTGATGTTATCGCTGGAAGCCAATTTCGCAATCATCGCTATAAAAATAATCGGCCAACTTCCGATTACCAATTAATCGGCGATTAATCGTCGATAATCGCCGATTTTGACTGCCTAGGACTAGGGCAGCAAACAAACAGAGCTACTCGCGAGTAGCTCGGCTCGAGCTCGGTCAAAGCTCGACTCGAGTCGAGTTCGAGCTTGGAAATCGAACTCGCTAAATAAACGAGCCGAGTTCGAGCCCATCCAAACTCGACTCGTTAGGCTCGCGAGTTGTCGTTAATGGGCCTAAACCCATTTTCATGATGACCCACACCCACCACCCGTTCACTTCTCACTTCTCATTCTCAGTAATCAACTAATCACTAATCACTCGTTCACTTCTCACTTCTCTTTCTCAGTTCTAATTTCTAAACCCTAAAATCTTTTGGCGGCTACTGGCTAGTCGGCTACTCATCTTCTCCCTTCCTCTCATCATCCTCATCTTCTCCAAACCCTAATCCTCTTCCTCATCCTCTTCCTCCGACTCCTCATCCTCTTCCTCATCCTCTTCTTTCGGCTCCAACTCCAAGCCTCCAAACCCTGATCGACCCATCTTCTCCAAACCCATCTTCACGGCTCCAGAATCACGGCTCCAGATTCACGGCTCCAAACCCATCTTCTCCAAACCCTGATTCACGGTTCCAAACCCTCCGGCTCAAATAAGGTAATTTCCTCCTGAGCTCAAATCTTTTTGGTTTATTTCTTTGTTGATTTAGGTTTCAAATTCCATGTCAAAATTTGTTGATTTACCATTTTAATTCCAAGTCAAAATTTGTTGGTTTAGGTTTCTAATTAAAAATATATCTGGAGATGAAGTTGAGTTTTGAACCCCTCTCTTGAATGACATAGGGTTGTTTGACTTAGATCTCTCTACATGCTTGTGAAGTTTCTTTGATAGTGAAAGCTAGGGTTATGGTTTCTCATGTGAGAGATGTCAGATGAGTAATGCATATTATACAAATATGTAATGATGTATATGGTAATATAGTTTAATCAACAATGCTTATATGATCTGATTATCAGTAACAACAGTTGGTGGTAGGAATTGTAAACTTTGATATTGTAGGAATTGTAAACTTTGAAATCCGCCAGTATTTTAGTAGAGCCAACAACATAATTGCTCTTTTCAACTATGCCATTTGTCCTGGAAAGGTGCCATTTGTGCCAGAACGATTAATTTGTTATATTCAATTAGTGATTAATGTACCATTTTATTTGAATTGTAGATATGGCGGATGCTGATACTTCTGAAGTGAATTCAACATCGGTTGAAGGTGCTCCTGTAGCTCATCAACAATGCTCCTGTAGCTCCTGTAGCTCACGTAGGAGATATCTGGGCAGTTACTGTCAGTTACAAATTTTAATGATTTTTACAATTGCTAGAACTTTTTCTTGAAGAGGTCATCTTATGATCTAATATACTGGCCTTAAGGAAAGAAAGATAAGCAAGCCCTGTCCAACCCTATTATATCTTATGGTTGGTTTCAGAAGGGTGTAATTTGATACTGGATGGACATTCATGAGGGAATCTACTTTGCTTGCTGGTTACTTGTGTAATTTTCTCATATGTTTGTCATCTTGCAACCCTAGGATCTTCTTCAATGCGATGTATATCTCATGAAGGAGACAGCGTCTTTCAGTAGAAAATTCGGTATGTGTTCAGTTTTGGTTATGATGGAAACTCCATGATTGCATCCCACCATAGAGTGGCTCATCAAATTTGTTGGTTCTGAATTACCAGTTCAGATCTTTGCCTTGCCTTTTCCCATAGGCATTGAAACAAATTGAATTGACATCATGTTTTAAAAGTAATAATAACATCAGATGGGGCATGAATAGAATATATTTTACAGAGATTATGCAGTTGTGCACAACAGACCTCCATAGTAGAACAAGTTTGTGCTTGCTTTTTTACTGAGTATGATTTGCTATTATCATTATGGTAGTCTTCTACTTCTACTGCTAATGATGGTAAAATGTGCATTATTTGCATTATTTGCTTAATATACCGATGCTTTATTAGTGAAGTCAGCATATTTTTTGATAGTTACATCATTATGGGAGGGTCAAGAGAGTAGTCTTCTTTACTCTTTTAAAGTTATTACTTTACATGGCTGCTGATCATATCATTACTTTACATGGTTGTGTTGATCATATCATTACTTTACATGGTTGCAGGCCGCGGATGAAGATGCAATTAGGGAGTTTCTTATACCACTCCCTCGTTCCACAACATGAATTTTGTTATATCAATGGACTTTGTCGTAATATTTAAATTATTTTGATGTTGATGAACTATGTAATGTTGATTTGAACTTTGTTGTATTGATGAACTATGTTGTGTTGATTGGAGAACTTTTTGTGTTGTTGATTTCATGGAGCATCGTAATAAGCTCCATCAACAACAATATATTAGTTTTTCTTCATATGGTTAGAGAACTTTGTATGTTGTTTTTGGTTCAATAACTTTATGGCTATTTAACTATTTTATGTGGGTTTGAATGATTGATATGACTGCAAAATTGTTCTCCTAATTTGATAAATTCTGATTTCTGTTGAAATTTTTGTATTGCAGCATTTCATATCTATAAATTATTATGTGTCTGACATTTTTCGAGCCGAGTTCGAGCTCCACTCGAGCTTTAATCGAGCTTGATTTGTAAACGAGCTTTAACGAGTTGATTCGAGCTTGGGAGAAATCGGGCCGAGTTCAAGCGCTACTCGAGCTCGAATTGAGCTCGATCTGTAAACGAGCTCAACGAGCTGATCTCGAGCTTCGGCGAACTCATACGAGCCGAGTTCGAGCTACAGTGTTAGAACTCGAACGAGCTCGAGCCGAGTTCGAGTACGAACAAACTAATTCGAGCCGAGCTCGAGCCTAAAGGAACTTGGCTCGACTCGGCTCGTTTGCAGCCCTACCTAGGACATGCCTAGTTAAATTTTCTTCACCAAAATAGGTATATTCAATTACGTGATGTGCGCTCCAACGATAATGTGGTCAATGTCCTTACTAAACGACTAAATAAAGAATTAACACTCAAAACAACTGGGGATACAATATTGAAGGTCCATCAAACTTGTAATGAAAAAGAACAAATACTAAACAGTCACCGGTATGACATGAGAGTGATGTTCCGTATTATGTGTTTTGAGTTTTAGTACAGTGAGTTTAGTGATGTTTAGATATATAGAAAAGAGCCAACCTAGAAAAAAAAATTACATTGTTGAGCATCATTAGCAATCAAAAGTGCTTAGATAGTCTAGTGGAGTTATGCCAATTATATTTAATGATGTATCATTTCAAACTTGATGATATTATTGTTTGAGAAGTTTAACCATTAGCTATTCCAAAATAGGGATGGATGGTTGCGGTAGATTTGTTTCGCGATAACTGATTTGTATTAATGTTATTCCAAACTTGATTACATGTTTATTTGAAGGTAACCTAGCAATTATTCCAAACTCAATAATTGTCGTTATTTTTGAATCGTTCACTGATGAATTAATTGTTCAAAAAGGAAACATGTATGGTTCTAAGAATTTAGCAACTATAAGATCTGTACTCTATTTCTTATCATAAAGAATTTAGCAATATAGATTATGATACATGCTCTGTTTTATTTTGACATCCTTGCTATGAATGATTCAGATTTGTACTATATTCTTTAAGCTTAGCTAGGTATTATCTTGCACATGAGTGAATTCTAATTGAACTTCTTAAACTGCATTCAATCATTGAAATACAAATTGTAGTATGGATAAGGACGATTTAAACGATGTTATCAACTTCAACCCAGACGATAATGATTTACTCGACGAGGGTGATGGCCTCGATCATGGAATTCAGTAGCTTCACAAGCCTTAAGCTATAGGATTTATTTCTTTTCGGAATAGATAGTTTGCTTTAAGGGTGAAACTTCAATTATGAGTTTAGAAGAACTAGTTTAAACACTTTATGGCTTATCACTTTTATGTTTTTGAAGTTATGGTTTGGTTTGAACATCCCAATTATTTCAATTTAGTCTATTTAATTTGAAACTTATTTATTTATCCCCACGTTTGGACAATTTGATTATTGTTATCTTGATTATTATTTTTGCACCTTTATGTTGGCATGCTATATATTTTGCTGAGTGATACATTCCAAACTTGATGTTTTTGAAGTGGACAAAAATATATCGTTCTTTCAAACAGGTTATTGATTAAAATACAGTTACATTCAAAACTTGATGTTGATCTGCCTCAATTATCTTTGAACCTGCCTGTAGATTATTTATAAACTTAATATGAGAATATAGGACGCGTGCTGCATACGTAAGATCCGGTTATGAACATCAGAACTGTGGACTTATTGCACGAATACTAGTCGGCCCATAAGCCCATCAAGTTGGTATTGACTATATATATCGCATGGGAGCAGTATGCTAGGTATCCAGCATACTTAGGTTATTATGCTTCGAGCAAAACAATGGCCGCCCAAAGCATAAACCCTAATTTCATATACAACATCTTTTAGAAGGCACTAGCATTGCATGCTGATAATTGCAGCAACTGCATTGTATGAAGTTGGCGTTGTTGTGTCTGAAGCCAACCCCTTTTACAGAACTACTAAATTTGTCGCACATGTGCACTATACCATGTTTCTCTTTCCAAACTAATTGAAAACAGCAGTCATCAACTTCTCATACTTAGTAATGCTTACCAATTTCCATGTCTGCTTAGAATTGGTGAAAAGGAAAAACATGTGCATTACAGATGAAAAAAGATCCAGCACATTAACATTTCAAAATACTTTTGCTCACACACAATAGGTATAGAGCCAACTTCACACAATCCTCTCGAAGTTATAATAGTATGGATAATGTGAATCTTCCCAATGCTATCAAGTCAATAAATCATTAAAGCATATTCAATGTTGTGCTATTTGTAAGCAGTGGCCCTAACTGGTCATGCAAAAAAAGTAGTTTCAGATATTGTTACAACTTGACAAAAGGCTAGTAAAAGTTTTCAAATGAGCCTCATCACATGCACTTTAAACTAGTACTTTTAGCTAATCTAGGAACATAGTGATCTTTCCAAATCGAAAGAAGTTTACTTACAAGACCTGTGAGGAAACGAACCGCAACATCTCCAGAGCGAACTGCTTCGTACTGCATCCACGACCTCCTTAATGCCATTCGCCGCTCAAAATTATTCGCAGCAGAAGAAACACCAACAAGCATGACCAACCTTCTCCTGGGAAGTTGAGGAGCCTTTAGCCTCTCAATATCACCAACTAAATCAATATCCTCAGATATTGGCAAGCCATTCACCAGAATTGACATGAGCTCCAAATCTCCTTCCATCCTCACTTTGCTCACTAGCCAGGGATCAAGCCTCTGAAAGTTTTAAAAACATATTAATGTTTATTATTATTACCTTAAAGAAAATTGAGCTCTCATTTAGTCATTTATCATTATTGCTTCAACAAAATAGATGATTTTAGGAATATAAAAGATTAGGCGAAAGAACACAAAGTAGTATGTTGCGAATAGAGTTCTACAATTGTATGAAAGGATGTATTGTTTTTTTTTCATGTTGTGATTTGTTATACCATCTAATGAACCACGGAATCAAATATCAGCTAAAATACAGACACCCGTGATGCTGATGCTCCAACCATGTTGTTTTGGATTTTGTCTACCACTACTTTCAATATATTTGATATTACCGATAAATGAACGCCCCATTAATTTGATTGTAATTTTAACCTCTTTTGGGTTGTTGTATCAAAGAGGATGTACTCTGTATGTTGGAAATGTCTTTAACTTCTATCATGAAACTGATTCTGTTATCCTTGTTATTAAGTTTCTTGGTAGTGTAGCAAATATTTATACTGAGTTTATGCTAGAAACTTCCTAGCTTGATTCTGATGGGATTTCTATTTGTAATAAACATTTAAAAAAATTTGTTCTAATATATGTTAGTAATTATTTTCAGCAATAAAGGGATGCAGCTCAGATGCTAGAGCGCTAGCTTTAGCATGCGAGAGGTACGAGGATCGATATCCCACATTATATATATATATAAAATAGATTATAAATTTTATATAAACATTATAAATTTTCCTTTTCTTTTTCTTTTTCTTTTTCTTTTTCTTTTTCTTTTTCCTTTTCTTTTTCTTTTTGTCCTGTTTATAATTTTGTATAAACATTATATATATAAAAAAAACTTACTGTGCACTATTGCACTGCCTTGCACCAACCTAACTTTTGAATTTTTAGTTGCATCAAGATGTGAAGCCAAGATTCTAGAAAATAATCGTTAGCCAGAACTTTCTTTGCATGCATACATACTTCTTTCATACTATTAAAATTGTTTCATGCACTTGGAACTACATTAATATTCATATGTGATTGACAATCCATGATTGTTAATTGATTGTTTAAAAATAAGGACTAAGATTTTCGTAAATACACATTTTGCTATTCACTGAGTAGCTAGCTACAACCAACAAATTCAATAATGCAATGCAAACATGCGAACTTAAACGGACTAGTTCGCAAAATAAAGGCTTACCTAATACTGAGACTGAGTTTCCAAACAATAGAACAGAGGCTTACCTCTCTATATAAGTAGGAAGTCTCATGTCTCCCATTTACAGTCATGTGGAATCCCTCCATCCCAGCCCACAATGTGGCAGCAAAAGGATGCCCTTCGATGAATGGTAAGTTGGAACTCAACAAAGAGTTCCTCTTTGCCGACTCTGGAGGCTTCTTGCCCTCGATTGAACTGCCATTTAGAATCTCTTGAGCAATGTTTTCACCCAACTGCTCATTGCACCGAATGAGGCCATCAACTGTACTAAATTAGAATCCAAAAGCTAGTAACAAATCTACGAAAAATAGTTACTGGAAATTATAGTGAAGCTCAAATATGTCTGCTAGAAACCTCACCTTTTCAAATTTTCATACAAGTATACAACATAATTAAATATTCTTGTGATATTCATATTACTTGGTGGAAATTAAAGTGCAATCAACAGAATTTTCGAAAAGTCTACTCTTTATAGATTTTACTTGCTGAGCATATTATATTTACTAAAAACATGTCCACATTGAAGATGATTCATCAAATGGTTAGGAAAAAGAGATCCATTCCTTAGTTACATTATGATATGTAGGACATTTCCACACCAAATGATATAATGTTGAATAGGCCAATCACGAAATGCAAATATTCATTCTTAAACATGTGTAACCTTTTTTTTCAAACCATGAAAGCATGTGCAAAGTGATGCTCTGACGCATGTACACTCCTATTAGGAAGCCTTGTTCTGTAGGACACATGACATACATACGTATCTAACCACACTACCAATATCACTCAATCTACTATTTAAGTACTTTTCACGTGCCACTGCATCTTGTCGCATAATGTCAGTGTGGGTAATATTTGTGTACCTGCTTCTAAGGACGTATGTTTTGCCCTCTTTAACAAAAACTTATGTTTAAGTGTTTTATACACCATTTAACCAATTTTTAGGTTTGAAATTATACGAACATCAACATAATACACGGATCTCAATGAGCGAAACACAAGTATTGGACAATCACGAATCTATTTTTTTCAAATCTTGCTATCATTGGAACAAAAGGGGAATTTAAAAATGCTTGGATGGATCTTATTGCAACTAAGCAATTAGCGTTTAAGCACCATCGACCATTTGTACATGAATTTTGGAAGGGCTTCCTTAAATCCAATCTCTATGACAAATTTCAAATGCTCTCGAGAAATTACCTCTGAGATTGCTACTATTGCCAACTGTAGGGCACCATTCCCACTCTCCCCATCCACTCTCCACCCTCCACGAATTCTGACTCACCACCACCTCATCTCCTCCAATGCTGACATTTACTCTCAGCACAACCACCTCCTCACCATCGTCATTCCCACCCCCAACAAGCTCAACCCCAAACCTACTAGTCCCATTCCTCCCAACCGGCACTCCAACCACCGTAACCGCCGAATCAAAATTCAACCCACATGGCACCTCAACCACACTCTCACTCCCATTCCCACTCACACTCAAGGGGCAAACTTTCCCCATCCTCTCCTTCACCTCAACACTACTAGCCTCCTCTTCCGCTGTAATATCCACGACAAGCGCTTTCCACGCAATGCCGGCCTCCCGGACTCCGTCCGCAGTCGCAGGCAGCCCATCGGGCCGGGAAAGGACAGAATGCATTTGGGCCCATATGAGGTTAGGATTAGGGTTCAATTGGGTAAAATTGACGGTGGAATTGCTTGCAAACAGCTCATCAAAGCCTTGGAGCTTAATGTAGGGCAAGGGTTTGGATTGAACTAGGGTTTTCAAATATGGTTTGGACAGAATTGGATAGAGTGAGTAACGAAAGGAGAGGAACAGGGTGAGGATGAGAATCAGGGTTCCACCTGTGGATTTCTTCATCTGCAAAACAATGGCATTTGGTGGGCACTATGGAATTATACTGCTCTAGGGTGGGTTTGAGAAGTTGGCAGTTGCAAAGTTTGGATTTTGATGGTGGAAACTAGGGTTTTGAGGAGTTGGGAGTGATGAGTGATCAAAAAGATTGGATTTTTATGGGGGTTTTAAGATGTGGGGGATCAAAAAGATGGGATTTTGAAGGGTTATGAGAAATGGGCAAAGAGGGTTTTAGGAGTAGAGGATTTAGGGCTAGGGTTTGGAATTAACTGATTGATTGATTGAACAAAAAAATTGGGTTTTTTGGAGGAAATTTATTAGTCAAAATTGAGCTCACTGTGTGACTAAAGAGTGAGATCTGAGGTTGAAGAAGAGTAGAAATTGGTGAGCCCAAAAGTGGACGCGGAAAAGGGACTCAGGTAGGGAATGTGTCTTGGGTTAGAGAGTTTTTTGAAGGGTGAGGTTTTGGGTGTTTGTTTCGGTGCTTTTTATTTTTACGGGTTTGGGTATGTTTTAGGACATAGTTCCGTCACTTCGTGTATAAACTGAAAGATTTGCTGTACTGACCCACTTTTGGAAAATATTTGGGGTCCGACTCAATTTCGAAAATAATTAGCGATTAGATTTAATTTTGGACACGTCAGCATAAGCCGTTTTTAAAAATAACGGTATAGGTTATTTATATGTCGTTATTTTCAATAAAGGCATCATTTTATAATTTATTTTGCATGTCGTTATTTGAAGTAACGGCATCAGTATATTTCTCATACAAGTGTGAATTGGAAAAAATTTTAAGTGTTGAAACAACTTAGAAATAATGTCGTTATCCCCCAAAACGACATTCGAATTACTGATGCCGTTATCAACACATCATTTTATTATAACTGATGTCGTTATCTCCAATAAAATGATGTGTTGATAACGGCATCAGTTATAATAAAATGATGTGTTGATAACGGCATCAGTGATTCGAATACCGTTCTTGGGGATAACGACATTATTTCTAAGTTGTTTCGACTCTTAATTTTTTTTTCAATTCACACTTGTATGAGAAATATAGTAATGTCGTTACTCCAAATAACGACATGCAAAATAAATTGTAAAATGATGCCGTTATTGAAAATAACAGCATATAAATAACCTATGTCGTTATTTCCAATAACGGCTTATGCTGACGTGTCCAAAATTAGGTCAGATCGCAAATTGTTTTCGAAAGTTGGTCAGACCCCCAAATATTTTCAAAAAGTGGGTCAGTACGACAAAAAATTCGTATAAACTGCTCTCTCTCTATTCTAAAACACTATTAATCTGCACGTGCATCGCACGTCATAATAAAAAAAATTCAAAATTAAATACTAACACGTAATCTGACCTCGAACAACAGTTGAGAGTATTATGATAACTAACAATAGTTGAGTAAATGAACGGTTAATATAACTTCCATTTATAAATGAATGGCTGAGATTATATGGTTGGTTACAGGTTGTCTACAAATGAAACTTCAACTCTCTTATTATAATATTAGAGATTACCGATTAGAGATAAGTAAGTCTTTTTTTTGGGTTCTGAATTATATGTCGAAAATAATGTATTTACATTCTCACCCACTAACTAATTATTTTTTGGATTATTTCCATAGAGGTTACCTATAGTTTTGGCAGTTCCAAATAAGTCACTCGCAAATATTTATTTTTATAAATACCACAAATAATATATGTTATATTCCAGAAAATGACATAAATAAGAAAAATGTTCAAGCCTATAACAGAATTAGGACAAAAATAAAAATAACCCATTCCTCTGGAAATGTAATTGATCCTTTTCAAATACTGATCAATTGAAAATTCATGATATCGCAAATAACCCAGAAATCCTTATGGATAATTTGCGGTAGAGTTTACTTTCTACTGCAAATTGTCCAGAAGTCTTTTGGGCCTTTTTATTGACCCCCTACGTTGATGCATCAGTGAGGAAGTAATCTCCCTGTTTGAAACCATTCTTTGCTCTATATTTAGTGCTAGGTAGTTTCACGATATCCTTTTTATCGTAGCTGATATAAGTTGCAATTCTCTGATTCCGATTTTTTTATATTTGCTGATTTGGCTTATATTTGTGGGAGCATCGGAGTTTACCACAGAGACATCAAGCCACAAAATCTACCGGTATGGTAACTGAACAATGTTTTTCTTATCTGATGTTGCATTGATAATTATATGCATCTTGTAGTAGATAAGTGGAGCTGATAATGGTAAAAATCGCAGCAAATCAGGGGCGTATGATTCATGCATAGATCGTAAAACTTTTACAGTCAGGGTTAACCATAACAGACCTCTTTAATAGCTCAGGACCTTCTTCAGAATCATTTACAAGATATGGGCTACTTTCAAGTCCATTAAAAGCGATTAGGCCCCCTAGGAGAGACACCCAGCCCATGAGGGCTGTAAGTCAATCCCCTTATTTCCAGACAAAGGAGTCTTATCTCTTAAGGGGGAGAATCGACAGGAGATAATGGATTCATATCAATCTTCTAACTATTTATCAGACCTATAAATACTCTCCTCCCCCCCCCCCCCCCCCCCCCCATTCAAAAGGAAATATGTAATTTCTCTCTTAAACTTCATTTCTCTATGTGGCTTTGACTTGAGCGTCGGAGGGTTTGTCGCTGGGCCACCCCCATGTTTAAGGCTTTTTGCAGGTTCATCGGCCTCGTCAGCAACCATCAGATTCAGTTCAATGTGCTCTTTCAACGATCCAAGTTCAATCTCGGAAGATCAAACCACTTTTTGCAATGACGATCAAATGTTAGATCTTTAGTAGTTTCATTCAAAATATAAACTCACTATCTGTTTGCTCCCACACCAAAATAAGCAGCAACAAATTGACGTCGTTTGTGGGAAACTATACAAATCTACTTCATAAATTAGAATTTGCCGTGAGAAATACCGAATTCTTCTGTCATGCCACCAAGACTAAGAGTGAGAGCAACGGCCTTAAGCCATCGAACCAACTCACTTCGTCAACCAGCTCCTCTTATGGAGGATCGCAGTCCTCTTCATCAGCCAGATAATTCCCAATAGCCTAATCAAGCTCCTATCAACAGAGAGAGGAGGGGGGGAGTCATCACGAACATCACCCTTTGCATGACCATGTCTCAGTCTATAATGCTTCTAGTGACTCGATGCCCTCGCAAGGTCCCCGGGAGTCGAGAGATTTTCGTCAAATCATCAACACCAGACAACAAGAAACCGATTTACGGATCTATTTGGACGAAAGGCATGCACAAGGCGAGGCCTCCCGCTCAGAATGTCAAGAGAACCGGAAAAGCCACTCTCCCCACATGTAAAGATCAAGACACTCCTCGCATACGGGGCGCACTGCAGAAAGAAGCCTGACTCGTGAGATTCGAAGTTAAGAGAAACAAAGAGCATGTAGCGCCTTGAATTTCTATAATAGAAATAATAGACACGAATCTAGAATCTTTACTTCAAATATTAACCAAACATCATACCATTACAGAGAAATTCATAACTTTCTTACAACAATCCATAATACAATGCACAACCAAAATTTAAATATACTTTTATTACAACTTGTTCCAAACAGTTAAACTCAAACTTCTCATAAACCCGAGCTTTAACTCTTGTCTAAGCCATTAACTTGCAATTCCTGCAAAACTGACAAAATATGTGGGCACATCAGTTAAATATAACTGACGTTTAAGCTGATTAAAACAGTGACTCTCTAAAGTCTCACAACCACACACTTGATGCACAAGAATAAAAAAATAATAGAAGAATTATAAATCAACAATTAATACTGAAAGAACAAATGTGCGTCAGGAAAAAAAAACAAAGATCCATAAAACAATGTTCAAGAAAACATGATGCACACTAATGCATAATTGTGCCTCCCATACAACATATGTCTGAGGGGCAAGCCCTTAGCTTTCACCACATTTAGGGTTCAATCCCTCGCTATGTAATCCTATATCGGTGACAGAAGCAAAATTAGACACTCCGCGAATAGGCCCCAGTCTCGGAATACATTCACCTGACTGTACAAAGCATAAATGCGCAACCATCTCGTAAGCATCACTCTAGCTCTGGAGAATCACAACATACATTCCGCAGATAGACCCCAGTCCAGGAATACAATCCGTCAGACTGTACAAGTGTACAACGCGAACATACCATACATTCCGCAAATAGACCCCAGTCCCAGAATACAATCCGCCAGACTATACATGTGTATCGCGCGAACATTCCAAATCCATCTCACTTCTAGACATTCCGCAAATAGACCCCAGTCCCGGAATACAATCCACCAGATTGTACAAGCGTACTCCACGAACATACTAGAAAGTCATAAAACCACACAGTCTTGGAATACATCCGCCCGACTGTACCGAGCTCAAACTTACGTTGCCCAAGTTTCGTCACAACTCCCAATCTAGTGCATGTCCTTAGGTCCAAACATAGGTAACCATAGCCACCTAGAGTTATCTCACCCTACCAGACTTAACCCATCAAAATTTGGAACGTTAGCCCCTCTGGCTAATTCCTACAATCAATTAACCACAGTCGGTGTCCTAGGGGTTTTGCTCAACCTCTAGTGCTCACAACTCAATGCCTCAAGCATTTACCTAGGGTTCTCACAATAACCCTAACTTTCAATCAAGTACCTCCACTTGGTTCAATCATCAAAATAAAATAGTCTTGATTTACTCTTTTCTGAAAACAACACTCTTTCCACAATACCACAGTTGTAAATCAGAACCTCAACAAAATGCTTTATTTCAATAACAAAACATTCATACATCCACAAAATCTCATCAACATTTCACGTTTCATTTAATAAACCTCCGTTACCGTAAAAGACTCTTTCTTTTAAGGAAACAAAAATTCAATCCACTATAATCCATTAAATTCAACTTTAAATTTTTCTTTCCATATATATAAAACTAACATCAATTTTCTGGAATTCAAATCAATCTAAACTGAAAACATGTCTCTTTATTTTCTGGGATTTCATCCGTAAAATCTGCAATTCTTTAGTTCGAAAATCTGAAACTTTATCTCTTTAAAATTGAAACTAAACCCTTTAGAATTCAAAGTTATCACCGTTCAAAACTAATACATATACCTCCTCAAAATTGAGAATTATAGCTATCAACAATATAGATATTCACACTCGAAATCGCCTCTTGAACACATCCAAATCTCAAACTAGATTTCTATAAAAATCGGAAACTTTGCGACATTCAAAACTTAATTTGACATTCAACAAAACTTCATACTATTGCAAAATATATGCACATACATACACACCCATACATATACTAGGACTCTCAACCCTAGTACACAACCTCACACCAAAAGAAAACCAACCCGAGCCCCACAGTGCAAATCCAACCGATGCCGGCACTGTGCAGCCCCGAGGTCAACACAGTGTAGGCAACACTGTTCTGTGCAGGAGCAATGATTTAGTACTCATTTCATGCATAAAAATTCCAATATTCAACCCATCAAAACACTAAATAACTCATAGAGATTTTATCTTTTGATCCTCTTAAACATGGGACTAAACATTACACAATGAGATCTACACTTCTACATCAATATATGGTTTCTTTTAATCAATTTCCAAAGATAAAAATTCAATTTTTTATCCATGATGTCATCTAATCATTAAAGAATAAATTATCATACATTCTAGGTTAGATTTTCATGCACAAATCTACATCTTCATCTCTACAATTTTTCTCATAAACAACATCATAACATGCTAATATAATCATAAATTCACAAAACTCAAATCCCAGCATGCTGGTACAATACTCATGAGAAAATAACAAAACAAGAGAGATGGAGAAGACGCCCCACCTCTAGTAGATTTTGAAATAGAATTCCAAGAAACCTTATTCTCCTAGTGCAAAACTCCTCCTCTTGCTCCAAAAATCAACAAAATCACCCAAAAAAGAAGAGGCTGAAAACCACTGTTCACCTTCTCTTTTATATGGCCAGGATGAGAATATTAGGGTTTGCGAAAGATTTTTGCAATAAAGCCCCCCACGATTCTCATATTAGCACATTAAGTTATTTATACAATCTTTTTATATCAAAATCCAATCAAATAAGGATTTAAATCCTATCCTTAACAACCTTTAGTTGGCCGGGCCTCAAATACAGCCAATTAAAAATTCAAATTCAAATTTTGGCCCCTATCTAGGCCTAATTTGCGTATTTTCCAAAAAGCCCCAATTGAATTTAAAAATTCCAAAAGTAGGTTTTTCTTATTCAAAATTTCAAAAAATTGAAAACAAATTAATTAAAATAAGTGGAATTAATTTATTGACACAAAATTTTATGATTTGCATTTCATAATATTTGTACGTGTTTTGCACATGCAAAACAATAATTTTTCAAAACGGTCAAAATAAATTACATTAAAATTATTTAATAATTTTCAAAACGGTCAAAACAAGAGGCCCCAGTCACTAGGGCCGAACTGGAGAACTTCAAGCATGACATCCTCCAAGCTATCTGAGGTACTCATGATCAGGGTCGACACTTATGGAGCCGCCATTTTACTCCTTCAAGAGAAGAATAATCCAGTGACTTAACTAGATCCAAGGGGAAGGACGACCAAGTGCTTCACCACATCCGAGAAGTAGAAGATCGCTTGGAACAGAAAAAGAATGAAGGGAACCGCTTCCACAGGGCTTACTGCCCCAGTTGACCTCCTTTCAGCAAATGCATACTTGACGCACTCATTCCAAAGAACTTCAAAGGTCCTCAATTCGAATCATACGATGGTGAATTTGACCCGGCAGACCATATTGAGAGTTTTAAAATTCTCATGATGGTCTACAATGCCACTGATCCGCTCATGTGTTAAACATTCCCTGCAACTTTGAAAGGATCGGCAATGGAATGGTACTCCCACCTTACACCAGAGTCAATATTATCCTTCGACCATCTCAAGGAGCTTTTCATAGTGCACTTCGTTACAAGGCATAATACTGAAAAAACAAGACCTGTTGGAACTGAAACAAAAGGATAGAGAAATGCGGAAAGACTTTGTCAAGCGCTTCATAGACGAAGCAAAGTCTATCTTTTCCATAAACTCATCAGTGGCTACCGCCTTCTTCCGCCACAACGTCACTCACAAAGAACTGAATGCCTCCCTCGCAGAGAAACTTTGTAAAGATTACACTCAGCTCCTAGAAAGGAGTGACAAATATATCAGAATCGAGAAAGTTCTTTATCCTTAAAGTAAGAACGATTCACCTTCTGGGAACAAACGGAAGAATGCAAACAAGGAAGGACCAAGAAAGTTTTAGAAAGACGGTACATGTCAATGTCGTCCACCTCCAGCACCACGCTTCGACAAGTTCACTTTCCTTAACGCAAGTGTATCAACCATGCTCCTGGATGTTGAGAATGACGGAATAATCTGTCATCTCCCCAAGATGACCACCACTAGCAAGAGAAGGGATAAAAACAAGCGGTGTGCATTTGATAGAGACCATGGAAACACTACCGACAGCTGTTGAGACCTCAAAGAAACAATTGAAGGTTTGATTCACCGGGGCTATCTCTCTCAATTTTTCCAACAAAACAACAACACCGAAATCCCTCCGGCACATTTGGCTAATAATCGTCAAGAGAGGCCCTCCGAATCACAAAACTCAGAGCACATGGCCATTCTTCACTCTATTCACGGAGGTCCGATAGGGGGAGATTCCAACTCCTCCCACAAATCATTTGTCGAGGAAGCCAACTCAGTACATAATATTTCGCCTGCCAAGAGCACCAGGGTTCCGATATTTTTTTCGACAAGGACTTAAAAGGTGTCTGAATGTCTCATTGCGAAGCATTTGTAATAAACCTTTGTGCGGTGAATCATGAGGTACGTTGCATCCTGGTAGACAACAGCAGCTCAGTAAACATTCTTTTCATGAACACTTTCAACGGCCTCAAGCTCTCCCAATACCGACTTAAGCCCGCTGGTATACACTCCACGCATTCTCCCGTGTCCCCATTTAGATCGATGGAATCATCATACTTGGTGTGACAGTAGGAAAAGCTCTCGCAACTCGAACAGAAGCACTGGACTTTATGGTAGTCGATGCCAAAACGGCATACAATGCAATATTTGGTCGTCCAGGCTTGACAACCTTTCATGCAGTTGCTTCCGCCTACCACATGAAAATAAAGTTCCCAACAACAGTAGGCGTATGCTAAGTTGTAGGGAGTCAACAGGCAGCATGAGCATGCTACACCGCCACAATGGGGGCCGCGGTTCTCCACCCTTGACACCATAGAGCTACCGCCGGAAAGCATTCATAGTAAATCCAACCCCGTAAACAAGCTTGAAGCCACTGCCATAGACAACCCTGTCGAGAACTTCCAAACCTGCCAAGTCATCTCCAACCAGATCCAAATTCGTCATCGTCAGAATACAGTAATAGACTTGAATCCCTCGCTAGAAGCCACTCTGCTCATTCAACGGAAAGAACTACTATGCCAAAACACATTGGCGAACTTGAAGGTCTCTCATTCTCTCTGCAAAATAGGGGAGACTCACTCCAAAATAGACAATGTCTACCAAGTTGTTCGCCTAACGGCTCATCAGCTTGAAGACCCGGGGGACAATGAGATATCAATAGGGAATTAGAATGTGGAACACCTCATGATCTTCAACGAGGATGCTTAACACCCTCATCTTCTACATATTTTTAATATTTTTCAATAAAGGCCAACCACTAGAGCAGCCACTTAGATCACAACATGTAATAAAGGTCAGCCACTAGAGCAGTCGCTTAGTTTTATGTTTCAATAAAATTTAGTATTTTTTTTCAGAATTATTGTACAACTCTACGGATACATACAATAAGTTAAACGCCACGACCACTCTTAAAAAAGACACAAAAAACTTATTAAAATCTCATTATAAGACGAGTTTGAAGTCCATACCTGTGGCTCGGAGTTACTCTAACAATTTGCAACAAAGCAAGTTCAGAGTTCAACTCGCCCTTCGATCTGCTCTTACAACTCTTTAATACCTCAACGGCATGTTTAGAGGCCATACCCATGGGCTCGGAGTTGCTCTAACAACCTACGATCAATCATGTTCAGAGCTCAACTCGTCATTTGATATGCTTCTACAACCTGTTAAATTCTTAAACTAACAAGTTCAAAATCCATACTCATGCCTCGGACCTGCAGTCAAGCACGTTAAGAGCTCAACTCGTCATTCGATCTGTTCCTAAAACTTGTTAAAATTTCCTTAAAGACAGATTAGAGGTCCATAACCGTGGATCACAATTACCCCCAGTAAACCTGCAAAGAAGCAAGTTTCAGAGTTCAACTCTCCACTCGAAGTGACTCTCACAATTTGTTGGAGGACCCATACAACAAGTTCGAAGTCCAACTCCCTTCTAAAGTTGCTTCTACAACTAGCTAAGTATAAAACGACAAGTCCGAAGTCCAGCTTTCCCCAAGAGTAGCTCCTACGATTAGCCAATCCTAAGACGAAAAATCACAGGACAAGGTACTAGCATGTAAAAGTTTTTTTTTTCACAAACAACAAGTCTCATCACAACTGCACATATACAATGAGTCTACATTTCACGCATAAGCATCATTACAAAATTCATGCAAGCACAATACAACAAGCTATCCTACTAGTCGTCTTTCTGGCTACACGATAGAGAGATGTTCTACCTAAGAGACACAAACCTCTTCATCAACCTCCTGCTAGCTAGCAGCTCCCTATGGCCTTCTCAACTCTTGACGATGAAATTCAAGACAAGTCTTCCTTAGGTGGGCAAGCTACAAGTTTTTCCTACCACCTTCACCCGAGCAAGCTCCAACTTTGTCTCATATGAAGTACCACGCAAATGGATGAGTCTCAACTTTGTTAAGTGCAGCGTATCGCGAAGGAGAGCATGCTTAATGTCTTGAGGACTTCATTCGATGTACACAACTACTTATCAGCAAAGAGAAGAATCGAATCACCTCAAATCTAAACAAACACAAGGGACTTCACTTTAATATTAAGAAGATTCAAAATACCCACAACTCATTCGCTCTATAAATTGAGTTCGACGCTCTACGCACCACTAGAGTTTCTCCGAAAAATAACTCAGCAACTCCAAACAACGATTTCAATGCTCTGCTCACCGCTCGAGCTCCATCAACAACTCGTTGACTCTAAACAAAGAGTTCAACACTCCGCTCTCCGCTCGAGTTCCATCAACAACTTGTTGACTCCAGACAATGACTTCAATACTCTGCTCTCCGCTCGAGTTTCATCAACAACTCGTTGACTCCATACAATGACTTCAATACTCTGCTCTCCACTCGAGCTCCATCAACAACTTGTTGACTCCAAACAACGAGTTCAACACTCTACTCTCCATGCAAGCTCCATCAACAACTCATTAACTCCAAACAACGACTTCAACACCCTGCATACCGTTGGAGCTCCATCAACAACTCGTTGACTCCAAACAATGTGTTCAACACCTTGTTATTTGCTCAGGTTCATCAGCAACTCGTTAGCTCCATGCTATGAGTTCAACATCATGCTCTTCACTCGAGCTCCATCAGCAACCCGTGAATCCAAACAACAAGTTCGATGCCTTGCTTACCGCTCAAGATCCATCAATAACCTGTTGATTCCAAGCAACGAGATCAATGCTTTGCTCACCGCTCAGGCTCCATCAATAACTCGTTGGTTCCATACAACGAGTTTAACGCCTTGTTCTCTGTTCAGGCTTTGCCAACAACTCGTTCGCTCCATACAACAAGTTAAATGCTTTGCTCTCCGCTTGCACTCTATCAACAACTCGTTGAATCCAAACAAAGAGTTTGGTTCCTCATGCTTCGCCCGAGCTCTGTCAATAGCTCGTTAATTCCAAACAACGAGCTCGATGCCCCGTTCTTAGCTCAAGCTCCATCAACAGCTCGATCGCACCAAACAACGAGTTCGACGCCTGGCTCATCACATAATCTCTGTCAGCAACTCGTTGAATCCAAACAACGAGTTCAATGTCTTGCTCTTGGCTCGAGTCCGTCCAATAACTCCTTAACTTCATGCAATATGTACGTGATCTAACGTTGGCTTAGAGTGACCTCAACAAATTTGCTGGGTGCAAACAACAAGTTCAAATGTTCAACTTTACCTAAGAGTTGCCTCTACAAAACCTGCTGGGCATAAACGACAAGTTCAACGTTCAACTCCGTCCTAGAGTTGCCTCTACATAACTTGCTAGGAGTAATCAACAAGTTCAACATCCACTCCATCCAAGAGTTACCTCTCCAAACTTGCTGGGCACAAACAACGAGTTCAAACGTTCAACTCCGTCAAAGAGTTGTCTCTATAAAACATGATGAGCGCAAACGAAAACTTTGACATTCAAACTCCATTTCAGAAGTTGCATCTATGAATCTTTCTGGTGCAAAAAACAAGTTTAACGTGCAACTCCATCTCAGAGTTGTCTCTACAAACTTGTTGGGATCAAATGGCAAGTTCAATGTCTAACTCCGTCACAGAATTCTCTACAAATTTGCTGGACGCAAACAGCAAGCTCTACGACCAACTCCATCCTAGAGTTGTCTCTCCAAACTTGTCGGGATCAAATGACGAAATCTACGATCGACTCCATCTCAAAGTTGTCTCTATAAACTTGCTGGAGGCAAAAGGCAAGTTCAAACAACCAACTCCGCCTCAGAGTTGTCTCTATAAAATTATTGGGATCAAACATCAAGCTCTAATTTGAACTCTATCTCAGAGTTGTCTCTACAAACTTGTTGGGGGCAAACAGCGTAGCAGCTTCATCCTTGGATTGCCTCTACAAACTTGTTGGGATCAAACGACAAGCTCTACATTCAATTCTGTATCAGAGTTACCTCTCCAAACTTGCTGAAATCAAATAGCAAGCTTTACGTTCAACTTTGTCTCGGTGTTGCCTCTCCAAATTTGTTGGAATTAAACAGTAGGCTCCACGGCCAACTCTGTCTCAGAGTTACCTTTCCAAACTTGCTGGGATCAAACAACAAGCTATACGTTCAACTTCGTCTCAAAATTGTTTCTATAAACTTGCTGGAATCAAACATCAAGCTATACACTAAACTCCATCTAGAGTTACCGCTCCAAACTTGCTGGAGTAAACAATAGGTTCAAACGCCCAACTTCACCCTAGAGTTGCCTCTCCAAGCTTGTCGGACGCAAACGGAAAGTTCAACATCAACTCCGTCAACGAGTTGCCTCTCCAAACTTACTGGGCGCAAACAGCAGTTTCCAATGACCAACTTCGTCTCACAATTTTCTTAACAATCTTATTGGGATCAAACAACAAGTCCGCATTCCGACCACCTTCTGAAGTTTATTCCTGTAGCAACTCTTCCAGGTTAGCTACATACACAAGATCCAACGATCAAAGCACTTAGCTCCTAGATCAACGGAACACTCGTTCAACAACAAAATGCTCGATCGACAAAATAAGTGAACAATACAATGCTTGGTCTACGAAAGAGCAGTTCAACGAAATGAGCAACGGGACGCTTAATCGACAAAAATCAGCTGTCAAACGAAGTGCTTGGTTGAACAAAACAAGTGAATAACACCACGTTTGGTCGACAAAAGAGCAATTCAATGAGGTAGACCGTTCAACAAATATTTGGTGGGCAATGACTCAAGGAATCTCCAAACCAAATCCGATCTCACCTGAGAAGATCACCAACTTGTTAGATCAACCAAAACCCTAGGTTGGCTACAACCAATAAAGAGTTAGACCCAAATACGAACCTAACAAGGCTTCAACGTTGCCAAAAAACCCTGATTTGGCCAAGGCTCGAACCCTACAAAGCTTCAACACTTGAGCGAAATCCTGAACTCAACACTTAGCCAACTCTAAACTACAGCATTATATTGCTTGAAGGGCAACTGGCTCCCCATCCTCCTTTACAACTTTAGCAGTGATAATTGAATATATTTTACGCGTGAGCAGCAAACTTCTCGTAGTAAATAGACGAGATGGGAACCAAGCACTCAAATACAGCTTGTCGAATCTTCTACTCAGGAGAAAGAGTTGCTTCACACAATGACTCACTCAGTAGAAAGAGTTTCTACACTATCCAAGTCCTACTACACTATCTAAAAACACCAAGTTAAAAAAAGCTCTGGGATGATTCAAACCCAAAAGACTCGAGCTCCAACCTCAAGCTTCACGCGATCAAACTCGCCATAGCCTACCTCCAACCCGTCGGAGAAGATCAAGACATAAGTCCAACTTCCAAGATATCACCCATAGTAAACTCCTCACAACTCAACTCCGAGCTCCTCACAAACACCACCGACCAAAAATTCAACTCCAACTTCGAGCATACCCGAAATCGGCAAAAACTCTAAAGAACTGTGGATCGCCAAGTCAGGTCGCCGAAGAGCTCGAAATTCACCCAAAAATCTTGGTCACCTAAAGCTCTTGGTCGCCGAAGAAGACCTAGCTCGCCCGAAGCCTAGCTCGACGAAGAAGGGGTTAGGTCACCCGCACCTCAACTCGACGAAGAGCTCCGCTCGCCCAAAAGCCTGCCCACCAAGACCTCAGCTCGACGAAAAAGGGAGTTCACCTAGCTATGAGGTCGCATGATGACAGAGCTCGCCCAAACTCTGAGGTCGACCGAAGACAGAGCTCGCAAAATACAGTAGCTCGACGAAGCCGTAGATCACCCGAAGCCGAGCTCGGTGAAGAGCAACTCACCCAAACAAGCTCGACTAGGTGCAGCTCGCCCAAAATGGAGATTAGAGAAGAAGCAGCTCTCCCAAAACGGAGCTCAGTGAAGTGCAACTTTCCCAAACAAGCTCGACGAAAAGCAGCTCGGCCAAACGAGCTCAACGAGGTGTAGCTCTCCCAAAACGAAGCTTGACGAAGGAGCAGCTCGCCCAAACGAGCTCGGCGAGGAGCAGCTCGCCCAAACGAGCTCGGCGAGGAGCAGCTTGCCCAAAAAGAGCTCGGTGAGGAGCTCCATCGCTCAAAGCAGAGCTCGCCGAGCTTGGTCGCCAAGTTTGACGTTCACCCGAAGTGGTAGCTTGACAGAGAATAAGCTTTGCTCACCAACTCTCTTGCTCGACGAAGATGCAGTCGTCGAACCTCCGTGCTCGATCAAGGAGGCCTGGTTGACAACACCTTGGAGGTTGCCCAAAATAGACGCCCAAAATCCAAAAAAAATGAATGGAGCTCGGCGAAACGATCGGGCGAGCTAGCGGGTTCTCGCAACAGTCGACTGCCGTCTGATCGCCAAGAAGATCGGGCGCGCACGAGAGGCATGAACAAGATTGAGCCACGTTGCCCCCTTCGTCCCAACCGCTCCGCTTCAATTATCAACTGCCCGATCGCCCCAATACGCATGTTAGCGCTTGATCAATGCGCAGGATGAAGCCAAAATGCCCGCTCATCCTCTCGCCCATCCGATCTCACTCAGCGGGCGAGCTGTAGTCTAATGGACGCGCCAGATTTTGCCACATTGTCTCTCATCACAGCGACTTCATCGCAGCCACTTGATCACATCAACTCACGAGCCAAAGCATGATCAACACACAGGATCCTCCAACAATTCATTTAAAATTCGATAATTTAATATTAAAAAAATCCCTAAATTCAATTAAAAATTCGAAAAATAATTATTAAATTCAAAAATTAATTAAAATTTTTGAAAAACGAACAAAAAATTGGAATATTAATTTAAAAATCCAAAAAAGAAATTTTAAATTGCAAAAAATTATTAAAAATCTGAAAATTTAGGGAAAATTCAGAAAAATCCAGGAAAATATTCGTCACCTCCAAAAGATCTATACTATTATTAAGCAAAGCCCTATTTTAGCGGCTTTTTACTATCATGCCCCCATCAACATAAAAGGCTAAAAAAATATCCAGGGTTAAAAAATATAATTTGCATGACTAATAAATTAACATTTGTATATCGTGCACGTTTGGACTAATAAATTACTTATCTCTTTCTTGCTTTTGGAATGAATTAAATTTAATTAATCACAAATAATGGAGCACTGTTTATAATTCTATACTATTATTAAGCAAAGCCCTATTTTAGCGGCTTTTTATTATCATGCTCCCATCAACATAAAAGGCTAAAAAAATATCCAGGGTTAAAAAATGTAATTTGCATGACTAATAAAAATAACATTTGTATATCGTGTACGTTTGGACTAATAAATTCACTTATCTCTTTCTTGCTTTTGGATTGAATTAAATTTAATTAATCACAACTAATGGAACACTATTTATAATTGAGAGATTAATTAATTCATATAACAATTAATCACAACTAATGGAACACTGTTTACGGATCGAACACTGAATATTAAAACCCCATGGAACACTGATCAGGCTCAGCTCATTCATATTAAAACCTCATGGAGTCAAGAGTTGAATTTATCAGCGTTTGGATTTTAATCAGGCTAATAAATTCATCTCAGTTGAATTTATTAATGGGTGATTAGTGGGTGAAGTGATTAGTGGGTGATCACTAGAAGGTGATTAAAATGAATGGCCCATCAATGGTACCTCAGCAATGCACGTTTTAATTAAATTGTGCATGCATGAATGGCCCATGGGTGATTACTAGAAGGTGATTAAAATAAATGGCCTCGGTATGCTACATGACTTTAATTATTAATGGGTGATTACTAGAAGGTGATTAAAATCCATTCATACCCATTCATACCCATTCATACCCTTTATTAACAAAAGGTCGTTAACCGACTGCAGCAACCTAGACCCAAGACCCCTCATACTGATGCTGTTGTTTTTCCATCACTGATGCTGTTGTTTTTCCATTGTTTCTCAATTTCGATTAGTTCGTTACTTACCTTTTGACCTGTTGGATCTGCTAGAACACATGTGAGTGATGTCAAATATTCTGGGTGAATTTGGTTTGTTTTGAATTTTGATTGTTCATGGTAAAATTAATTTAATGTATTATTGAAGTTTGATTATATAATCGTTCACACTTATATTCTATTACTGAAGCATGCTACTTTCCAAGTTAAATGTTTTACTATTTCTTTTCTTATTCGATATACAAATTCATTTAATTTAATGACTAAATTTTTTTATAGACGTGCATCACACGTGCATTATACTAGTTCTGATTAGTTCTAGGAATCTCCAATCATCCCTGAAGGCTAAGATTGTACCACAAAATTCTAAAATAAGGGGAACTACTTTTTGAAAGCCAAGAAAGTTGTCTTCCGGGAGTGGGGGGTTTATGATAATGGTAAAAATCACAGCAAATCAGGGTCGTATGATTCATGCACAAATCCTAAAGCTTCTACAGGTAAGTACCATGACGAGTCTTTAACAGGTCCGAGCATTCTTCAGACTCATCTAAAAGACATGGGCCGCTTTCAAGCCCATTAAAAGCGACTAGGCATATTAGGAGAGACACCCGGTCTATGAAGGTAGTAAGTCAAATCTCTTATCCACAGACAAGAGAGTCTTATCTCTTAAGGGGGAGAATTGACAGGTGATAATGGATTCATATAAATCTGATGAATTAATATCAATCTTCTAATTGTTTATCAGGCCTATAAATATATTTTCCCTTCCTCTGTTAGAAGGTAACCTACAATTTCAATCTCAAACTCCATTTCTCTCTGGTTTTGACTTGAGCGTCGGAGGGTCTGTCGCTGGGGTCACCCCGGTGTTTCAGGCTTTTCGTAGATCTATAGGCCATGTCAGCAACTGTCAGATTCAGTTCAAGGTGCTCTTTTAATAATCCAGGTTCAATCTCAGGAGATCCAACCACTTTTTGCGGTGACGATCAAATGTTAGATCTTTAGTAATTCTCTTCAAAATATAAACTTACTATCTGTTTCCTTCCACACCAAAATAAATAACAACATAAGGTCAAAACCATTTTGGATGAAAAAAATGATTCTGGAGTGTAGGAATATTTGAGAAGGGAAACAGAAGTTAGAAGCACTCAGAAGAACACCCATCATCTTAAGTGATAAAGATACATATCATTGCTCACACATGAATTTTGCTTTCTCTGTCGTAGTTAGTTGTTATAGTTCATCCATTATTTGATGAGCTTCGAGATCTAAATACCCAATTGCCAAATGGGCGTTTCCTACCTCCTATCTTCAACTTTAAGCCTCATGGTAAGTCTTTTATCTGTATTTACTCATCTTTAAGCCTCCTAAAATTACAGTCTGCGTTGTTGATTCAATAGTGACCGCCTCGGCTGATGAGTAGAGTTGAAGGGAGTCCTCGTTGAGTTCTAACTACGGAATAACTCACCAATGAAATGTAGAATAATAGAATCAAAAGCAAGAGAACAAAAGCAATTAAAAACCAACACACAAGGACACACGATATTTTTCAAGATTCACCTAATGCAATTGCTACTTTCTCGCGCAGAGGCACTTCTTTGATTTCCACTAGAAATATGAAGAACATATTTATAAATCTCTCAAAATCTCACCCGCAAGGTGTAAGTTTTTGTTCTATCTCCCTCCTATCTCTAACGGCTGATAGATCTCTCAATTCTGATATAACTATCTTTTTCTTAACCCTTAAATCATACCCAATGCAATATATATAGGATTACATCAAAACAAATCTCAGACGTAGATCGAACTGCGCCGAACGGTCAATTGTCCACAAGACGGTCGACCGTACTTTCCTTCAAGCGAACAGAGGGGGAAACGGTGGACTGTGCGGTCGACTGCACACTCCTTGTGCAGTCCAGAGGGCTTGACATTCGATTGTGCTGTTAACTGTCTTGCACTCTGGAAGGAAGCTGCTTCACTGCGGACCGTACTTTGCCTGGTGGATGTTATGCATGCTACTTATTGCTACAACTTCTTGTGCTTCTTCTTGCACTTGCTTGCTCCCACTTTAACTCATCAACATGTCAATCTTCAGTGGAGGATAGAGATTTGCACTTGCAGAATATCACAGTTGGAAAGTGCTCAAGAGGATAGAGATTTACAGAGCTCGGAGAAAGATGAACTCTCTGATAATAGACTCGAGCTACAACACATAGGGAAAATGAAGGAATTATACTGGCAACAGAGTGCGAGAATTCAGTGGCTGAGAGAGGGAGATGCTAACAAAAAAAATTTCCACAAAGTCGCCAATGGCAGAAAAAGACAGAACTATATCACGAGTATCAATGTTAACGGAACCTGGACGGATAATCAAGACTCGATCAGGGGGCATCTAGACTCTCACTTTCACGAGCTATTAGGAGGAGTAACGACCGGGAGATGCGCGATGGCTCAGGATATGTGGAGCTCCGCAAGAATAGAGGGGAGTGATGGGATCGAAACGAGATTTACCGAAGCTGAGGTGTTGGCCGCAATTAAGATGTTAGACCAGGATAAGGCCCCCGGCCCGGATGGGTTCCCTATTTTCTTCTTCAGAATTTACTGGCATATCATAAAAGGCGACCTTTTGAATATCTTCCACGAGTTATACGATGGGGTAGCGAACTTGGATAGGTTAAATTACGCCACGATCGTTCTCGTCCAGAAGAAAAGCGAGATTAACTCCCACGAGGATCTCAGACCGATAAGTCTTCTCAACGGTTCGTTTAAGATAATAACGAAGGTACTAGCTCAAAGACTAGCCCCAAACCTTCAAGTGGTGATTGCCGAGTCGCAAAGCGGATTCATCAGTGGGAGGGACATCATGGACAGCATAGCGGCGGCACACGAAATTGTTTTCAGAGGCCACAAAGATAAAGCCTAGGGATTCATACTTAACCTCGATTTTCAAAAAGCATATGACTCAGTATCCTGGGATAATGTGGACGAGGCGCTCATGCTTAAAGGATTCGGCCCAAAATGGAGATTATGGATGAATAAGTGCATTCGCGGCGGAAAATCGTCCATCCTGGTTAACGGATGGTTGGGGAAAGAGATCAGATGCAAGAAAGGACTACGACAAGGGGATCCCCTATCGTCTCTGTTATTTGCAATCATAGCTGACGGACTAGCGGAAATGATAAGAAAAGCAAGGGAAAACGATACAATCAAAGGAATCAACATTAAGGGAATCAAAGAACCTATGGCTATACTACAATACGCAGACGACACAATTTTCTTCGGGAGCGCGACAGTTGAGGAAGCGGTCGCCCTTAAGACGATCTTGGCTTGCTTCCAAGGATGGTCAGGGTTGAAAGTGAATCTGAACAAGACTAGTGTCATCCCAATTCATGATCAGCAGGAGACATCGATAGGAGATATTAAGGAGATATTAGATAGCAAGATCGGCGAATATCCATTCAAATACCTGGGAACCCCGATTAAGCCAGGAGCTCTCCTCAAGGACGATTGGAACTTTATCATCGCAAAGATCGAAAAGAAGCTATCGGGATGGCAGAATAGGTTTCTTTCCCTGGGAGGAAGGATCATTCTACTCAACTCAGTCCTTAGTGCGATTCCGATGTTCATCATGTCTATTTATGAACTTCCAAAGTGGGTTATCAATAGAATTGACAAATTAAGGCGTAGATTCTTATGGAAAGGCACTGGAGTGGGAAACAAAGGCTTCCACTTAGTGAACTGGGGAAGAGTTTGCAAAAGAAGAGAATATGGAGGGTTGGGCATCATTAATCTGCAAGATATGAACAGAGCCCTACTAAGTAAGTGGTGGTGGAAGATTAGCAACAAGCAAAAGAAATGGTGGAGCTACTCGTACGAGCTATACCGTAAAAGAAGAAAGTACATATTTGGAGGAAGAAGTTCGTCGGCAAAAGTGTCCATAATGTGGAAGGGAATTGCAAAACAGGGAGAAATATTCTTTTCCAACACCAGATGCAAGGTAGGAAATGGGAGAAATACCAGGTTCTGGAAAGACAAATGGTGTGGGACAACAACATTGCAAAACCAATTCCCACAAGCAGCTGAAGCAACTCTGGATCTAGATCTCACAGTTGCAGACATTAGAAGGAATGGTACTCTTAATTTTAATGTATCACACAATATAACGCCAGAAAGCAGTGCACAATTTGAAGAGCTGAATGAGATGATTAAGCAGGAAGAGGGACGACCTAATAGTTTACCAGACGAGAGATGGTGGGATAAAGACAATGCAAAAGTGTTTTCGGTTTCATCCATGTATAAATAGATCAACGATGGGGGTACGAGATGTCAGGTCCAATCGGTTATCTGGGGGACCAAGATTCCGTTCAGGATTAAAGTTTTCTGTTGGTTAGCCCACAACAACGCAATCCTTTCTAAACTTAACCTACATAAGCGAAGCATGCAGCTAGACGCGACTTGTGACATGTGTCTAGGGGCACAAGAAGACGTCAACCATATCCTGTTCCTTTGTCCCAAAGCCCGTCTTGGGTGGGAGATAGTATGTAGGGGATTCGGGTGCTCACACTATCCTAGCACGACCACAGACATTTGGGGGTATATTAGAGAAACACACATCAAAGTAGATGATAGAAAGGCGTGGGACATAGCTGTCGCCGCTACAATCTGGAACCTGTGGCTAGAAAGAAATGATTTTATTTTCCGCAACAAAGTCTATAGATTTCATAATTGAATGCATAAGATTTTTCTGCTTATCTATGATTGGGCAGGAGCGCAGGAGGCAGTGAAGAGGGTCAGGACCAATGACGGAGACTAGATTTACGGGACCACACATCTGCTTCAGAGGAGACTGAGGCATGCATAACCGGTTGATCAGTATTTTAGGGGCTCAAGTTGAGGGAGCTCTTTTGTTCTTCAGCAGTTTCAGTTAGAAGAATGCTATGTTAGCTTTGTGTTAAGCTTTGTTGTTGATTTTCTTTAGTAGTAGATGCTGTTGTCTTTACTTTTTAGACTTCCTTTAGTTGTTGTTGTTGCTTATGCTCTGTACTACCCTGTTTCCTTAATTGATCGTTAATGAAACGATGGCTCGACCATCTTTTATCAAAAAACAAAAAAACAAAAAAACAAAAAAAAAACATGTCAATCTTCAACCTATTATTGTATATTAGATTCACAAACCTCAACAGTCATGATAGATCTTTTGGTGAAATTGATTCCAGAGCATGCTAGGAAACAATGCCCATTTCTAGGTCCGTAACTTCTCCGGTCCAACAGGTTTATTGGAGTTGTTTTATTAACTTCTTATTAACGAAACAGGGTGGATTTATCCCATCTTTTATCTCCAAAAAAAAAACCTTCTCCGGTCCAACAGTTACCGCTAAGCATACTAGAAAAGAATGCCCCTCTGCGTTTTCATGCTTTAGTACATAACAATTGTGAAAAGTTATTCGTTACACATATTTTTTCTAAAGAATAAACACGAAATTTCATCTCAAAATATGTATGTACTATTTCGTTCGAATGGTTGATAGAGGGTGGCTTAAGTTGCACACTTTAGTTTAAATGATTCAAGCCGAATTGAGCTTTAAATCTCTCATTCGCTAAGTGTACTAAATAAAACTATATTAAGTAGGTATAAAGGTTAGGGGTATCCGAAAAGAGGGGTAGGGAAGTAATTTTTCTATCTTACGAAAATCAGAAAGAAACAAAGCCGCATTGATCACCATCAAATTTGGCCACAACTCTAAAATGCACCAACCCTAACTTCAATCTCCCCGTGACACACAATGACAAACTCCGAGATCACCCAACATTGCCACCCATTTTTCAAATGCCACATGTCGGCCTTAGATCAAGATGAGTAATTAGAGTTAGGGTTTATATCTCGTAGCCGCTTAAGATATTATACATTGCTTATTAGTATTTAAATATCACAGAGCACTACTTCTAGATCAACTTTTATACGAGATTAACTGGATTTAGGATACTGGGCTTCATGCCAGTCAATCCGGTCCAATAGTTAGCATACAATACGTACAAATCACGTGTTGCCCCCATCGAACATTATATACAATAATATTCTATTATATTGAGAATATATCTATATATCCAACAATATCTATCTTTAGAGCATCCACATATGTAAAATATGCATATATGCATATTTTACAATAGCATTTCGTTGTTTCATTCCAGTGATAAAAAGGCAAAATATAAATGGATCGTTCCTGGATTTTTTTTTTTTTTTTTTTGAATTTTCTTTTAAAACTTTATGAAATTTTTAAAAGTTTTTAAAACTTTTTAATATTTTTTATATGGTGGGACCCATAGTGAAACGGAACATAATGTTTCATCCACGGTGGGACGTCCCACTGTAGCATCCCATTTAAATTTGATTAATGGTGTGATTAGTTAACTAATCTTAATTAATTAACTAATTATTTAACTAAAAAAATAACTAAAATACTAATTAAACTAATTAACTAACTAATTAACCAAACATTTTTTAAAAATATTTGGGATTTCATGTTTCGTCCGATCTTAAAAAAAATTAAAAAAATATTACGAACGTCTGATGATTTTAAAAATTATTTAAAAGTTGCAGATGAAACAAATTTTGTCTCTTATAATATACATATTGCTATATTTATATGCATATTTGTCTATTTACTGTAGCAAAAAAGGTATAAAATGCATATATGCCTAGCGACTGTAACTCCATTTTGGGAGAAAAAATGTATTTTATAGATACTAGTAGTTTACACCTGCGATGCACGTCTTAATAAATATAGTTTTTTTAAAAGTAAAAATCCAGACGTAATCTGGATTTGATCTAAAACCTCATTTACAATAGTTTTGCACGTGCATTGCACGGGTTGGTAGATGGACAAATTACACTAAGGCCTTTTCCCATTATAGTAGTAGAGATTTGCCTAATGACTGTGGATGCTCTTATGTCGATCAAAATGAGCTATGTATGAAAGTGTAAGACCATGTGTCGGCCTAAGCTGAGAACAAAATGACACGTACACGCCTGAACAGAGCTAACTGTACGAATTCATCAAATCACAGGAGGGATTTTTTTGTGTGGCGAAAAGAGGGAAGAGTCGATCAAACCGGATGGGGACATCCTACTTGTATGTTTGTTGTATGTGGAATGTAGTGTCTCAATATCGTTGTATTTTAGGGGTTTAAAATTAATGACTAGGCTTGTTGGGACAGTTTTGTTTGTTAGGGCACTTGAAGTGAGGTGGCTTGATAAAAATAGCTCTTTTGTGGCTCTCATTTTACGAAGACCCACAAGGAAAAAAAAGGAGAGGATCGCGTGGACCGCTCGCTATATGATATCATATAGGAGCACATGCGTGTTTCGGAGTTGCAGTTGGAGTTGCGTATAACTTCAATTGCAACAAAATATATTCATCTATTGATTGTTATGGTTGTGGGTCGAATTGGATTGCGATCAATAGACAAAGACTCTTTCTCTGGCCTCATTGGTAGTCGGCAACTAGCAACATAGAAACAAAAACTATTTTTTTTTGTAACCATTTTAACTACATCAAACAAACAAAGTAGCAAACGCTTCAATTACAATAACTAAAACTACATTGTAGTTTGTATCCGTCCGAGGATAACACTGTCTTTAGTTTCGTCAAAGAAAGTCCAAAACAAACAATCTGCCTCCTTTTTTTCGTTGATTTGGTGGACGACTGATACAGTGTACAAAAGCCTACAATAGAAAATTTTACTTGAGAAGTCTAAGAACATCTGTAGCCGTTAGATTCAAAATTTTCTATATTTGCCTTTTAGAAATATGAATTTTGAGTTGGGATGTAGTCGTTTAAATCCAAAATTTGGTTCAACGGTGGATGATCGTTTTATTTTTGAATCTCAACCGTTGTTTTTTTTTAATTTAAATTTTAATCCAAAACATTTATAAAAACAAAAAATTGTATACATACAATGTAACCCCTGTTTCCGATTGTACGGATTTTCCTGTATTTTTGGTGGCGTCCTCTTTTCTATTTTATTGTGTTTTGGGTCTTGGTCTTGTTGTGGGCCTTCTATTTCAATTTATTTTCTTGTATTATTATTGTTAGTCCAATCCATTGCAAGCTCATACTATTGTCTACCCAAAACTCATCTCCTTATTGGATCCTAAAATCAAATCCTAGTCTATCCAAACCCACATACTCCCTAACTACTAACCCAGATCACCTCCCCTCAATCCCCCGTATCCCTTAACTCCCCACGATTCACGCTTCTTATTTCATTATTAATTATCCCCCCGCTCTCCTAAAAATCACAACAGCCCACTCTCTCTCTCTCCCGTTCCTTCTCTTTCTCTCCCCATTTCACCTTCATCAACCCCCAAAACCGAACCGAACCCACTCCTCATCGCCCCTCTGATCGCCTCCATCATCATCACTACCTCGCCCTCGTCAACCTCTCCACCATCTCACCCCTGACCTCGCCCAAGCCTCGATCGAACCCACCACTTCGCCAACCGCAACCTATCAACCCATCGCCATTACTCATTGAACCCAGTACCCACTTCGCTTGCACCTCGATCCCTCACCGTGCAACCCTTCATCCTCCGGAGAACCCCCCATCGTTCTCGTCGTCGCCGTCCAAGCCGAAAACACCCTTCGCTCGTCTTCCCTGTTTTCGAGCAAAAATAGAGCACCATTTCACCGCTGCGATCGCCGCTGCCGTCGCTTCCCGACCGCAACATCATTGCCGCCTATCGTCTTCGCCCTCGCCGCAATGCCGCCAGCCATCACTCCGTGGTTGCCGCTTTCTCCCGCGCTCTCTCTCTTTCTCTGTTGAAGTGAAGGAGACGAAGCGTGAGTGGTCGAAACTGGTGTTTGGTGTTCTGGGTGTAGCCGATCCCGATCTATGTTTGCTGTTCTGAGTGAAGTAGAAGTGTGGAGTTACTGTTCTTGTTATGGCTTGCTGCCTTTTCTGTTTTGTACTGAGGTTTCGACCCAGTTACAATAAGAATCAGTTAAAACAGTGTAAAAGAGAATTTTAGCCTAATGAATCTAGTTTCCAGACCAATTGAAGGATCTTGATTCCGATCGGTGAGCTGTGAGATATCGCAGTTTTAGTCTCTGCTCATCTGTACTTTTCAGATCGCAAACTAATGTAACACCGACACAATTATCAGTTGAAACACCATGTTAACAGTATTATAATGCCATAAAACTCTCCAGAAATTTAGTAGACATGTTTAGTATTTCATTCCTAATTTTCGTAGATTTTTATACTGATTTTATGTCTAGTTTTCACCCATTAAATTTTGACATTAAGTTGCTGCCAGAGCAACTAAGCTGTAAAGATTAGGATGTTTGACCTAGTTACAGTCAGAATTAATAAAAACTTGCTGAACATAAATTGTAGCCCCGGATGTCTAGTTTACTTTCTTTTTTTGGCGAAATTGAATTCCGAGTTGTGGTTTATAAGTTACTACCGTGTTAGTGCTGCTATGTATGTTCTTTTCAGATCTACAATTATCGTATTCTATCATGCTTTGTATCATTTTGTTGCATTCCTATCGTCGCTTTGACACTCTTATACATACACTTGCATGACCATAAATAAAATAATATAATGTTAAACAAGCCGGGGTTAATAAGGGTTGACGTAGTAGTGGATGTCAGAAAATGTACTCGGTAGGGCCCTTCTTGTTTACATGGAATCTTGACGTGGAAGGTGGAGAATTACTTGTGAATTTGTGAATTTGTTATCTTATTATCTTGTTATCTTGTTACACCGAGTACACGCTCTGTAGATCCCACTACGAAGTCTAAAACGTACACTGTTTTGCGTGTACCGAACCTGTGGTATGGGACGCAGTAGTACGTGTACTAGATAGAAAAAATAATATACTAATAAACCTAAGTTGACACTTGTACACTTGACCATTGCTTATGGACATTATTATTGTTTTGGACTTTGATCTTGATTCATACTCTTTGATGTACCATGTCCCTTACTCTTTGCTTTTCATTACTTGCTCTAAGGACATTTCTTTTCCACTCTAGTTGATCTAGCTACAGGTGAACCAGAAGTTTTGCCAAGAGACATTGGCGAGCAGTTCTCCTAAGTTTGAGCAGGAGCTGCCTTAGAATAAATTATCTTCTTCTATGTTTCCTTTATCACATTGTTATCCATTTGATTAAACTTTGTATTCCGGGCTTTTTGACCCGTAACCGTTGTTATTTTCTCAAGTGTTGGTTATTATGTTGAACTATTAAATGCTTAATTTTAGTTGTTTATGTGATTATATTTATCTGTTTGGTTGTGATTATTCATTTTTATATTGTTGAGTTGAGACTGGTACAACTTATAGATGATGTTAATATCATTCGATGGGCCTTCGTCACGGGCTCGTATTCCCGTATTTTGGGAAGCGAGGCGTGACATACGAACACATCATAACTCCTATAGTCTCATTCCATCTCATCCCTAGATCAAATAATCAAACAAATCTCAAATTAACTTTATATGCATAAATAATTCTATAGGGTCTAATCCACATAAATTAAATTGACAAAATGGGGGCAAAATTTTTAGGACGCAACAAGATGTTGCGTCCGGGGCTTTTTTCCAATTTTTTTTTTAAAAATATTTTGATCGGACACAAGATCTTCTTGCGTCCAATTGATACAGCGGTTATTTTTTTAGACGCAAAATAATTTTGCGTCCGACCCAAAAATTGATCGGACGCAAGATCATCTTGCGTCTGATCTGTGTTTTTTTATATTAAAATTTTATTCTTCAAACGCAAGATAATCTTGCATCCGAGACAATTTTTTTAGAACGGACGCAAGATGATCTTGTAATTCCTATATTTGAGGATTTCCTATATCTTCTCTCAAATATAGACAGCTACTGTAGTTTTTTTTCAAAATTTGAAAATATAGGGAATGACTACAGCGTGTCGTTTCTTATATTTTCCAATTTTTGGAAAAAAAAAAGGGAACGACTACGGATGCTCTAATGCCTTACCAAACATCTGCTGCCTCCGTATATGATATCCTATAGGGAGTGTTTCATATGATCTTTTATTTATTTCTCTATGAAGAGAGAGAGAGAGAGAGAGAGAGAGAGAGAGAGAGTATCAATAGGATCCCTAACCCGTGACTTACTACTAAGTGCTGTCCTTTAGTCCACCCCTTCGATCGGGCCCTTCCCGATTGTTGGCCACAACAAAAAGAAGCAAGAATACAACTCAAGTTCACGGGCTTCTCTTCCTTCCGCTTCTCTTTTGTTTGTTTCATTATTGTGTCAATCTTCCATTTATTGTCTATATACTAGGCTCCCTATTCAGTTATGTCATGAGTCATAGTTACATACAATTTTCACTTTTACGATTCTGTGCGATGAGAGACTAGACTGTATCTCAGCAGATCAAGACATTAAACTCATTATGCCATTTACAGTATCGGATCGTGTATTTAAGTCCTCTGTAAAGGATTTATATATAGAGAAATCTTCGGTTGCTCACTACTTTGGTGAGCACTCCGTGAGCACTCACGAAATAGAGCACCTATGACAAATCCGAACCGCTCATATTGTTCTATATACCTTAGATAGCCTAACAATAAAAAATCAAGTAATTTGAAGTTCATTTGCCCATGATTTACACCATTACAAAATTGTATGGCTGAAAATTCTAACAGCATGATGGATGGGCAAATGAACTTCAAATTACTTGATTTTTTATTGTTAGGCTATCTAAGGTATATAGAACAATATGAGCGGTTCGGATTTGTCATAGGTGTTCTATTTTATGAGTGCTCACGGAGTGCTCACCAAAAGTAGTGTGCAACCGAAGGGGACTCTTTATATATATATATATATATATATATATATATATATATATATATATATATATATAATTTTCCACCAAAATGACCCACTTTTGAAAAGTATTTACCAAACTGACCCATTTTCGAAGTTATTTACCAAACTGAATTCAAATGAACTCGCTGTCTCGAATAGCGAGTATAGATCTATACATTTCAAGTAGAAATTGCATGCTTAAATATTTTTGGGGGAAAAGCGAGTTTAGTTCAAATAGCGAGAATTTGCATGTTCAAAATTTCTTGAAAAAAATGAATACAACTAAACTCGTTATCTGAGATAGCGGGTCTAGTTCAAATGAACTTGCTATCTCAGATACCGAGTGTAGTTATATACATTTCAGATAAAAATTGTATGTTCAAAATTTCTCTGAAAAAATTGAATACAACTACACTTTCTATCTGAGATATCGAGTGTAGTTCAAATGAACTTGCTATCTCAGATAGCGAATGTAATTATATACATTTCGGGTAGAAATTGCATATTCAAAAATTTTCTGAAAAAAATGAATACAACTACACTCGCTGAATTAGCTCGCTACCTCAGATAGCGAGTGTGGTTATATACATTTTCAGATAGAAATTGTATGTTCAAAATTTCTCTGAAAAATGAATATAACTAAACCCACTATCTCAGATAACGAGTCTGTCTTTAGACTTTTGTATTTTCGCGAGATTTCTTCAAGCGTTGGAGAAAACCATAGAACTACACTCGCTATCTTTAACAGCAAAGGTTTTTCCACCAAACTCGCTATCTTATGTCAGTTTGGTAAATACTTTCAAAAAGTGGGTCATTTTGGAAAAAAAATTCTTTTATTTAAGGTGAGGAAGTTTGGAGTAGTGGCTCTATCTACATGTCCCCTTTTTCCGATAAACAGGTGGTTGAAGTCTCTATCTTAATGTTATTATTCGCTTAATTCTCTTTAGTGTTGGAATTTTTAAATGAGTAATGCTAGAGCCACTACCAATTTCACTACATTTCTCTTCACTACATTAGATGGCACACTCCAATAGGTAGGGGATGATAGAGTAGGTGGGAGAACTCTCCAATAGAAGTATGCCACCTAAGGTAGTGAAGGAAATGGTAGTGAAATTGGTAGTGGCTAAAGCATTACTCTTTTTAAATACTCACTTTTTAGTCAACCAAGTACAGATAAATTACGAGGCAATAATTATAAATGGATCTTAACCTTGCATCGTTTGAGAAGCGTGAATACTTCTATTTGAAACTCGTATATAACCGTTAACGTTTCATGCTCTGATATGTCAACCCTGTGTCGTGTTCATACTACATTCCACAGATTTTTCTTCGGCCATAGTTCATACATTTTTTTAAACCTGATGCAATCAGAATTTGAACCTATACTACAGTACAATACGACATAACTTTTGACATAACTTTTTATTTTTAAACCAGAACAACAAAATAAGATTGGAATATGTATGATATTATGTATGTTTAAAGATTCATGTGAGTTTGTAAAGAAGAAAAGACAATGATATCCCAATCACTAAAGATTGACACTTGTCACCCTCCACATTGGGGATGTCCTAGTCCTCCCCCCTATAAAACAGAGTCCTCTGTTTTCAGCTTAGGAAAAAACAGAGACCCTCATACCTTCCTCCTTTTCTCCTCGTTCAATCTTCATTCATCCTCAATCCTTACAATGAGAATCCCTTGCTTGCTCTTCTACATCTTTGTTACTACCACATTGCTCTTCATGGTTTTTCGCGTCGGTAACGCCAGAACCCACTTCCACAAACCCAAGGCCTCTAACAAGAACCGAAACTCCCAACCCACTCTCCCTTCCCCTGTTTCTGAGCCACCAAGATCTGCTACAAGTGACACCGATAACTCCACCTGCACCAGTGAGCCTTGTATCTTCAATGTGAGATCTTTCGGGGCCGTTGGTGATAGAAATACCGATGACACGGAGGCATTTCGCTCTGCTTGGAAGTCCGCGTGTGCCAAGGAGTCGGGTGTGGTCCTGGTTCCGTCTGATGGGGTTTTTATGATCACTTCGACCATATTTTCCGGGCCTTGCCAGCCCGGTTTCGTATTCCAAGTAGTTCTTTTCAACTCAATTAGTTATAGTGTTACTTTAATTTTGAATGCGTAAAAGAGATATGAGCAACTTGCTCTTTTAGTAAATGAGCAATTGATGATGTGACATGCATGTGATACATTGAACAACTAACCACTTTTAGAATTTTTCAATCACATGCATGTCACATCATCAATTGCTCATATACTAATTAAGCAAGTTAGTCATACCCTTTTTCCCATTTTGAATTGGAGTTTATTTAAATGTGTTTGGAAATTTTGTGTTTTTAGGTGGATGGAGTGTTGATGCCCCCCGATGGCCCGGAAAGTTGGCCGCAAGCCGATAGCAAGAACCAATGGATTGTGTTTTATCGGGCCGATGGCATGACTCTTTCAGGTTCAGGGACAATGCAAGGCAACGGCGACAAGTGGTGGGATCTCCCTTGCAAACCTCACAGAGTATGTCGTAAAATGTCTTTAAACAATCCCTTTTTTTCCTCCTCATTCAATCAAAATTGAAATCTTCATGTAATGAGTTTGCTCTAACGGAATTTTAGGGTCCGAATGGAACTACATTGCCCGGCCCTTGCGATAGCCCTGTGGTAAGCTTCATAATTACAGAGACTAGTAGTTTACACGTGCGATGCATGTCTTAATAAATATAGTTTTTTTAAAAGTAAAAATTCAGACATAGTCTGGATTTGATCTAAAACCTCATTTACAATAGTTATGCACGTGCGTTGTACGGATTGGTAGATGGACAAATTACAGTGAGGCTTTCTCTCATTATAGTAGTAGAGATTGCTCCATTTTTGACTTTTTAGAAACAGAGCTGCTCTGTTTTTTTGTTCTTTTTTGAATTATACTGTAACTGCTCTGTTTCTTTTCCTTTCAATTTTTTCAGATGATTAGGTTCTTCATGAGCTCAAAAATCACAGTGAGAGACCTCTCCTTCGAGAACAGCCCACAGTTCCATTTCAGGTTCGACGGCTGCGATGGTGTCTTTATCGAACGCGTCCTAATAAACTCCCCTGCTCTCAGTCCCAACACCGACGGCATCCACATTGAGAACACTAAATCAGTTGGCATCTACAACTCTTTGATAAGCAATGGTAATCTGTTCTCACTGTCAATTTTCACTTCTTATTTGGTACAGTTGGTACTTCGCATTAATAAAAACTAGTATTTTTCACGTGCGATGTACATTTTGATAAAAGTTTGGAGCTGAACGTAAGTCAGTCGATAGAGAATGAGCGGTATACGTTTTTTGAAAAATTGTTTCGCATGGGCGATGCACGTGATAAGACATAGTTTGGAAAATTTTTGTGTTTCCCGTGCACGTTTAGATATTTTTTTGTAATTTTTTAATGGGTGTTACAGTACAGTTGTGTACAATGTTGCTACACTGTTGTCAAAGTTGAAAGTTAGTGCGTTGCACGCGTTGATAGATTTACAAAATGACACTAACCCCTTCTCCCATTATAGTATTAGATATTAGATATATAATTTTAGCAGTTTATTTTGTGGTCCGACTTGATTGAGAACTAGAATTAAATTTTTATCAGGCTAATGATGGAACAGTGTTGATTAGTACTCTGTAATGCTAAAATTATGGGTTTGCCTCGCAAGAATACAAGGGCAATCAGTGGCTGGGTTTATAAGGAATTCTTTAAGCTCTTTAAGCTCAGGTTCAGATGATTTCCCGCATATTTCTAAAAGATAAGACAACTTAGGCCCCTATCCTACTTCCTATTGACATGTAAAATGAAGTTTTGTGTTACAGATGTCATTTTCATTTGTGGTGTCTTATCTCCCATAAGATAACTTTTTTTGTATTTAATAAACGGCTACATAGTAGCATGATTTCCAACCTAGACCTCTGTTTAAGACACATTACTCATAATCATATTGAAGTTAGTAGTGTACTAAATATATATTCTACTTATACCATCTTCATTATTTTTGACCTACATTTGATTGGTGTCTATCTATATAATAAAACACAATGAAAGTTATCAAGTGACACTCATTCAATATGGTTAAAATCAATGGTCCAGATCTAACCTAAGAAAACATATTTTTCCGCTCAAAAGTTTTTCCTCAAAACTCAAATTCAAATTCCCCAAAACAACTCCTTTATTTATTTATTTATTTTTCTCTCTTCCTCTCTCTCTGTTTACTCATAAATTTATATTTTCAGATTTCAGGTTTGTAAATTTTCAGAATTTCTATGCAATTTTTATTGCTCATGTTACATTGAATTTAGCAAATATCTCATCAACAGTTAAATTTCATCATTTTCTATACTCAAAGTTCTAAAAAGTTGGATTTTACACCTCCGTTTATCATTATTTTTCAACATATACTAATGGAAACATGGACTTTTATTTACAACTAATTATTGTTTTACCATTTCAAACTTGAGCTACATAATTGTTGTTTTATTGTTTACAAGACTTTCATATGATGTATCGTTCCGGAGATGTGCCCACCGGCAAATCTGGTCATCAACTATAATACAATAACAATTTCTGACTATGTTACTCAAAAATTAGTCTCAAACAACAATACAATCTCACTGAATGAATTCGGTTTTGTCTGCATTTGTCACAGGTGATGACTGCATCTCTATTGGGCCTGGTTGCTCAGATGTAGACATTGAGAATGTTACTTGCGGACCAAGCCATGGTATCAGGTACAGAATCAGATCTCACAACTTCTTCCGAGTAAAGAAAAATTCATGAAGCATTTTACAGGACTCGAAAAACATAGGGTTATATTCGAATATTAATTAATGGTGCAGCATCGGGAGCCTAGGCGTGCACGGCTCGCAGGCCTGTGTGTCGGACATAAGAGTCCGGAACGCTGTAATTAGAAACTCCGACAACGGGTTGAGGATCAAGACATGGCAGGGGGGCATGGGGCTGGTATTTGGCCTCAGCTTCGACAGTGTGTACATGGAGAATGTACGAAACTGCATCATCATCGACCAGTACTACTGCCTCAGCAAGGATTGTCTCAACCAGACATCGGCTGTGTATGTGTCTGACGTTTCTTACTCCAATGTGAAGGGGACTTACGATGTGAGGAGCCCCCCGATACACTTTGCGTGCAGCGATACTGTTCCATGTACTAATATCACAATGTCTGATGTAGAGTTGTTGCCCTACGAAGGAGAGTTAGTCGATGACCCCTTTTGTTGGAATGCCTACGGCACGCAAGAGACCTTGACGATTCCGCCCATTCCGTGCTTGCAGGAGGGGTTCCCACAATCCCTTCGGGAGAGCTACAACGTTACTTGCTAGGTTTCACTTATACTAATACCGATACCATAAAATATTATATAAAGCACCAGGCCCAGATGGCTGATATGTGTATCTTTTTCTCAGCCGTACCGGAGCTTGTGGTAGTGTTGGGGGTGTCCTATTGGATCGATGCACTTTTTTATGTACAATTTATGAGTGATGAAAGTGTAGGAGTCCATGATAAAGTAGAAGTGCATTTTCATTTATAAAAGCTTAGTAGGTTAGTAAGTCATCTGAATTGTCAAACGTTTCTGTAAAAAAAGTGACATCGTCACCGCTTCTTTAATAGAAAATTAACGATGCAAGTAGTACAGACATATATTACATCTAACTGTTCCTAAACTCCGTGACTCCCTTTTTATTAATATGAATTGTTGAAGGTTGAGTGATGACAAGCTTTATTTAGTTAGCAATCTCTCTTTAGTGTTTGATCATAAAATCCGTGACTTCCTTTTTATTCATACATTTATATATACATTCAAAATTGCATAAGCCCCCACAAAAATTTTAGCTACTGCAAATAATATCGCAAATTTAAGAGATTTTGCAGATACCCGCCTAAAAGAACAGAAGACGATCACAAGGTTCATTTTCGTATTCTAAGCTAATTGCAAATTATAGTTGTTTTCCAGAAAATAGGTTTCAACATCACAAGTGTAGTTAATGTTCGTACCTCATCAGTTCACAAAGCTCAATTTTGAGGGATTAGTAGCTTGCTTGCTACAAATCAATAGTCGAGGGGGTTATCTCATACTTTTGCTACAATTGAGGCCTTGAAGCACAAGGAGATTTTACTCGGTTGTATCAATTAGGAGGGCTGTGGACTTTTGTGGCTCTTCATGGTGCTTTCGTGTTTAACGTTACGACAATTCGAACTTGTCCGATCTGTTCAATTGCGACCTTATAATGTAATTGCATTATCTGGTCCAATTGCAGTTTTTGTTTCTATATTCTTGATTTATCCATTGGGTCAATTTGGTTGGTTCTTTATGCCTCGTTCGATGTACTTCCAAAGTGTTTGTATCACATAGAATATTCCCTGTCATAGGATTTTTTCTTTCTTCTTCCAAATTATGTGAGATAATTTAGAACTCAGTACTCAGTCCTCACATATGTAAGATGAAGAAAATGTGACTTAATTTGTGTTATCTCACAAGTATTTTCATGAAACTTCGAAGTTTTAGCATAGTGGCAGGGACTTTCACATGGTATCAGAGCAACCCAGGTTCGAATCCCACTGGCGACGCAATTTAAATGCGGATTAAAAAAAATACCGCTACGTATTGTCCAGGTCTCGACCCACAATTTGTTAGGTATTTATCTTGTTTCTTTGGCCCATAAAAAAAATGGGCGCTCGACCTGAAGGATGTGTTAGAATACAAGTGCAATTTTCCTTAACCCTTCTACAACTTCGAAATTTTAGCATAGTGGCAGAGACTTTCACAACATTTTTTGCTCCATAGTCATTTGCAAAAGTGTTTTTCTTTTTGTGGAATAAAAGTTGTCTCACCACAATATTTCATTAATAAGCAATTAGTAAAACAATATAACAATGTTTGTCAAGATATGAACAAGGAAAAAAACCAAAAATTACAACAAATTAAATTGTCCCTTTAAAATTAAAATTGCTATTTACAACACTTGCAACATGTTTTTCACTAGAATGTCACATAACTTAATATTCTCAGCCATAATCTCTAATATTATAATGGGAGAGTTGAGGTTATCATTTGTAGACAACCATTCTACCATCTAATCTCCCATTCAGTTTTTAAGTGGGAGTTATATTAACCATTCATTTACTCAACTGTTGTTAGTTACCATAATAACCTTAAAGTTCAAATTTATTTACAACATAATTATTTACAAAAGTGTGACTGATATAAAATAAAAGTTTGTACCACTATAGATAACACATGTGTGCAAATTAAGAGGAATGAGGCAATTTGTCTATAAAGTATAAAGGCAGTTTGCTAAATGGAATTTCAGAGAACATAGAACTGAGGATTCACTTAAACAAAATAATGATTAATTAGGCTAATCCAACTAAATAGAACTAGTAATTTACACATGCGATGCACGTTTTAATAAATATAGTTTTTTAAAAATAAAATTTAGACGTAATCTGAGTTTGAACCTAAGACCTCCTTTATAATAGTTATACACGTGCATTGCACGCGTTAATAGATTTACAAATGACACTAAAGTCTTCTTTCATTATAATATTAGAGATTATATATTAGAGATTAGAGATTTACACGTGCGATGCACGTCTTAATAAATATAGTTTTTTTAAAGTAAAATTCAGAAGTAGTATGGGCTTAAATATAAGAACTTCTTTATAATAGTTATGCACGTGCATTGCACGTGTTGATAGATTGACAAATGATACTAAGGCCTTCTCCTATTATAATATTAGAGATTTGTAAGGAGTATATAATGAGTAAAAAAATGTCTTAGATTCGATGTCAAATTACATCTTATTATTTACTATATAAAAGATAATAATAATTAGAACTTGCATCGGACATACAGATTATTAGTATTTGTAATTACCGGCTCATCTACTACAACAACAATGACATGCATGTCTACCACACTCACACATCAATCTCCCAACAACGATTTGAACATCTACCACTTCAACGATGACTCGTACATGTATCACAACAACAACGATTTGCAAAAAAGCGTGAACCGAGAAAACAAAAAATTTATGGGTTTTTATCCTATTAAAAAAAGGAAGAAAGAAAGATTGGAACTTTAGAATTTTTGACCTAAACGACCCACTTTTTGGAAGTTTTTACCAAAACGACCCACTTTTCAAATTTTTTTACCGAAACGACCCACTTGCTAACTGAGATAGCGAGTTTGGTTGAAACCTCATCGCTATCTGAGTTAGCGAGTGTATGATTTTGTGCTTCCCCACACTTGTGCAAAAAAATAAAAAAACACAGTTTATGCGTGCTGACTGTGACAACGTTGGTATATATACTAAACTCACTAACTGAGTCAGCGAGTTGTTTTATACCACACCGCTAACTGAGTTTGTAACCCCTGTTTTCATTAATACGTAATTTTCAAGTATTTTTCTGTATTTTAAATCATTAGTATTTTGTAAGTATTTTCTCCTAATTGATTATATTATTATTTAAACTATTTTATGGAACCTAATATACAAATTATTTAATTATTTTATATTTATTTCAAGCCCAATTGTTTAACTATTTCATGAACCCAATTTTGTATTTATTAATATGAAACTCAATTGTTTATTCTAAGCCCAAGTTTACATTATTGATTTTATTAATTATTAATGTGAGCCCAAGTTGTATTTTGATTTTATTATTATTATTCTGAAACCAAATTGTTTATTCTAAAGCCCAAATTTGTATTTGATTTTGTTAAATTAATCCAAAGCCCAATTGTTTAATTGTTATTTTAAGCCCAATTCTATATTTTGATTTTTTAACTATACTTTTAATCTGAACCCAAAATTTAGCCCAACCTCTTAAATATTTTATTTAAATATTTTGAAACCATTTTAAGCCCAAGCTCAAATCCATTAACCCAGAACCCATTTAATTATACAGATTAACCCTACAACCACCCGTATACAATTTATTCTTCACACCCCACTTTTTGTCCCGTACTCCAACTCCCTTCCCACTTTGCCTGCACATTTCCCCACTCCTCGTAACTACCCCCATTATCTTACTCTTTATTATATTATGATATAAAATCTCTCTCCCCGTTTCCTCTCTTCCTCCTCTTCTGACTTCCAAAAATCAAACAAAACAGAACAAACCCAAACAAAAGAACCCAAACTCTCCTTCCTTCAACTTCCTCTTCTTCACTTCCCACTGCTGCTCCACCTCCGTCGAAGCCCGCTCGCACAGTCGCAGCTCCCCTACGCTGTTGCGCCACCCTCCCAACCGAAGCCCCCGTTCACCTCCTCCACTGCCGCCATTGTTGCCGCTCAAACCTCCAGCTTCGACTTCGACCCCGAGTTCCGTCGTCGAAGCTCCTCGTCGTCGCAGTGCCGCCCTTTCAACCTCGCGCTCCATCTCTTTCATTCCTCTCGTCGACAGCCACTCCTCGCCATCGACACTCCACCCTTCCTCCAGTCGAAGCTTTCCCCAGTCGCGTCGCCTCCACATTCTCCCGCTCGAGTGCCGCCTTTTCCATCAAAGCCCCGCTCTCCCTCAAGCTCCACAGTCGTCGACTCCATCCCTCCCGAAGCATCGCCAGAACCCTGTGCTTCTCCTCCACAGCTTCCCCTCGACCAACATTCCTCCGCCGTCGCTCGCTGTTCCCCCTTCTCCCGCTCACTCGCTCTCGCCGCTCAGTCGAACTCCTCTGTCACCTCCAGTCGACATCCGCAGTCGTCGCCACCATCGAGCGCTCGCCTCGTCCCCTCCCCTCTCGCCCTTCCGCTGTCGTCCGCCACAGTGCCACCAGTCGAGCCTCCCTCAGTCGCCGCTCCACCAGCTCCCGTCGCCGTTCCCCATCTCCCATTCTCCCGCTATCTCTCTTCCGTGCTCACACTCTCTCTCCGTCGAATAAGGTGAAGAAGAAGAAGGGAATAATAGTGTGTTATTGGGTTGCTGTTGTAGGATTGGGGATTGTGTGGTGTTTAGTTGTAGTTGGAGTGTTATATTAGTGTTGAAGTTGCTGTTTGTATTGTTGCTATTTGGTGTTGGGTGCTTTGTTGTTGGAGTATTTTATTGGAGTTGGTGTAGGATTGTTGTATTGGTGTTTGGTGTTGTGAAGTAGGGGATTGGACTGGAGTATTGCTGTTTTGGAGTTGTTGGAGGTGTTTACTATTTTGGAGTTGTGAAGGAATTTTTGCTGAAGGGAAGTTGGGAAGTTGCTATTTTAGGAGTTGCTGATTTGGCGTGGCTGCCATAAATATCTTGAACGTGTTCTGCTGTTCGGGATACTGATCCCGTTATTCTGTCTTAAATTTAATCGTCGTCAACTAACAGGCAAGTGTCTCTTGTACAATTCGTTTGTTCTAGTACAAGCTCTTTTGCAAAATACCGCAAGTATATTCTTGACTCTATTCGTATTATACATAATCTATTGATCCCGTATTCGTACAAGATCACGAATACTTTGCTGCCATATGCATTGCATGAACACGATACACACATATATATTCTTATAATTATACATGATGTTGTGCATGAATTGCTTGTTACTAGGTTGCATGTTGTTATAACATCTTTTATTCTTGATTAAGTGTTATGCATGCCATTAGTCGCATCCACATGTTTTATAAGCTCTGAAATATGTTTTCCTGCATTGCATAAGTCTTGATACTTGATCTCGCCATGTTACCCGTCCTTATTGTTGCATGTAGTTATTGTTCATATTTAATTGTAATAAAAGATAACAAGTCGGGGTATAAAGGGAAAAGATTTAGTAGTGGGCAATATAGAAGAGCGTACTTGGACGGGAGCTCGTGGTTCCCCGACGCAAATTTGCAAGTTGTAAATTGTAAATTTGCAAATTTTATGTTCTATATTTCACGCTACATTACACTATGTCCACATTGCACGTATCTTGATACAAGATATACTTGACTTGACTCGACTGGATATGTTTCCCGAGTACGTGACCTATAGAATCCACCACTAGTCTAAATGTTCACTTGATTTCGAGTAGCAACCATGTGGTATGGGACACATGAAGTGCTACCTAGTTAGGTTAATAAAAGACATGACATGACACGTACACTTGCATGATCCGTTTACATGTTACATGGTTATGATGACTTGTTTACTTGTCTACATGTTACTCGTTTATGTTGATACGTTTACTTGCTTACTCGTTTACATGTTACATGTTACTATGGATTATTTACTTGTTTACATGCATGCTATTTGTTTCATAAGGTCTTGTTCTTGATTCTGTTGCATGTTGTATTTGCTCTATTATATGATTCTTGATTCCTTGTTCTTTCCTGCTTTTGTTTCATTCTATATTGTCCCCGTTAGCTTGTACCACTTGCGGTCCGTGACTTGCATTAACGGGTACTTCTTTGTCTCTTCCCTTATAATAATATACTTGCAGGCCCAGATGGAGAATTACCCGAAGGTGTTACTGAACAGAGATTTTAGTGTTGTTTAATTTTATGTTATTTTAGTTTATGCTTTATTCATGTAATGCTTGTTGTAATCCGGACGTGTTTGACCCGTAACTATGTTTCTTTTCTAGTTGTTGGTTATATCCTGTATTATGTCATGTACTATGTCATGTACTTTATTATCTTATTGTGATTTAGCATGCTTGCGTGATTAATATTGTCATCTTGTTGTTGAGTTAAATATACAGCTAATGAATGATGTATTCGCATTATTCGCTGGGCCTCAGTTACGTGCCTGTGTTCCCGTATTTTGGGAAGCGGGGCGTGACAGAGTTAGCGAGTGCCGTTTGGGGATGGTGTTACTGCTGGATCTGGTGTGGGGGTAAACAGATGAGATTTGTGAGTTCGTGGAAAAACCTGAATAGCGGATCCACTCCTGGTGATTCTTGCCGCTAACCTGCAAGGAAGTTGATTCCGGCGACGCACCCTCCGACGCTCTTGTCAGTAACCAGTGAAGATTAAGAAAGAGCTTAAGCTGGAAAAAAGAGTGATTACCTGGTCACAGTGGTAGGTGGGAGGTATTTATAGTCGCCATGGGAGTGATTAGGGACCTGATTTCCCGTGTAACTGTCAGGAGTAAAATCCTCACAATTTGTTTAGGAAACTGACCCCTGATTCCCGGTGAGAGGGTAACTGCAAATCAGGCCCGTTGATTTGGTCAAATCAGTGACCCTGATTTCCTCTTGCTGGTCTGGGTCCGTCTCGGGTCGGGACCCGTACCCAGTTGGAGTGGATCCGTTCGTGGATTATTGGATCTGTGAGAAGGAGATCCAGTACCCGTTTCGGACCCATTTGTATGTGAAATTACCGTTTTACCCCTGAGCTTCAAGATTCGTGCCCAATCTGGACGGTTCCGATTTAACCCCATTTTTAGCCATATCAGATGGTTTAATAGACTCGCTATTTCAGATCTGTCTCACTTCATCATACTCTCTCTCTCTCTCTCTCTCTCTCTTTTCTCACCCAAATCAAGAGCAACCCAAAAACCCTAGCCTCCGATTTCGCGAATTTCCCAACCAAATTCGTCTAAAATATCTCCAAATTTACTTCATCACTATCAACCCCATCTACTCCCACTCTAAAAACCGTAAATCCTACACCGTCGTTCCCCTTTTTTTTTTGTGAACGGTGAAGAGGAGAGTGGGACTCGCGTTGAAGTGGCTTTCGTGAACCCTAGATCCTAAAGTAATCATCTATTGTTTGGTAAGTCTTCATCCGCTTAGAATAGATCTAGATTTCAGCACCGTTCTGTAGTGGCATTGGTTAGATTTCGTTAAATTAATTGACACTCTCTTAATGTACTAAGTTGGAAAATTTTTAGACAGAATTATGCTGTTGTTGTTGTTGGTAGTGGTGATGTTGTTTTTCTTTTAAATATGGGTCTTGTTAGTTCTGCCAATAGTAACATAGGAGAGGGAAGTGTTATTGTTTGAAATTGAGGTTTGGTATTTAGTTTACTTAGTTTTGAATCACCGATCCAATGTTTAGATTACAAAGAACATACAATAGTTAAATTGAGATCTCTCAGTTCTTCTGCTTGGATGTCCTCAAAGATCTCAATGTTTAGATTACACCCATAACACTTCAATTGTTACTTTATGTTATTTTGGTTTTCGTTGGTTAAATTTTACTATTTTAGAGTATGTAATTAGGCACTTAAAGTACACAATTCTATTATCTGAATATACCACATCCATAATTGCAGGGTTCTCATCGCGATAAATATGTCACGAACGCAGAATATTCATGAACAAGGAGAGAGTAGTAGACCCCCAAGTAACTTAAGTCAAGGGGGACCACGAACCTGTTATGGACGACCCCCGAATAGTGGTCGTGGCGGTGGACGAAGGCGTCCAAACGTAAGATGATTGTATTATTTCGATGAATCTGATTTTGGTTTAATGAATGAATACGTTGTAAAATTGATGTGTCTTGTTATTTATTATGTAGGTTGAGATGACTCCACCTAATTTGCCAAATCCCCCCCCCCCCCCCCCCCGTCTTCTTTCTCTTCCCATGTTCCACCGGTGGTTTCGTCTACCCTCCCAAATCAACCTCATCCATCTACTTCCCAAAATGAGGCGGGGCCTTCATCAACCCATGTTCCGCCGCTGGGTCCCGGTCCTGTCGACCCAAGGCTGTTAACATTGCAATCACAACATCGTTCGAAGGATGTTTGGGAGGGACAATCTAAGGAATGTACTTTTCGTGGGCATGCCACTTTGCCGATGCATCCACGTAGACACGACCTGTTAACGAATTGCGGGTTGTACGACATCGGTCTCATGAGTTCTATAAGGCGGACCGTCCTCTTCTAACTGCCCTTCTCGAACGTTGGCATCCGAAGACACACTCTTTTCATTTTCCAGTAGGGGAGCTTACTGTCACACTACAGGATGTAGCAGTGATCATAGGTCTTCCCATAAACGGACAGGTCGTAACAGGTTCGATGGACTTCAATCCAGAGTATTTGATCACAGAGTATCTTGGGGTAGAACCTGATCCTATGGCAATCGTAGGGAAGTCTCTAAGATTGAAATGGTTGAAAGATATGTTCGCTGATAAGTTGAATGATCGTTCGAGTGACATCGAAGTGGAGTGCTACTGCAGAGCGTATATCATGTCATTGTTCGGAGGTGTAATGTTCCCCAACTCCACTGGCATTTCCGTTCCCCTTATGTACTTACCTCTAATCGCTGATTTAGGAACCGTTGGTGCATATAGTTGGGGTGGTGCCATGTTGTCAACATTATATCGGAGTTTCTACCTTCTCATCAACTTCATCGTCGGTTTCTTCATCTTCTTCATCCTCATCTAACAATTCATTGTTCACGGTAGCGTTTCGAAAGATTTCGTAGACATTGCCTGATGAAACATAATCTTGAACCAAACTAGGTTGACTGGGCAATTCAACTTCTGTAGGATCCGAGCTTGTTGTATTAGTGAACGTGTCTTCCCTTGGGGATGGTGGGATTGCATGTGATGTTTGAACTGGATTTGAACTCATTCCATGTGTTAGTAATTCTCGTACGGAGCTTGAACTAGGATTAGCATGTGGCCGGGGATTACTAATTTAAATTTGCTGAATATATAATTTCAATGCGCACCAACTATAATTTGGATCAACTGACCTAGCAATCATGGACTTCAGAGCGTTGTCATTTACTACGGGCACGGTCATAAAATACTGACCTTCACCTTTACCAGCTGCATATCGAGCTAAAATTTTAAAATTCCATTGATCTATACTCCAATTAGTCACCCCATAAATTTTCTCAACTAATTCTGCCATTGTAATTGTATGGGGTGCCCAAATAGTTTCAGGATCAACAGCACTATATCGACAATCTGTCTTTGCATCATGAATATTTTCCCCCACCAAAATAAATCCATATAGGAATATCATAATCCATACATATAGATATTTATACAAAAATGAGACGCATAATCTAATCTACCAAAGCATAAAAGAGCAAAGGCTATGCAAATAATACCTTCCAATCGTTGATCGTGAATATTCACCAATTCGGGATCTTTGTGGATGGGTTTAGGGTTTTGATAGTGGGAATAGAGAAGTTTGTGAGTGAGGAATTGGATCTGAAAAGATTTTGGACGGATTTTGTTTGTAAAATGCTGAATCTGGGAAACTAGGGTTTGCTCGTTTTGGGTTTCTTTCCGATTTAGCGAAAAGAAGAAAAGATATAAATGAGGGAGAGAGAAACAACATCTATAAAAAATCTCCAAACATGAGGGAGAGAGAAACAACATCTATAAAAAATCTCCAAACGACACTCGCTGTCTCAGTTAGCGAGTTTAGTAGAAACTAGCTCGCTAACTTAGATAGCGAGTTCAGAGTCAGGATTTTTTAAAACATTACACTCGCTGGTATAAAACAACTCGCTAACTCAGTTAGCGAGTTTAGTATATATACCAACGCTATCACAGTAAGCATGTGTAAACTTTGTGTTTTTTCATTTTTTTGCACAAGTGTGGGGAAGCACAAAATCACGCACTCGCTAACTCAGATAGCGATGAGGTTTCAACCAAACTCGCTATCTCAGTTAGCGAGTGAGTCGTTTTGGTAAAAACTTCGAAATTTTATGGGTTTTCCTTTTTGTAAAAAAAATACTCCCTCTTTGAGCTCTATATCTCTAAGCCTGGAGCGTCATCAACTTCAAAGCTCTCAAGCAAATATGCAGTTTGAAGCCATTTTCACCCATTTAGGTAAAACCCCTTTTACTGAATTTTTTGTTGTGTGGCGGGCTTTTTCAATCCATTTGTGTATAGTATTGAAGTTTTACTGCACAATTTGATGCAAAATTGATCAAATGCATATGGGTTTTAATTCATGATCTTGTTAATGTTAAAGTTTTTGAAGGACGGTTTTGAAGAAATAAGGAAAATTAGTTTTTTTTTTTTCCTTTTTTTTTTGGTGTTGGGGGGGGGGGGGGGGGGGGGGGGGGGGGGGGAGGAATCATACAAGGAAAATTTAGTTTAATAATGGAAAAACCATGTCATAAATCACGCACGAAATTATACAAGATCAAAACTTTATAGTGTAAAATGAAGTAGAATTGATTAAATGCAACTGGGTTTCAATCAGAATCTTGTTTACTTTCGATTCTTTGGGGGAATGATTCTGGGAATTTTTGTGAAAATCAAATGCAATAAACCCTAGTATCAGCAAAACATAAACCTACATGATATCAAATATTTAGATTGTGGGCTGATTTAAAATTAACTTAATGCAACTGAGTTTCATTTGAAATCTTGTAAAAGTTTGAATTCTCCGAGGGGAAATTTCGGAAAATTTACGGAAATGGTCCAAATGAACAAAAGGGAGGAACCATGATAAACCCAATTATCAACCTAGCACACAAGATCAAAACAGTTTGACTGTAATTTGATCTAAATTGGTTGTGGTAAAATCAGGTGCTGTAAAATCTTTGAATTTATGTGGGACAACTTTGGGAAGTTGAGTCAAACACGATGAAATAATATAATACAAGAAATGATTATGTGCAACCTGTTTTATTTCCTTATATGAATAAATGACGGGATATATATATAGACAAAAGTTTTTTGTATAAGGAATTCATACTGCTTTATCAGCAAACTTAATTTAGTTCTTTGGTGTTTTGTCTTTTGGTTTTCATTTGTTACGGAAATAAGTTTATCGTCTTTGAATTATTCATTTCTTGCCTGAAGTTTTAGTAGTTTGCGGGGAATGCCTATGGTAATTGATATAGGGATGTTTATTATTCATATTAGTGCGTCATCTATTATTTGCAGCAATGAAGGCAGCTGCTATCGTAGAGAATGTAGTGTCTGCTGTCGAATAATAGGTAAGTGCTTCAACTTTCATCTTCACCCCTTATGGATATACTTTCTTCATTATCTTATCTTTAGGTAACACAAGGGCTTAATGTGTTTAATTTGTTATACATTACTAAGTAGATAAACGTATTTCATGTCCATTATACGTTCAGTTTTTACTGCATGTTTCCAGAAGTCCTTAACTTTAGCATTGAGTACTAACATGAGATTAATTATATTTGACCAATGTGAACACTCCATCAAATAAAAGCCTCACAAACAGTATGGTAATTGATATGACTGAATAAATCCATTTCATATTACAACTATGTATAATAATTACATGTACTTAAAAAATTATCTTGGTTTACATTTTGGATATTTGATACATTTCATAACTATGTAAATTCAAGTCTGCATTACTATTACTTGCAATAAAAAGGCAAGAGTAAGATCACTAAAGGAAACTTTAAACAATTTATTCTATCTTCTCCTCAGTTTATAAATTTTATATAATTCATGCCATTGGAGGTGAGATGTGCTTCAATTTGACAAAGCATAGATTTGCCAGGCTGGAAATCAACATGACCGTTCCCATCCAAGTTGCATTATAGGTGTCTATCCTTCCCTCACATATCATGCTCGTCACCCTATCCCAAACAAATTGGACATTGGGTAGTTTTGGGCACACACACTGTCTCACAGTTCTTCATACCACAGTAGAAACTGGTTGATGTTAATGTGTTGTTGACAAATTGGAATGATTCGTCCAGTACATTCACTTAAAAGAACTTTTTATATGGAAAAACTACGACCACACCTGAGGAAGACAACCGCATTCATGTCTCTATGGAGACTGCAAAAAAGAGCCAAGTTAGGAACTGGTGCTAGGAAAGTCAGCATCGTGCTGAAATAATTCATGCATAGAGTGAAGAGGAAGAGTGTCAGCCAGTACATGAAAAAATCCACAAAACTATTTGTCGCTATCCTTGCCATTCCATTTCCGATTTCTACCAATGCGAGTGCCGCGGTCATATGGGATTACTCTGATAACCCATGTTATTGGATAGAGTATTGGAAGATACATTCTTCCCCTCCCTTTTCGGAAGTAAACTAGCTGGTTTCTTCCATTTTGGGGAATGATGTTTGCATATATCACACCAATTATCATGATTTGCATGTCGATGCACAAAGACCATGAAGTCATACCATATGTATCATTGTACTTGATTTTGAAAAAAAGGTCAAAAAATTAGGGTCTGTTTGGTTCAAATGAGGGGAGGGGAGGGGAGGGGAGGGATTTTAATGGAGGGGAGGGAAGGGGAGGGAAAGAGAGGGGAGGGATTTTATGAAAACTCTGTTTGGTTCAAAGGAGGGGAGGGGAGGGAAAATAATAATTTTCTTGTTTGGTTCACAAGGAGAAGGAATGAATTTTATAATAAAATTACTTTTATACCCTTTTGCATATAATAAGAAATTCATACAACCACTTTATACAATAAGAATTGAAACAACAACGAATTAGAGAAATTTTATACAAGCATTATCTTTTCTCTTTAGAATAGATACAAGCAAATTATGCAAGCATAAAGAACTTATTCTTCCTTGTGAGGTTAGCACATAGCAACAGTTGTCAATTTGCAACTTGCTACTCAAACAATGCTTGTGGATGAAGATCAAACTGTTGTTAATCTCTTCAAGAAGAGTGCATCCACTCTTCTTCATCTCTTCAAAAAGGGTTTGCATAGTTTCTATACAGCAGGCTTGAAGGAGTTCGATAATAAGAGGATTATATGCTTGAACGGTTGGTTTAACTCCATAGCTTTTGAAATTCTCCAAGAGTTTGATATCATCAAGGGATTTCAATTTCTTACTGTGATAGTTAATTAAAGAGCACAATAAGAAGTCATTTGGGCAAGAACCATTTCTGGTAGCACTTTCCACAAAGGTAACAGCTCGATCAAATCGTTGGATACTAGTGGAAATAATTATTTCCACAATGCTTCACTAATTCTATACCCCGTAAAGCTACTTGCATACAGCAAGAAAAGCATCATAATATAAACTTAAGATAAAATGTCAATTACAATATCAATCTTTATCCAGGATAGGGAGAAAGAGAGAGCGGGAGAGAAACAGTCCGTAGGGAGAAAGAGAGAGGTTTTTTATTAGATTAGGATTTAGATTTTAAAGGGTAATTTAGTCATGCCACTTTAAAAAATTAGCCATATTTTCTCTCCCCTCCAAATCCCCCCACTTTTGGAGGGGAGCTAAAATTGGCTCAGGAGGGGTGTTGCACCCCCCATTTCCCTCCCCTCCCCTCCTAAAAATTGAACCAAACAAGAAAAGTAATAAAAAACCCCTTCCCTCCCCTCCCCTTCCCTCCATTCCCCTCCAACCAAACAGAGGGTAAATTTTTTTTTTTGCAGGTACTAGAACTTCTCCAATGAAACCCCAGTTTCACCAGTAGCTTTCCGTCTTCATCGACTTCCCCGCTGCTACATCATCCTCTTCACTCTACCTTACATCGCAATCCCTATCCAGATTCAGACATCAACTGTGCCGCCATCATCCTAATTCTGGCCTCCTCCCTCCTCTCGACATCATCCCTAACCCTGCCCCCGTCCCTTCTTCGGGCATCGGTAGCACCATCAAGCTCCCTATCCCATCTCGACACAAGCAACATCTCCGTTCACATTTTGATCCCTGCCACAACACCACTAGTTTCATTCATTCTCGCAGTACTTCATTTCTTATACCTTCGGCCATGACCGTTACTCCGACCTTCCCATCTCCTGCTGATTGGGCCAATCTTCAGCATCGCCTCGCTTAGCTGGAAGTTCAGCTCTTGGATCAGTCTGTCACTGCTGGCCCCTCTGTCCTGCCTTCTTTGTTACTCTCGGTATGAATTCTTCCTGAATTTTAGATTCTGGTGTATCACATCATCTTACTAGTAATTATACACTGCTCACCATTAGCACCGCACTTCCCTCTCACTCTCCATTGCTTCACACAGTTGATAGTTCACAACTTCTCACTACACACTCAGGGTCTATTAGCTCTTCCACTCTCACATTACCTTATGCTCTTTATGCTCCCCATTTATTCATGAAGCTTATTTCCATTAGTGCCATAGTGGGTTTGTCGTTACTTTTGATTCTTTAGGTTATTCTATTACCAATTCTCATGCTGGTCAGGAGTTTGGGCGTGCTAGTCGACAGGATCATCTATATCATCTAGATTTTCTTCATGCACATACATCTCATCCTAATTTTGCTGGTAGTGTCCTCTGATGTTGATTTGTGGTACAGATGTTTTGGTCATATTAGTGGGTCGAGACTCGAGACTTTCGCCCATAGTAGTGCTAGAGCTGCAAACGAACCGAGCTACTCGGCTCGAGCTCGGTCAATGCTTGACTCGAAACGAGCTCGATAGCTTAACGAGCCAAGCTCGAGCTTGGCCTTTTGTGATTATTATGCTAAGCTCGCGAGCTACTCGACTCGAACTCAGTCAAAGCTCGGCTCGAGACGAGCTCGAACCGAGCTCAAGCTAGAAAACTAAGCTCGATTGCTTAACGAGCTGAGCTTGAGCCTCAAGATACTCGGCTCGACTCGGCTCGTTTGCAGCCCTAAGTGGTGCTCTTGGTTCTCTCTCTTTTACACATTTGTCTGATTGTCAGAGTTGTCATTTGGCCAAACACATAGCACTTCCTTTTAATAACAAAAGTACTTCTCAAACAATCCATCATTTTTAACTTGTTCATTCTGACATATGGAGACCCTCTCCTACACCTTTTCACAAAATTTATCTCTATTATGTTAGTTTTATCGCTGACTTCACTCAATATACATGGGTGTTTTTTATGCACCAATGCTCTGAGCTACCTGACATTTACCATTTCTTTACGAACATGGTTCATACTCAGTTCAGTGTGCACATCAAATTTTTTTGCTACGACGGTGCTCGTGAGTACACTTCTGCTGCTATGAGATCGATCATTCTGTCTCACAACATCCTTTTTCAGCAATCATGCCCTCACACACATGAGCAAAATGGTGTAGCTGAACGCAAGCATCGTCACATTCTTGAGACGACTTACGCTCTTATACTCATCTTCTGTCTCTCATTCTTTCTTGGCTGAAGCTGTCATGACATCCGTTAGTCTCATTAACGTCACTCCCTCGTCTATCCCATCTGGCACAACACCTTATGAGGCTCTTCGCTACTCACCACCGGACAACAGTATGCTCCATATTTTTGGTTGCACCTGTTATGTCCTCCCCCTACTGAGCTCACAAAGATCACCGCCCGAGTTGCTAAGTGTGTTCATCTAGGTCTCGGTCTAGAGCATAAAGAATATCGTTGTGTTAATCTTGTGGCCGGTCATGTTCGTATTTTTCGACATGTCTTCTTTGTGGAACTCTCCTTACTACTTGACATGTCCTGAGGATGCTAGTTTTTTCGATTCCCCAGTTGTTGGGCCTATCTCCCGACCATACCTTCACGCATTCCGTATGATCCCACTCCTTTGGATCCTTTCCCATCTCATACTGATGTTCCACCTATTGTTCCTCTTACGGAGAACCACCTGCATCCCCACATCATCTTGCATCCCCACAACTGCATTCATCCACTCCACCAACCTCACCCCCACACACTGCCCATCCACCACCGGTCCGTCAGTCTACACGTTCTATCTTAGGTAACCTACCGACACATTACACACCTGATGCCACTGGTCCTTCTGATCAGTTTGACTTTACAAAAGATATTGCGCTAAACCGAGCAGAATGGAAAATCAGGATTCCTATAGCCGAGCCCAACTAGTTGGGAAAAAGGCTTTGTTGTTGTTGTTGTTGTTGTTGTTGTTGTTGTTGTATTTTAGGGATATTACACATTGAATCCTAGATCTTTGTCTCCAGTATCATTCCTTCATCTCCCCTATGCGATGAAGTTGTCCTCTACATGAGACTAATTCCTCATATTCCGCTGTATCTATGTGTCTCTCCTCCTCTAGAGTTTCTAGTGCGTGAGCTTTCTTTCCCAATCTCTCTTTCACCCTTCTTATTTCTCCAAACTCATGGTTAGACCATGATTTCAGTCGCTTGCGCAATCGTCTCATTTTACCGTTCCATATGGAGATCGTATCCTGAAGTGTTGATCGGTGTTGACCATGACTCTTCAATTACCATTCTCAGATTGTCGTTTGGTGTTCATGCATTCTCAAAACTGAATTGTCTTTGCTTTATTCTCCTACCGTTCCCACAATCCAGAATTAGTCGCGTATGATCAGAGGTGTATCTATTGATGGCCTTAGCCATCGCCATCGGAAAGATGTGTTCCCATTCTGTCGACACAAGAATTCTGTTGAGCTTAGCTGAGGTGGGGTTTGCTTGCATATTCGCCCAAGAGAATCTTCTCTCAGCTGCCCTGAAAAGAAGGAGATATTACCTCATGTCTGTGGAAGATTGCTTACACAATAAGAAACTACATATGAGGAAGGTCTAAAAAATCTGTGTTTTTTGTGCTTAAAGAATGGTCTTTGACGCATGTAAAGTGGGAGCTGCACTAGGCTTACAGGTAGAATGCTCGTGGTGGAGACAAACCCAAGAGGCCTCACAGAGTTCATCTCTTGAAGTATAGTGCCCTTCAAGCTTATAGAACATTGTCCCAGAAAAAAATACCTAGGATACATGCCTGCAACATATACAACAAAGTCGATCTATGATTTTAGATGTTCGTACCATGGTTATGGTAGCATAGTTAAGTGACTGGTATCCGACCTTGATGAGACGAATCTTGATTGGCATATGGAGACTTTTGGTGATCTTAAACTGCCTATGAATTAAGGTTTTAGTCGAGTCCCACCAATTTTGGACAAATTACCCCTGAAACTGTTGCCAGTGATATTCATTTTCATCAACCTGTCAAAGTCAGATGTTGTATTCGTCACATATTCTGTTCTCATCTTTAATGACAGCAAAAAGTCTCAGAAGAAAATTTTGTCGGGTTTAGAGAGGAACTTTACGGTGATGATTACAAAGTCAGGTAGTACAATTGCTAATAATATTATTGATGTAAAACGTAATCCTAAATAGAGAATTTTCAAGAATCTTAAATGATTAATTTTATCAACATGTAATGCGGATCAAAGTTAGAATTTTTAACAATTAATCAGTTTGATGGATTTTCAAGATTGAATTAAGTTTAACAAACCCAATTAATAATTCAGTTCTAATAATCAATAATTAAATCCTTAAGCGTTCTTAGCAAGTAAAAGATTCAATATTAATTTGTACCCTAATTAGGCAAGTGCAACACTCAATCTCAATATTTGTGGACGACAGAATATCAAATAATATAATATAGATGATAAGGCACTATAACACAAATATTTGAAAAGTGGAAAGAGTATACCGAGAGTTTGAAGGATAGTTGCAACAATCGAAGATGAAGCCACTGTTGGAATGACTGGTAGTTGGATCTGGCGATGGCTGGTGGCGCATCAGGGGGCGTCGTGCGGCGTCGACCGGTGGACGGCGGGTGCAGCAGATGGGAGAAACAGCAGTGGTAGGAGATGCTGTCGGTGGGTGCAGCAGGCGGTCGACTGGTTGGCTGCACTGGGGGGGGGGTTCGCGACTTCAGCGATGATTGGGGGGTAGCGACGGCGGGGACGCTGGCGGTCAGCTGCGGAGCACAGGGGAGGCAGCGATGAGGGAGACAGGGCGGCTCGACGGTGGTTCGATAGGGATCTGATGGGTTCTCGGAAGAGGCAGGGGAATGAGGAGAAGATCGGAGGTCGGGGTAAGGGATGACTGTGAAGGAAGGCGAGCTCAGGGGGATGCAAAGTCGATGGGAGAAGGTGAAGGGACAGCGGAGGTAGTTGAGGTAGGGGCAGTCTCTGGAGGAGTTGGGTTTCGGGAGGGGGAAGGAGGAAGACAAAACGAAGGAGAAGAAGATTAGGGGTTAAGGTTAATTTGATTTGGGGATTAGGGTTTAGGATTTTAAGTTGGGGATTAGGGTTTGGGAATTGAAGTGGATTTCAAATCTTGATACAAATCTCAAAATATTCTAAAATCTCATAAATATTCTAATGCATCAAAAAAAAATAAATTACATATGGCTATAATGCTTTAGCCACTACCAATTTCACTACCATTTCCTTCACTACCTTAGGTGGCATACTCCTATTGGAGAGTTCTCCCACCTACTCTATCATCCCCTACCTATTGGAGTATGCCATCTAAGGTAGTGAAGAGAAATGTAGTGAAATTGGTAGTGGCTCTAGCATTACTCAAAACAAATATGGTAGTGAAATAAAATACTAAACTAAAAAGAATTGATGTCCTCATTAATTATTCCTCACTAAGTATCAGCAATAAATTTAAAGAGATAGCCATGCTTAGATTTTGCTCAAAACACACCTTATCTTCGCAACGTTCAACTTGGAGTCGTATGTAGCCCCGAGCAAATCTCAGAGTGGAGTATAGTTGGGCTGCACGCTCTTGTTGGCTTCTCAGGTCCTACAGCTAGATACTATAGTTCCTCATTATCTATCGAAATCCCCAGTTACCGCATCTCCAATTTGCACCCATCCCGTGCTCTCAGTCCCTCCAAATGCCCTACTTTGCTCGAAAGCTTTGCAACTGCCATCTCTACAACCAAAAACTGACTTATTTTGTAATCAGAGATACAAGTAGAACCAATTAAAACACTAGACTACTTACCAACTTCTTCCCTTTGCACTCGGTTATTCATAGATTTGGAATTCACTGGATTTTTAAGGGACAATGACTGGTTCACTCTCAATCCAGTATGTTCTTGTCATCGCCTCACCCCGTATGACCCTCAAAATATCACGGTATTGATCTGACGATGGTAGCTCTTGACTGCCTCTTCCAAATTTGAGGGACTTGAACCAGTTGCAATGTCTTCAAGGAACTCCCACGATTCTACATCCGGTGGCTTGAGGTACCTATGTTTATATATATTCTTTACAAATCAATATCCGAGCGAATAAGAATAAGTTAGTATGAAGTTATACATACCCGATATTAGCAAAGTAGGAGATTGCATCCTGACGAGGGCCTTGATAAAGGACACACCCATCTCTAAGCGAAATGACCAATCAAATAGATCGAATACTTGTAAAAGCTGGTTGAGGGGCATTACAGCCGAGGACTGCTGGATTCGACTGATGGTACTGATGGCCGAGGACTACTGCAACCACAATTAAGCAGTTTCACACGGTTACAGGTGTTTGGTTCGCTACTAGCATGCGTTGCAACTGCAGTTGCAAAATTTTCCAATTTATGGCTTACAGCGTATAGCCTACAGATCAAGTTGTAAGAATTGCTTGCAAGTATCTGTAAAGTCAAATTAGGTCAAACCACAAATCTTCATAGAAATGGATGGTAGATAATGATTGTGTGTGGCGACATTTTGAGTAGGAGATATTAAAGGAGAGAGAAGACTTGTTATAATGAAGCAAACATATGGAACTACTGCAGCTAATTTTTGTGCTATTGCAAATTTTCAAATATCTAGGGTAGCTAACAAATTAGTAATGTGTTTGAAACTGCCACATTTGCTTGTGGTTGTATTCAATTGCACATTTCAGTTATATGTATATTGGAAGTTTAGATTAAATACCTCTAATAATATTATCCAGTATCTCATATCTGTTCTACTGTTTAAAATATTAATATCAGTGATGTGTCTAATTTCTATACAAATATTTGTACTCATTTACCCGTTAAAATTGCTTGTTTTCGATTTTATTGTTTATAATTCATCTTATTTCTATGATATTTCAATTAATAAATTATTTATGAAGAAATAAGATTTTTGATGCAAAAAGTAATTATTTTTGATAAAAATCAACAAAACAAAGAAAAACTATTGATTTATTATTTGTTGAATTTTATATGTTACAAATTGACAAAATGGGAGCAAAATACAATTTTAATTGTTTGAGGGTGTAAAAAGAATAAACAACTTTTGATAAGGCAATTAAATAAAAATTTGTTAATTTTAAGTTCATCTAAGTAATTTAAATTTAAATATATATTTTAAATTTCTGATTTGTATTTTGCAGGATATATCCTAATCCTATTGGTCTGATGATTGATCAGATATATCCCAATCCTATTCTACAACTCATCTCTAACTCCTATAAAAGCAACCCAGGCATAGACAAGACAGGAGGGAGCGGAAACGAAAAAAAGCAAAAAATAAAAATAAAAATAAAAAGGGAAGAACACACAGCGGATCGAAGTGTTCTCTAGCGTGAGCTCCGAGAAACGAAGCAGCAACAGGCATCTGGGTTCACGTGCGCACTACAGGACGAAATAGCAGAACACCGAACACCGAAAACGAAACAGCAGATCGAAGCTGACGCGGCAATTTGACCCCTGGCTTCGATCTGACGCCTGCACTGTAGCTGATCTGACGTGGCGATTTGACCGGTCTGGACTGGAGTGATTTGACCCCTGGCTTCGATCTGACGCGTGTTCTTTTTGGTACTGAGTTCGAGACAGAGAAGAAAAATACAGAGACAATTTTCAAAACTGTTCGGTTTGCAATTTTTATTACAAAACAGTCTATTTTTGTATCTTCTTTTTTCTCTCTAATGTTATTATGCAATCCTTGAACAAATTTGTTAATTACAATTTTACTATGAACTAATTTTATTTTTCAAGGGTTTAGATATAGCCTAGTTTTGAGAACACAGTTTTTAATTCCATATTATTTCTATTTCTCTATAGTTGTGTGTTTAATTATTGTACCAATGCTTACAATTGTTTGGCCAATCTTTGTATGATTATTGGATCATGGAGAGACCGAGAGGTAATTTGTGATTTAGAACAATAAAAATTGAACACCGTTGATTGAGCGAAATTAGAGATAATTTACCGCGATTAATGTGACCGTTAAAAAATCCACAGAACTTAATGAGTCTTCGATTAATTAAATTTGCATAGAGATGTGACAAACTGTTAGTTGGAGATATTTTTGGTGTTGTTCAAGAGAAAGCATTGAATAGTTTGGGGATTTTGGTCTACAACTTGGAAAAATAATATTTTTAGGAATTATAAATTGTGTGGGATGAACTAGGTGAGGTCAAAAGCCCTAGAATTAATTTTGCCATTAACAAATTACAATTTTCAGACTCCGCTCCCTCTCCATTAATTTAGTTAGTTAGATTTTTTAAATTGTTTTCTTTATTTATTAAATTTCGATATTCCAAATAGTAGTTAATCTAGTGATATTGGTACTCAATAAAATATCTAGTCTCTGTGGGTTCGACACTCTATTCACTAACTATATTACTTGTTGCGATTTTGTACACTTGCAAATATTCACATCAAGTTTTTGCCAAAAACAATTACCAAAATGACCCCCAACTCATTATAATAGTTCTACTAAAATTCTACTACTATAAAGGAGATAATTCTCACATATATAATTTTCTTTTACAAACCCAAAACCCTAATTTTTAGCAACTTGCAAAATCTCTAAGAAATTGCTAATTTCTCGTCTCTACCCTTCTCAACATCTTCTAATCTCCCTACCATAATACTCTTACTCAAAATAAATCAACCACACTAAATTTTATACAAAAATAAAATCTAGGGTTTTACCTTTTCGAAATTCTTTCGAAAAACGGACACCGCCACGACGTAGAGAACCCTTCTATTAGTCTACCCCCAAATTTAATTTGGAAACGGTGGAGAAATGGAGTGGATTTGAGGTGGGAAGAGGGGGAGCCGATGGGTTCGGCAGTGCTGTCGCTTGGGAAGGAAACAGGGCGAAGAAAGAAGTGGAGAAGGAAAAAGGGTGGGGGAGGGTTTTATAAAAGGAATAATAAATAAATAAATAGATAAATAAATAAATAATAAGGGAATATTACATATAACCCCCCTAGTCTCAAATACATTTCAAATAAACCCCCAACTCTCACTTCTTTAAAATACTAACAATCAAAATACATAAAATTGTCTCATAATAACCCTCCAAAAGCATAAAATAAGATAGACAGTATATCTGATATTTCTCAATAACAATCAATTATTATTAGAAAATACATAATAGTGTGCAATTCTCAATTGCGCACGGATTACAATGCAAAATAGCCATATGCTATTTTTGCGGGGTATTACATGTGGAGCGTTATTGGTGGGCGGCGCACGCATGAGAGGGCGACATGCTATCGGGCGGTTGGGTCTGGCGCGCTGGAGAGGTCGACGGGGAGGATGGAGGTGGTTGTTAATGGGGTTGAAGATGAGGTTGATGGTGGTGGTGTGCGGGTAGAGGGTGGGTTGATGATGGTGGAGTTGTTGGGTTTCAATGGAAAGGCTTGCTATGGTGTTCGGGAGTTCGAGTTAGCATTGGTATAAATACCTGAAATCCGGATCCGACCTGGACCCGACCTGGACCCGGCAATGGACCGGAACCGACCCGGCCTATCTGGGTCCTAAAATGGGACCCATTGCACTTTCGGGTCCGGGTCCGCTCAAAAGAGACCCGACCCGGACCTGCTAAAATGTCCCCAAAAAATCATCATAAAAATAAATATTCTATCCTCATCCCTTCCCTCCTTCCTCCTCAATTTTAAATCTTCCTTTTTCAAACTCAAAACTCATGCCTTTTTCTTCTCTCCTCTATTCTAAATCCTCCACTCGCCGTCTCCGCTCACCGCTTACACTCCCGCTCCTACCAGAACGGGTAGGAATATTTTAATAGGACCTGGACCCGGTCCTTACAGGTCCTCCGGGTCCTCATAGGTTCGGGTCCGGGTCCGGGTTCGTCCGGGTCCGGGTAGTGAAGGATCCGATCCTATCTGACCTGATATCAATGCTAGTTGGAGTAAGAGTTGGGTTTGGCTGATGAAGAAGAGAGTAGAGGGATTAGTGGTGTTTAGGGTTTAATTAGGAATTGGTTAGGGATTAGGGTTGGCGGCTGACTGACCTCCCTTTTGCAGAGAAGTAAGAGAAATCAATAGAGAAGAATTCTCTTTCTATTTCCATTCATCAACTAAAACCATTTTATTCAGTTACCTTTCAAGGTTTATATGCTCAGATAAAGAAATAGTACCTTAACTTCTACAGTTTTCATCTCTTTATTAAGTTGCCTTATATATATTGTACTACTTGCATGGTTTGCATGCTTAAGAGAAAACACGAAAGAAAAACAAAATCCGATAATTAATTTAGAATTTTCTTAGTCCAGCAGCCGCCAACTTCATCAGGTTAGTAGCAGAAACAAATATATCGTACATGATAATGGCTGAGACATGTTTGATGCTATCTCCAAAGCAACAAACGTCTCCATGATAGTTTTTATATTACTGAACAACATACTGTTAGTTTTTTATGTATTGAATTCCGATGAGGAATTGGTGGTGTGATACTACAGAATGTTCTTGTAAATTGTGGCCAATATCAGGTATATAAAATCCAGAGGTTAATTGTACTCTGGGCATTCGTTTGCTATCACATTGCTGAAACAGAACAACAAAACAGTATCGGATTTTAAAATCAAGGAAAGATATTGATAGATTTTTGAAATAGAAAGTATAATAAAATATATATAATATACTTTTTATATGTATTGGAAAAGAATGGTGATTTATTCCTGTGAAGCATCCATTAACGAGAAGAAAGAAAAAATCAGAAATATCAAAAAATTCTTGTTTGGTTCAAGGAAAAAAAAAGACCGCTTCTCCAATTTCTTACTATATACATCAAATTTAAATATCAAAATAGTCAATATAGTTATGATTCAATGGGTCAGGTCCTTACCTTTTTTTTATATCAACTCAACAATAACAATATCTCTATTCTCTGCTGAAAAACAAAGACTAAGGCTTGAGTTTCATGAAAAAGCCCTTTATGGGATTTGAACCGATGACTTACGCCTTACCATGGTGTTACTCTACCACTATGTTAAAAGGGCCCTATTCAATCTTAGTGTGAGATGGTGATAGACATATTATATTTTATTTCATCTGAACGAGAAACGAATCAATAAGTGAAAATTGAAGAAAATGAAATGAGATTTTACCCTCACTATTCCTTTTCTGTTGGATCAATCATTATCTGAACTCAAGCAATCCTATACCCCCTTTCATTATATCCTATAGTATGGGATGCTTTATTCAAGAAGCATCAAACAAACAAAAAATGTTACAATTCTATAGAATCATAAAATAGAAAGACTATTCATATCTAGCCATACCATTAGATTATATTGACAATTCCAAAAAACTGTTCGTACAATCATCATAGTATGTTGACGGTCGGATATGTCCCCATCGTCTAGCGGTTAAGGACATCTCTCTTTTAAGGAGGCAATGGTGATTGATTCGACTTCCCCATCGCATAAGTAGCTGACAAACCCGTCTTTCAACAAGTATTTCGTTCCTATCAACTCCTCGGTCTTCCTCTCCTCTTCAACTGCCACCCTCAACTCCTTACTTCCCATCTCCTTATCTTGGAATGCCTGCTCCGCTTCTGCTTGGAGCCCATGCTGCTTCAAACTCTCATAAAGCCTAAAAGCTACTCTCTTGGCCGTCTCCGGTGATGCACTCCCGGTCTTGATCCTGACCTCTGGTGATGAGCAGCCAGCGATTCCAGGCATCTTCTCCCGTGTTATAGGGGTCTGGGTGCCTCGTGCTGGGATGATGATCACCCTTTCATCCATTGGTGAGGGAGATTCTGTTGTTTCTGGGGACCACATTAGTATTATGTCGAAGAACTGTCAAGAGTTCAAGGCATGAGAGAGAGAGAGAGAGAGAGAGAGAGAGAGAGAGAGAGAGATTGTTTTCAGTTTGCATTTATACTATTTAATGGATAAGCAAGTCCATCTTGTAGGATCCAACAAAACTGCAGTAGATTTGTACTACCTAACTATTAACAAGCAATTTAATTCCATAAATATAATCCCTTAAGGTCGATTTCCCTTCATGCAAGGCACTGGTGCCATGTGGAAGATGGGGGGATAGAAAGTAATAAGAGGGTGTATGTAATATCTAGATTAGTCTATATTGGTGCTGAGATCACTAGGGTTTAGTTTATTGCAAGTGAATGTTAGCTTAAGACTACTGACTGTCTCCTTCAATCTCCACAAGATTCCAATTATTAATCTGATAGTTTAAACCCATTTTGTTATGTCACAAGGGTTACCGATTATAGTGAGAAATATTAGCTGTTCTTGCATAAGAGATAAATGTGGACCATACTAGATGCCAATCATCGTAGAAAATTGTAATTTCTGTCGATATTTTTTGTCTACTTGTAGAAACATAACTACAAAATTTTCTTTGTTTTATTTAGCCAACTCTAGTACCATTGTCTTGTTTGTCCGGTTTTGTTTTAGTTAAGTAGCGTCTGATACAGACAATCAGGTTATGATTCCAAATTCTGACTTATAGGTGCTTGTTTTCATGTTGGTTTTGAAGTTTACAGGTTGTTGATGTACTTGATAATGTAATTTTATGAGCATTATATTGGATCACCTTTTTTTTTTGGGTCTGGAAAGAAGGTACTATATCTCATTATTTGATGTTTATTGAAGGAAAGAGAAGTATATTTGCCTTTAACATCTGTTATACAAGATTAAAATACCTTTGAAGCTTTTTCCAAATTCCTCTGGAAAAGGAAAAACTTTGACATGTTCAGTTTGATGAATAAGTGTACCTTAGAGTAGAGTAGTTGACTTTGTTTTTGTGAAATTTCCTAACGCTAAGCTAGAACTTCGAAGTTGTAGAAGGGTTGAGAAAAATTGCACATGTATTCAAACACGCCCCTTCAGGCCGAGAGCTCATTTTTTATGGGTCAAAGGAACGAAATAAATGCCCAACAAATTATGGGCCGAGACCTGGACTATACGCAGTATTATTATTATTATTCAAATCTGCATTTTAATTGCGTAGTTGGTGGCATTCGAACCTGGCTTGCTCTGATACCATGTGAAAGTCCTGTCACTAAACTAAAACTTCGAAGTCGCAGAAGGTTCGAGAAAAATTGTATTTGTATTCTAATCATTTTAAATAATCAATACTCAATAGAAGCAGTAAGATAAGTCGGAGAGCTGTGCACAAACAGTTGGTGAAACTTTTGGGTATTTGTAAGAAAATAAGCATAACACCTAGCTATTTCAAGCTGCGTTGCAAATTGACGTCCTTGGCACAAAGGAAATTATATTTTTGATTATAGTTTCCTACGTGATGATCAAATTACTTCATTCTCTTAAATTTAATGTGACGATAAATGATGAGAGACACTTGTGATTGTTGAAGAGTCTATGAGGCTTTGAGAACCTGTGGTGGTCAAGGAATATTTTGCTGACAAACGACAAGGAGGAACCCTCATTCATATGCCTTGTCTTAGGCTGTGATCCTTTAAGGTAACTAGTAATTTACACGTGCGATGCACATCTTTATAAATATATATTTTTAAAATAAAAGTTCCGACGTTGTCCGGCATCGAACCTAAGACCTTCTTTATATGAGTTATGCATGTGCATTGCACGTGTTTGTTGGGTTACAATGCATGTGTTTGTTTTGTTACAAATGGAATTTGTTTGATGACAAACTCTTCCATTAAAATAGTAGAGATATGTTTTTTAAATAAAAATTCTGACGTTGTTCGGCATCGAACCTAAGGTCTCTTTTATATTAGTTATGCATGTGCATTGCACGTGTTTGTTGGATAACAATGCACGTATTTGTTTTGTTACAAATGAAATTTGTTTGATGACGAACTCTAGTAGGGATTATTTATTTTTTAAAGTAAGTTTTTACTCTAGATTGAAACTATGAACATGTGGTGATACTCCAGTTTTTCTTGGAAATTGCAAACATCACACATGCAATAGAAGATCTTCTGAGTGGATATTCTCTGCTTTGAGAATTTCCGATTTTCACTTTATTGTCAGATTTTTTGTAATAACCAAGAATATTATTAATAATATTGAAATATTAATTATATTTTTTAACTTGTTTTTGATTTGATGACTTTTATTAATTAAGAAATATGACATTTTATATATAGTAGGATTCTTATGTAATTTATATTTTGTTAAGGTTTCATTTGTAGAGTGTGAATGATGGTTTGTGTGAAAGAAGTTAGGGTTGCTTTCTCCTTTTCTTCTCCCCGTTTGTAGCCGTCATCATCCAATAAGAAACAAAAAAAGGAAGGAAAAAAAAACAGCTAGCCTCAATTTTCTTTCTCCTCCTTCTTGTCTTTATCCTATCCATTGTTATGACTTATGTAGACAAACTTAATTTTTAATGTAAAATTAATTACAACGAATTAAATTCCTACTCAAATTTAATAATACTTATACTGTTACGCAAACAGTATAACTCACTATCAACAAAGAACAAAAGGAAGATATTGAATCTTCAATTCGAACCTTGATAATCGTGAATTAAAGGGATTGTTTCGCAAAGGGACTGTACACAAAGCACAGAAAGAAGATATGTTATCTTCAATTCCGACCTTGAGTATGGTGAAGAAAGAAAAATACAGACTGAGGCTTGTTGAAACAATGTCCTTAAGACGTTTAATTCTGCCACTGCAACGGTGTACACAGGTTTTAACGGCAGTCGTCTCCCAAGATACAACAGTCAGAACTCCATTAACTTACACTTGAATAATGGAGCCTCGGTCGAGAAAGGATATGATGACAGCATTTTGTGATACTGCTATGTTGATACAGGATGATAGGGAAGATATGAATGGGCATCGGATTTGATCAGAATCCTGTCCTGTTCTATTTATAGCTCTAATCCCGTGGCAGTTGTTGCAACTGTTCACACAAAACTGTCATGACAGTTGCAACTGCTCGTATCAAATTAGAACTGACCCGTAGGCAGTTGTTGCAACTGTTCAGACAAAACTGTTATGACAATTGCAACTGCCCGTATCCAGCTCGTATCAAAACAAAGCCGAATTCTTGCAAAAAAATAAGTTTACGGAAAGCCCAAGCCCCAGCCCGGGCTCGGGTCTGGGTCTGGGTACGGTCTGACAGGCCCGGCCGGGCCGGGTGGGCGCGCACGTGTGTTCCACACCGATGCCCAAGTTGGGTGTGTTCTCCCTCCGGAGAAAATATTCGTACCTCTAAGGGCACAACCCTTTGGCTCAGTTTTTAACTTATAACTTTATTTGCTTTTTGCCCCTTACCGATATGGGACTAAGTTTAAATGTCACATATCAAGCAAAAGTTCAATTCTTCATTTTAACAAGCTAACTTTGGAGGCGAATATTTCATTCATTTGAAATCGGTTTTGGACATATGAGTACATCATTTTGTACGTCTTGATGAGTACAATATGATGGAATCGATTTCCAACAATCCCCCACATGAATGAAAATTTTTATCTCCCACCTTACAACAGGTGCATATCACAGTGTGCAATTTAAAACAATGTCGCATCGTGGATAGGTAGATATTTCACTTTGAACCTTCCCTAGTTAAAGTTTATCGGACATACTTGGCTAATCGGTAAAATATTTCATCTTGAACCGTTAGCCGTTAGCGTATGCCCAAACAATAAACTCTACACAACATTGTGTTCTTCACATCCAATCTCTCGGTTGTGTTCATTTTGGCCCTGAACAAATCTCAGTTCTGCGAGTGTTTTTAGAGAACTCCAGCCTTTCAAAGTTCTCATAGAGCCGACCCAGCTCTCACTTACATAGGTGACCGCATCCATAAAGAGTAACCTACAATACTCCACTTGTGATTTTCAAAATATGGATATCATTAAAAGTATAGCTTATCCTTTTAATACTTCTGTAGGCATGCATTTATTTTGCACCCTAGGAATGAGATGGACCTGAGTCCAAATGCATTACTGTTTGAGTTACTCATAACTGGTTGAACCTGGTCCGTGGGATCTCCAGTCGCCAGGTTAGGTTTCTGTATAAGGTAACTCGTATTGTTTTAGGCTTTTAACCCCATTTCCCTCGATGCACAATTAATTTTCTCTCTGCATAACCCCTTAGTAAATGGATCCGCTAAGTTATCCTGTGACCTCACAAAGTCAATGGAGATAATTCCATTGGAGAGTAACTGTCAAACAGTATTATGGCGTTTACGAATATGTCGTGATTTGCCATTATATACAGAATTGTGCGCCCTACTTAGCGCTGCTTGATTATCACAATGGATACAAATGGCCGTCATTGGTTTAGGCCAAAATGGAATATCTTCTAAAAAGTGGCGAAGCCATTCAGCTTCTTCACCTGCTTTATCTAAAGCAATGAACTCGGATTCCATTGTGGATCGTGCAATACACGTTTGTTTGGAAAATTTCCATGACACAGCAGCTCCTGCTAGGGTAAAGATATAACCACTTGTAGATTTTGATTCTTCCGAATCCGATATCCAATTTGCATCACTGTATCCTTCAAGAACGGCACGATATCGACCATAATGCAGTGAAAAGTTTGTAGTATTCTTTAAATACCCAAGTACTCTTAGTAATGATGTCCAGTGATCTTTTCCTGAGTTACTGATGTATCTGCTTAGTTTACTCACTGCATAAGCAATGTCTGGTCTCGTGCAATTTACGAGGTACATTAAACTGCCTATTACACGAAAATATTCCAGTTGCATTATACTTTCACCAGTATTTTTGTGCAAAACTATAGATGGTGAATAAGGGTTTGATACTCCTTTAATCCCATGTTCCTTGAATCTGTCAAGCACTTTTTTCACATAATGTGATTGAGATAATTCAATGCCATTAGGTGTTCTTATTATTTTGATACCCAAAATAACATCTGCCACACCTAAGTCTTTCATGTCAAAGTGGTTAATTAGCATTTTCTTTACAATCTTGATGACTTCCAGGTTTGGACCAAAGATTAGCATATCATTCACATACAGGCAAACAATCACATATGATTGTCCCATTTGTTTGTAATAAACACATTTATCACATTCATTAATTCGAAAATCATTTTTCATCATGACATTGTCGAATTTTTCATGCCATTGTTTCGGAGCTTGTTTAAGTCCATATAGAGATTTAACAAGTCTGCATACTTTATTTTCAGCTCCCTTTGAAAAAAAATCCTTCCGGTTGCTCCATGTAGATCTCTTCTTCGAGATCCCCATTTAAAAATGCCGTTTTGACATCTATTTGATGAATTTCAAGATTATAGATAGATTCTATTTCTATCAGCATTCTTATAGAGGTTATCCGCGTAACCGGTGAATAGGTATCAAAGAAGTCTAAGCCCTCCTTCTGGCGGTACCCTTTAGCTACTAATCTAGCTTTGTATTTGTCAATGGAACCATCTGGTTTTATTTTCCGTTTGAAGATCCATTTACATCCAATTGGTTTATGACCTAGTGGAAGGTCAACCAATTTCCAGGTGTGATTACTTAGAATTAATTCAATCTCACTATTGATAGCTTCTTTCCAATAGGGAGACTCCGAGGATGAGACTGCCTCTTTGTAAGTCTGAGGTTCAGCCTCTAACATGTATGTTAGATAATCTGGACCGAAAGACTTGAGGTTTTAGGTCTTACACTTCTTCGTTGTTCGGATTCTCCATTTTCATGATGAGTTTCATTCTGTTTCTCAGTTAACACTTTACTTGTTCTTTTGAGATCAGGGTTTCCATGATTTCTTTTGTGTGAGAACACATCTTCAAAGAATATGGCATTTCTTGACCAGATTTTATTGTTTTGACCAGATTTTATTATCTTGACCAGAAGGGGAAACACATTTTATTGTTTTGACCAGATTGTGTGGACTATAGCCGATAATTTTTACCGATTTTGAGAAAATTTGAATTTCATCATTTTGATGGAGATTAGAGGATACTTGTTGAATGCATTTGTCACAGAAAATTGTCTTTCGGAGGTAAAACATAATAAGGTAGCTTATGGCTGTATTTTGAAAATGCCGCAATTTTTGTGATTGATTTATGTGATTTAGCCTCCAGTTTAACACAGCCTACTCACATTTCCGGAGCTTATTGATGCAATTAAAATTTTCGAATATATCTATTGAGTTTGTGTATCTATTCTACAGGTATGGTGTTTGGTCTTTGTCACTACCGTCGAAACCAGCCATTACCGTCGATTCAGTGATCCCCCAGAAGCATCAATGGAGGCAGAATCCAGATGGAGAGAGAAACGGGGAAACTAACTCATCTTTATGAGTCAAAGTGTTGCTGAAAATGCCTGCAATTATTTTGCTTCAGTGTTCTCACTTCCCTACTCAAGTTCGTCTTTCTGCTGTATGCCTGTATCGGTTGCTAAATTCAATCAGAGCAACCTCCATATGCAATTGTATGTAGTTTTCCCCTTCTGATTTAAACATATCATTAAGTGTTTCATATGCAAATAATGATGACTAATGCCCATATTGCATGAAACTAGTAAAAGAAAATATGTTCGAAGTAACCAACATGCCCGCAGGCAATGTCCGGATTGGTATTGGGTGGGGTGGGTTATTGAGTGGCAGCTCGAATCTAAGGTCCCCGATTCGAGCAAACAAAAAAAAGAAGAAAGAATATATGTTCAAAGTTTGTGTAATAGAATTTAGCAAACAATGAGTAATGTATGCCATCATCCATCCATGTACGATAGTTTCATAAGGACAGAGTGTGATTTTGTTGCATATTAATGAATTTGGATGTTTAATGTTGGCAAGTGCTGTCTACCTTGTTGGTTTTCCCCAAGATTTTACCTGATAATTTGGTTTTTCCAAAATGCCGTGCAAAACCGAATTTCTTGCATATCCCTAATGTTAATGTGCACTAGTTCTTACACTTGCATATCCCAAATGTTAGTGTCGGGATAAACGAGGAGGGTTGCAGTAATGAGTATAACAAAACTATGTTGAATTTATATAAGTAAGAAAGCAGACCAAAACCACCAAACTCACAAACTCGACAAGGCATAAAGATCACAGGAGTTCTGAACAGATGCCATTTGCTCACATTATAAGATACCTACATGATTAATACATGCAGTGCATGTGGTTTTCTTTCACGAGTCTTAAAAGTCTCATTTATTCCTCGATCTATACTATAATATACGCCCATTGCTTATCTACATGTCCAAATGACCTTAGATTTTAGTGATAATAGTAAAAGATAAGAAGAATCCAAAACAAACAGCGAATAATTTAAACCAAAACCACAACCACAATCACAACTGAGTATGAAACTTGGTCCAAGTTACAAGCCTTGTTTAACCAACAGACACAGGCAAAGTGCATAGAGAAACATAGAGAAATGGCAGGACACGAGACATTTATTGCAACCAATCATGAATACATATATGTAACACCTCTTCTTACATTTCTTGAAGCTCAACGCAATATCTGAATTTGATACTTCAATGGGGCTTCAAGCTTTGGATCGAGAGAAAGATGTAAACGAGTCGCTAATAACGCAAAGAGGCTAGTACCTCGAGAAGGGAAGCAGCAAACTCCATTTGGGCTTCCTCATCGATTGTGAAGAAGAGAGGGACATGGACGAAGAGGGACTTTATCCCTTTTTGCTCTGCAAATCGGAGGGACTGGTAGTAGACGTAATTACACACGAACCGACCAGCATCATCTGAAGGCATCACAGAGTGTCCCATTTTGGCCAATGACTTGGTTATATCCTCGACGGGTAAAGAGGTCTGAAAGCATAGAAGTTAACTTGTTAAAATTGAACCTCACTCTAGTTTTACATTATATCTATGAAGCACACTACTATCTGAAAATGTGTTAGCACGATTGATGTCATGCAGTTAAGTTCGACACATCATTTCCGCATAGTATTTTAGATTTGTTTTCATGTGTGAACATTGTGTTGCATCTTGTCGTCCATGTCAGCATCTGTGTGTCATATCTGTGTTAGTGCTTAATACATTATCTGTGTCAGTACATTTCAACTGAAATTATACACAAAAGGGTTTGGTCTTGTATTAATTCCTTAAGTCATTCAAATCCAATCAGTTTTGGCAGTAATTTCTTTTGTGTGCCAACTATATTGATTTATAATTGGGTGAAGGATGAAATGACACTCAAAGTTTATCCTAATTCTCAAATAGTACCCAAACTTTTTATAATACCTAAATAGCACTCAAAGTTTTTAAAATATGACGAAAAAACAGCTGCAGTTAATATCTATAAATTTTTGAACGGAAGGAGTGTGAAATTATAAAAATACCCCATACCTCTTCTTCCCTTTTCAATTCTTCTTCTTCCCTTTTCAGTTTTTCTAGTTTTGATTTTTTTAAAAAAAATTTGGCGGAGATGAAGGGGATGATGATGGGTTTCGGTGGTGGTGGTGATGGTGGTCGGTGGTTGTGATGGTGGTGGTAGTTGATGGAAATGGTTGGAGGAGATGGTGGTGTTAGGAATATGTCCTGAATACTCGTAGTTCAAATTAGAAGAATGTACGATGAAGCACGGAGGTCGAAACATCGAAGAGAGTAGAAGAGAAAACATCAACAACAATTGTCAGAGAGGGTCAATCGACCGCATACCAGACCACAGTTGTATAGGATTTTGACCTAGAGGATGTCAATCGACCGGTCTTGTTGGACGGTCGACTGTGCGCGACACTGTGTTCTTTTTAGGCCTCGATTTGTTAAGTCGTTTCAGTCAAATCTTTAACTCAAAGTCAGATTATATGGCTCCTATTCAGTTATTTTTTCTTCAGGTTATATCGGACGACTGAGAATCAAGATTAACCTAGGGTTCTCTCTATTCTTTTTCTATATATTGTTGTAGCCTCCAATATGAGAGGTAGAGTACTTCATTGATATTTTCTCCATTGGAAAGGGAAGTTTGAGAGAGAGATAGTTCTTGGTGAGTGAGTTTAATTTCTTGTATCGAGTGAATGATAACTCATTGTAATCTTTTCTAGTTGAATATTATATCTACTCATATTTTCCTTCGGATTAAGCGAAAGCTAATCGAGATAAATCCGCGTTGTGATTGTGTTGGATTGGTGGATATATTTGTTTGGGTGTTCATTAACTCATCTCATCTACTTCGACTTTCTCATTACTCTAATCAGTTCCGCTGAGCCACTACCGATGTGTTTGTACACACCCCATTCCAACAGGTGATGCTGGTTGGAGATGGTGGTTGGAGATGATGGTGGTGGTGGTTGATGGAGATGGTGGAGATGGTGGTGGTGATGGTGGTGGTTGATGGAGTTGGCGGTTGGTGGTAGTAATGGTGGTTGGAGATGATGGAGATGGTGGATATGGTGATCGGTGGTTGGAGATGATGGTGGTGGAGATGGTGGTCGATGGTGGTGATGGTGGTTGGAGATGGTGGAGATGGTGGTCAGTGGTGGTGATGATGATGAGTTTTATAATTTGTATAAGGAGATGAGGACATTTTTGGTATTTCACATGCTTTTTAACAGGTCTAAACTCGTTAAGAGGTATATTTGAGAAATATTCCATTATCTTAACGGAAAACTTAATGGCATGTAATTTTTTGTCCTATTTTAAAAACTTCATGTGTTATTTGGGTATTATAATGCTATTTGAGAATTAGGATAAAGTTTGGGTATCATTTCACCTTTAACCCATTTTAATTATGTGAATAAACACACTGTTGGAAGCATTGGAGAGTCCGTTGCATCTGTCATATAAAATTGATCAAAGCACGATATAACGATCACCGAGTTTTAAAATAAAATGCCAAAATGTAATCTAAAATTTTCAAAAAATAAGTTCATGGGCAACTCAATGATCCTATCATTTAAAATAAATGGTATTTCAGGTTCTGAAACCAAATGGCTGTCTGAAATCAATACCAGTGTCAGACACCGAGACTAGGAACCCTAGCAATATATTCCAACATAAATGAAAATCGCATGCCTTATTGTAACAGTTAGTATGGGTATATGTTGTATCTTATGGTAGGACTCTTTTGATTGATCTTTTGAAAGTTCACAATCAAGTAATCAACATATCAAGAACCATAAACTAAAGAGAGAGAGAGATTCCTTTAGCTTATGTACAATAACTCACATACAAATACAAATATATCATTTGAATAATGCTCTTATTAATGCTTGGGCAGGTAAGGCAGGTGTCATGAGGAGGCTGCAACCGGATCTTCCAGAGTAGTCAGTATCTGGAAAGGAAGGGGTGGTACCGGACTTGTGCAATTGTGTCACTCGGCTTGGTGTTGTGCTTGCTTTATGCATTATGTTGTTATCTTATTCTGATTTGGTGTATTTTGAGTCTAGATGATGTGATCTAGATTGAACTCTTTGAGATCTGTAAATATTTTGTTTGACTGTGTTTCCTTAACTACTCATTAATGAAACATGTGACTGGTGGGTTACTTTTACCTTCAAAAAATATATATATATCATCTGAATCATTTAAACCAACATACCTCTCGTACCCGCGAAATGCTTCCATCAGATGGGACGATCGGGACTCTCTGAATGAACAAAAATCATGCAAAAAGAAAGAAAGAAAAAGAGTAAGAAGTGTCTCTATTATTAGGAAATTTGTGATGAACTAATCATAACAATATTAATAAACCATCTCTACCTGAGGTTTCCATCCTAATTCATCTGGACAACGGAAAGTAGCTTCGTTAACTGCTTGTGTCTCAATAGCAAACCTTGTAGCACCACTGTTAACTCCAAAATGGAGCTGAAGAATAATAAAGTATGATTGATATGGGAAGAAAAAAGAAAGTACATGAAATTCATGTTCTAAACAGAAACTAAAATCGACAACTATTTGTACAAATTCATACTATTAATAAAGTATGTGCGTATTTCATTATTATTGAATACGGGCGACTCAGAATCCTGAGTTTTGCGGATTTTCCATAGTCATGTTGTTCATGACTTGTTTGATCTGTATTGTTAGCCATTTCACACTAGGTTATTCTACCAAGTATCATCGTACGTTTAAATGGTGGCTTGCGATTTGGCATCTGACAGTGATCGGCATAAGCATGGAGCTCCAAGTTCACGTGTCGTTTACATAAATTTGCGCCTCACATAGAATGGAAACACAGTTAATTTAGATACAGGAAGTTGTTAAGGCTCAGTAGACTCATTCCTTTGAAATGATCAAGAGATTGAAACAAAAAATTGTCCTTTTTTCTCCCTGTTTTTTCTTACAATTTTCAGTTACAGAAAATTGGTCATGGATATTAAGTATGGACCAGTTAATTATGTACACTAATTCCCTCATAAGGACAAAAACACGTGTTTTGCATGTTCTAATGGATTCGTACACAATGAGAATTTCCATGTATTAGTATGTCGTGTTGCATTGTGTTCCTGTCAATGTGTCTAAGCTCTACAGCGATAACCATAACATTACTTTACAGTATTTCATATATAAACTATGCAAATTAAACTTTGAAATCACAATCAACACCAGAATATAGGTGGAAAAACTGACCCAAATGACACGCCCGGCATCTGAATTACCATGATCTTCGCCACTTACAGCCGCCTCCAAGATCTTATACAGCGTCGGAAGTGCCCCTTCCCCTGCAGTCTCAAGAACACTGCAACTTCCAAGAACCAGCCCTTTTGGTAATCCCTTCATCTTCATAAATTCCTTCAGATTACCAACAATTGATTCTGTCGGGTTCTCGGCAACCCCATGGAATTTCTTAAATCCCGTAACATGAACTGTAACCACTGAAGGCCCTTCTGAACCCATGTATATAAAATTCTATGTTTTTTTTTTCTTTTCTTTTCTTTTCTCAAACTTAATTTTTCAATATATTTTTCTTATCTGCAGTTGGATACACCAATAATTAGAGCAGACAAGAAACTTCAGAGTTACACAAAACCAAAGAATTTTTCTTCAATAAATTATTAGATCTACACCAATAATTAGAGTGGACAAGAAAATTCAGAGTTACACACAACCTACAAGAATTTTTCTTTCATAAATTATTAGGTGATGCAGATCTAAATGTAAAGCACAGCAAGCAAGGTAATAACTGAAATGAACACAATCAAATAATAATACTATGACATGCAAATCCCCCGAAAAGGGTCCAAGTTAAAGATCTGATTCAACTAAGTTTATAAATAATTCCTCACAAGAATCAACATATATCTAATTCAATCCTGTTACAAAGCTAAAATCAACTATCTGGGTCATTAAATCTAAGAACTAATCACAAAACTCACAAGAAACTTGGCATCAAAGGAGTAATCATAGCCAGGGATAACAAGAACATGAAAACAAGGAAGCCCCATAATTCAATCTATCAAAATTATGAAAGCACATAAAAGAATTAAGATAAGAGAAGCCATCACCTTTGACTCTCAGAACAAAATAGCAAAGATTTTTAGAGATAGATAGAGATAGAGAGAGAGAGAGGAAGCTAGTTTTGCTTGAGAGAGAGAGAGAGAGAGAGAAGATTAGATCCTATATTTAAGATTGAAAGAGTAAATGGTACACAACTACATACATACACAAGTATTTAATGTTCAGCTGTGTCTGTTTGTGCCACTTTCTTCTCTGTCTTAATTGATGTTGATTAGTCCAATTTTGAATGTTTTGTCTTTGACATGAAGATAAGAATAAGACTTGGAACAGATTTGAGTTATTTTTGCATAATTTATTAATAGTTGAATTGTAGAAGATAATGACACCTTTTGATACAGTAAGAGGTAAAATTGCAATAACTCCCTATACTAAGAAAATTTTTTTTTTCCAAAAAATATTATTGTAATAAAAATACCATTGTAGTCTTAATCTAACAATAGTAAACAAAAATATACTTAAATGATTATTTATAAAATTTAAATCATGAAGGCTTGTGTTTAAGAAGACTGAAATGTTGAGACATTATGAAATTCAAAGTTTCTGTATAGTTTTTAGTTTTTAATGTGCATGGTAGTGCTCCTTTAATTGTTCACAGATAAATATGTGAACTTAATGGTTAATTTCTTGCGCTAAATTTTCCACAATATAAATTGAAGACTTTTTTTTTTTTTTTTTTCTATACTAGAGACGTTTCCTCTTCCACAATCAACTAAAAATATATATATATATCTCACCATATAGAATAGGTGTATTATTTTGAGATTAGGCATAGTTAGGGCTGCAATTGAGCCGAGCCGAATACCTTCAGGCTCGAACTCGGCTCGTTTACAAAACGAGCTCAGTTTTGAGCTCGGTTCGAGCCGAGCTTTGACCGTATTCGAGCCAAATAGCTCGCGAGCTTAGCCTAAAAAAAAAAATTCAAACTCGAGCTCGGCTCGTTTACGAAACGAGCTCAGTTTTGAGCTCGAAAGCTCAGTCCGAGCTGAGCTTTGACCAAGCTCGAGCCGAATAGCTCGCGAATAATTCGATTCATTTGCAGCCCAGTCATGGTACACCAGGTTCCTACAAATTTTTTTTAGAGCAAGATTTTATTATTATTATTATTTAGTAAATTATTTGATTGAGTAAGTTGTTTGCAGGTTCTTTTCAAGGTATATCGTACATATATGATTGATCTGGTCCATGATGTTGTGATATAGATCTATCAAATACAGCCTGTGGTTCGTCAGGTTATCAACTTATCGACAAGCATTAGAATGATCAATTGAAGTAGAATGATTGATTGATTGATACATAATTGATTCATGAATGTGTTCTGAAGGTTCATATAAATTGTATGATGAGTACGATTGGTATTCAGTGAAATTATGTAAACAATAGTTTTTTTTTTCTTCTTTAATTTAAGAAAGAGGTAATAGTTTGTTTGAAAAGGTGTACGATTATGAAATTGACTATGGGGATACGTTGAGTTTTAACTGCGGAATAATTCACCAACAATATACAAGACAATAAAATCAAAATCAAGAGAGCAAAAACAACTAAAAGCAACACACAAGAACATACAATATTTTTTCGAGGTTCACCCAATACAATGACTACTTCACCGCGCAGAGGCACTCCTGCGATTTTCACTAAAAATATGAAGAACAAGTTTACAAATCTCTCAAAAACTCACTACCAAGGTGTAGGGTTTCTCTCTATCTCCCCCTCACTCTCTCTGATGGCTGATAGATATTTCTTTTCTTTTCACATTACCCTAAAATTGTACACAATACAATATATATATAAGTTTTCATAACTTCTAATCTCATCCGCTCATCAATCACCGCTGCGACGGTCAACCGCAACTCATGGACGGTCGACCAGTTCATGCCTTCGACTGTACAAGATCTAACAGAGAGTGGATCGGTCGACTGCGCGGTCGACCGGTCATTCCATGAAGTGTACAAGGTTGTAACAGAGAGCGAGACAGTCGACTGCATGGTCGACCGTGCACTGCCTGTACATAGTTGGTCAGGAGTGCGGTCGGGGTTGCGGTCGACCGCAACTCTGCCTGTAGCTTCAGACTGCTCTTGACCTGTTTGCTCCCACTTCGACTCTTCTTCATGTCTATCTTCTTCAACCCTATTATCGTGTATTTGGATCTACAAACCCCATCAGTCTCCCACTTAGAGACATATACACGAAGTCTCTTCATTCTTTCATTGGCCTAGTCTAGGTTTGTGCCTTTACGAGTCTCCTCATCGATTAACCTGGAGACAATCCAATAGCAGTATAGAAGAACTGATGTTTCCTGCTATCCACTACCTTTGTGAACATGTCCGCCGGATTCTTAGTGCCAAGAATCTTAGATAACTTCAACCATTTCTTCTCAACCGCCATTCTAATAAAATGATACATCATTTGAATGAGCCGAGTCCTAGAGTGATATGCCGTATTTTTCGCCAAGAAAACTGCATTTTGACTGTCACACCATAGCTCACCTATGAGTTTCTCTCTTTCCAACTGTTTCATAAGCTCCGAAATCCACAACATGTCAATCGTTGCTTCTGTAAGTGCCATATACTGTGACTCTGTGGTTGACTGTGCTACAATCTTTTGTAACTGCGAAGCGCAACTGACAGTTGTTCCTCGAACTGTAAATACATACCCTGTACTACTTCTGCAACCGTCATGATTGCCCAAAAATTTGCATCCACATAACCATATATATGTAAGGAATTTCCTCCAAAACAAAGAGAAAAATTTAAAGCACCTGCTAGATATCTAAGAATCCACTTTATTGCATCCCAATGATGTTTACCTGGATTCTTCATGTAATGGTTGACAACTCTCACTGCTTGTGCAATGTCTGGTCCTGTAGACACCATCGCATACATCAAACTCTCAATGACTGAGGTATAAGGAATCACAACCATTTCCTCCATCTTTGCCTCTGTCTTAGAACACAAGTCCATTGATAACTTGAAGTGAGCGACCAAGGGACAAGTGACTGGCCTCACGCCATCCATATCGAATCTTTTCAACACCTTCTTCACATAGTTCGCTTGAGATAACCAAAGCTTCTTGCTTTTCATGTCTCTACTAATTTTCATGCCGCAGATTTGCTTTGCTTCACCCAAGTGGCCAAGTCCTTCATCAAAAACTCCGAAGCTAGCATTTTCTTCACCTCCTTGATCTTCTCCATACATAAACCTGCTAACAACATGTCGTCCACATACAACGCCAAGGTAACTATTGTTAGGTTTTGATGGTAGTCTCAGATCAAATGCAAAGTAGAAAAATTACAAAGAAATATTGAAACCTAGCCATAGATCCATACGAAAACCATAAACCGTGTTTAGGAGTTATACCTTGAAGATGGATCCGCTGTCTCCAATGAAATTCCATCACAGAACTGCAAGATTGCTGTGCCTCTACGGTATCCATACGAACGGATCAAATCAAGCTTTCCCTCACACCACGGTGCTAGTTGCGGGCACGGGAGGTTCCTCACGATCTCTCTCTCACACAATTTCTGTGACAGCTAGGGTTTTCTCATGTAACACTTTTCTACAGATACGTATCATATATATATCTGCAGAAAATCAATCCTAAGAGAGTAATGAGGCTGTTGGACTCACAATCTGACCTGGTTTAGATTCGTGTGTGAGCCTTTGAACTTTAGTTAGCTCATTTAATTTAATTAAATGTCCAACCAATGTGAGGAGTTAAAGTCTTACTTGGATCCCCAATTAAATTCATCTTATGAATTTAAATTCCAATTTCGATCAATTCTAAGTGTGTGACCATGCAGGTTCTCGTTACGCTGACATTACTACTAAAATCATATTCGAGTATTACAAACAGTGAGCGGTATCTAGCAATATATCACTGCTACTCAAGTAATGGGAATGTCAGTGATTAGACATAATCTATTCGTGACTAGTCTAGTCCCTTTATTCAGATATTTTAATTGACCACAAGGTATAGAGCGTGTCGCCCTTGTATAGTTCAATCTTTGGTTTCTTGATGTCCGAGCAGACTTATTAAAATAAATGAGCTCAATATCTCACATTGATTCATTTGAGCATGGACATGCATTTCGCAGTCTCACTTAACCAAGGGGCCCACAGATATTGCTCTTGTTATGTAAGCGTGACAAATCCTATCTATGTCACTTACATCCCTCCGCATGATTTGTAGTATATCCAATAGTCGACTTTATAACCACCTTATTACAGGCAACATTTGAAGACAGTAAAACATATAACTTCTCATGTAGGGAACCGTAGTGACTTCAAGTCAAAGGACTACATACACCATGGTCACTGTGAGAACCGCTTATGACACTCACGTAACGATCCATGCAGCGTTCTTATGGTGGGTCAGTCCAGTACATTATTACTCTAATATGTACCCATGTGAAGACTTGATATCTTATATCCATGACCCGTGAGATATGGTCATTAATCTATGCACATACTAGTATCTATGTATTATTGTTATCCTAATTCACAATAATACTTGACTAGGGATATTTAGGAATAATGTTCTGATTACAACCAATCGGATCTCACAATCAAGTCATGCACTTGATATCTCATGGTATTAAACATACTATTCTAAGGACTTTATTATGTTCATTTTATCACAATAAACAACACAATAAATAAAACGTCTCATATATAAAATAAATATCATGATACAATGTAAACTAGTAATATCAATACACAACTGGCCTCTAGGGCATACAACAACAATCTCCCACTTGCACTAGAGCCAATCAGACATATATATAATGCCTATAGATCTAGGGTTACCCACATGCTTTCGCTATGCAAGAGGCTTTGTCAGTGGGTCATCGATGTTATCATATGTCGGTACTCTGCATATCTTCACATCTCCTCTATCGATGATCTCTCGATTGAGATGAAAGTGCCTAAGTATATGTTTGGATCGCTGGTGAGATCTAGTCTCCTTACCTTGTGTAATGGCCCCATTTTTATAACAATATTGGTTCAGCGGGTCTACAATGCTCGGAACCACGCCAAGTTCAGTGATGAACTTTCTGATCCAAATGGCCTCCTTTGTTGCATTGGAGGAAGCAATATACTCATCCTCTGTGGTAGAATCGGCTACTGTCTCTTGCTTTGAACTGTTCCATCTCACAGCTCTACCATTTAGGCAAAACAAAAACCTAATTGCGATTTGGAATCGTCCTTATCGGACTGGAAGCTAGCGTCAGTGTAACCCTTTACAACAAGCTTTTTCTCGGCTCCATATACCAAGAACGAATCCTTAGTCCTTCTTTAGTATTTAACGATGTTCTTGACAGCAGTCCAGTGACTCTCACCGGGATCTGACTGGTATCTGCTCGTTCTGCTCAAAGCGTATGAGACATCTGGATGAGTACATAACATGGCATACATGATAGATCTAATTGCAGATGCATATGTAATCTTAGTCATGCGGTCTCTCTCATCTTTAGTAAAAGTATATTGAGCGTCAGACAGGCTTACACCATGCGGCATAGGGAGAAATATTTTCTTGGACTCTTGCATATTGAAACATTTCAATACATTATCTATGTATGTACTCTAACTCAGGCCAAACAGTCTTATTGATCTACCTCTATAGATCTTGATGCCTAATACATAGGTAGCTTTACCCAAGTTCTTTATGAAAAAGCATTTTCCGAGCCAAGTCTTTACAGACTGTAAGGTAGGAATATCATTCCCGATGAGTAGTATGTCATCTACATATAACACGAGAAATACAACTATGTTCCCACTAACCTTCTTGTAGACACAAGGTTCATCTTCGTTCTTGATGAAACCGAACTCTTTGATTGCATCATCGAAACGAAGATTCCAGCTTCTAGAAGCTTGCTTTAATTCATAAATGGATCATTGCAGTTTACACAGCTTTTCAGCATTATTTGGAGTGACAAAACCCTCAGGCTATGTCATGTAAACATCATCAAGAAGATTTCCATTTAGGAAAGTAGTTTTGACATCCATATGCCAGATTTCATAATCATGATATGATGCAACAGCAAGCAAGATCCGAATGGATTTAAGCATGACAACTGGAAAAAAAGTCTCATTATAGTCTACACCATGAACTTGTTTGAAATCTTTAACCACCAACCGCCCTTTAAAGGTATGCACATTACCATCCATGTCAGTTTTCTTCTTGAAAAAGCATTTTCACCCAATAGGTTTTACCTATTCAGGTAGGTCTACCAAGGTCCATACTTGGTTGGTATACAGGGATTCCATCTCAGATCTCATGGCCTTAAGCCATTTCTCAGAATCCAGGCCTTGTACAGCTTCCTCATATGTCGTAGGCTTATCCTGATCCACGAGTAATATATCACCATATTGAGTCACGAGAAATCCATATCTCTCGGGTTGATGAAGTATCCTAATAGAGTTACGTAGGCCTTGTGATACTTGAGCAGGTGATTGTTCCATAATAATTTGTAGAGTCTGCTCCATTTTCACCATTGATTCGCTGCTACTTTGCGAAGTTTGAATTTGTTCAAGTTCTATTGTTCTCCTACTGGTTCTTTTGGAGACAAATTATCTCTCTAGGAACACAGCAGTCCGTGCGACAAATACTTTGCCTTCGGTCGGATTATAGAAATAGTATCCCTAGGTTTTATTGGGATATCCTACAAAGAAGCACTTATCAGATTTAAGACCAAGTTTATCAGGGACTTGACGCCTTACATAGGCTTCACAACCCCAAATCTTCATAAAGGACACACTAGGATGCCTCCCAGTCCATATCTCATATAGTGTCTCTTGAACCGTTTTAGATGGAACATGGTTAAGTATAAAAGCAGCTGTTAATAGAGCATGTCCCCAGAAGGAGCTTGGAAGATCAACATGACTCATCATTGATCAAACCATGTCTAACAAAGTTCGGTTCCTCCTCTCAGAGGCACCATTCCATTGCGGTGTTCTAGGGGGAGTGAGTTGAGATATTATCCGCACCCTTTTAGATGGTCATCAAAATCTTGACTTAAGTACTCACCATTTCGATCTGATCGAAGGGCTTTAATACTTTTACAAAGTTGATTTTGTACCTCATTCTTAAATTCTTTGAACTTTTCAAATGACTCTGATTTGTGTTTCATCAGATACACAAATCCATATATCTACTGAAATCATTAGTAAATATAATGAAGTACTGAAAACCTCCTCTAGCCAATGTGCTGAAAGGTCTGTAAACATTACTATGTATGAGACTTAAGAGATCACTAGCCCTTTCACCTTTTCCAGTGAATGGAGCTTTTGTCATCTTGCCCAACAAACAAGGTTCACATACCTCATATGATTCATAATCAAATGAGTTGAAGAATCCATCTTTATGGAGTTTGGATATGCGGTTTTCATTTATGTGGCCCAAACGATAATGCCAGAGGTAAGTTGGGTTCGTATCATTTGATTTTAACCTCTTAGTATTTATATTATAGACGGGCATTTCGAGGTCAAGAATATAAAGTTCATTACTCAATTGTGCAATAGCATAACAGATATCATTCAAATAAATAAAATAACTTTTGTCTTTTATTATAAATGAAAAACCCTTCTTGTCCAAATAAGAAGTAGAAATAATATTTCTACTAATAACAGGCACAAAATAATTATAACACCTCGTAATTTCAAAATAGCTATAATAGTATATATATATATATAATATAATAAAAGGTAATGGCAAAGATGTAAATATTGTGAATAAGGGCGGGCCCACGGTGTGAAAACAGTAGGGTTGGCTGTGTTGATGTTGATGTCATCATGACGCCAGTAGGGGGGTCCCACCCGTGAATTTATAAAGTGCACATGATGATGTTCTCTTTCTCTCTCTTTGATGACGTGACGCACCTGGGGCCCACTCGAATTGGGTTTGAGATGAAGACAACTGCTATCTTCGCTGACGTGTATGCATGGGCCAACATGAGAGGCTTTGTGTGTACACGGGATTTGAGAGATTGGGTGTGGGATTAGTCCCACATCGAGAATTGCAATAAATAACTAACTATAAATAATATAGGCTATGATCAAGAGTCACCAATCCGGTTAACCACCTTTTGAGAGGCAGCCTGTGGTGGGCAGTTGTACTATACTATAAATAATTTATCCGATAAATTGTATAAATTGTCTTAGTCTGGGGCAGGGGCGTTACAAATGGCATCAGAGCTGACCTACGACACCGAGTGTGTGGCATGTCTATATAGTCGGGCAGTGGATTCCGGGACTGTGGTGAACCCTCAATTAAATCCGAGACTGTGATTGATCGAGCGGTGAATTATGGAATCATGATTAGTCAGGCGGATAGGAGGGAAGCTCAATTAAAACCGGGAAGTATGCATTAGTGTCATCTTAGTATAAATTATCTGCATTAGGCATTAAGGCATTGCATACACTTTCATATTTAGTGTAGCCACATTTTAACACTTTATCTGCATTCAGGTTTTGGTTTGTTAAAGTGTTAAGATAGTTATAATTTTGGCATAAAGAGGATGACCGTGTATAATATTTTCGTTGGTTGTAAGCAACTGACGTGCCCACAGTTTTATATGCAGAAATTGGATTTTCATGAAGATATAAAGTTGATATGATGTTGTTGATTAATTGCATGTTAAAGATTTTGCAATTGTATTATTTTTATGGTTGTACTTCATTTTATCTTCCGCTGTGTGAATAATTGTAAAGGACTCGGTTGTATTATAAGAAGTTCAAATTTTCTTGTAAAATTGAACGAAGTGAAGTGTAAAGATCCTATGGAACTTCGAATTCGGTCTTACTTGGAATTGGGGTGTTACAGCTCGACACCCTATTCACTAAGGTGCCCCAACCTGACATGCCATAGAATTTAAGAGGAACTATCTGCTGATGTTGTAGCAATGATATCACTTGAATCACCTTCTTTGAGTAAGTACAACATGTCACCACGCTTTTCTTTTGCTATCAACCTGGCACATGTAGTCATATTCCATTCTCCATGCCTAAAAGTTGTTGTGTATCATTGTTTGTCTAATTTGCTAGTTGAGATTACATTCTTCTTCAAATTTGGAATATGTCTTGTGTCATTCAAGACCAATTGCCTACCATTGCGAGTCTTCACTCTCACTGTGCCTCTACCTACAACTGGACATATTTGCCCATTGCCAACTGAAACTGCACCAAAATCACCTGTCCTGTAATCCTAAAAAATATCCATCTTGGGTGTACAATGATAAGAAGCACCTGAGTCTATACACCAATCATCTAGCATAATATTAAATCCAGCAGATAAACACAATTCATTTAGACGGGGTTCAATACTTACCACATTGGCTACCTGTAACCCTGCTTGTGCTTTCTTATACTCTTCATATTGGTCTCTCCTGTGTCCTGGCTTCTTGCGGTACCAACACTCACCTTTACGATATCATGTTCTTGACTTGGACCTATGATTCCTGCTTTGCGACCTTCCTCTATTGTTACTTCTACCACGGTTATCAATTGACAGTGCGACATTGCTAGGATATGACACCAAAGTCTTTCCATGTCTCTTCCTTCTTGCATCCTCATCCATGATGCTGCTTATAATATTATTTAGAGTTGTCGTATCAGTCATGATGCTTGTAACTGTATGCTCTACTATGTCGTAACTATCGAAAAGACTGGATAACAACCACAATGATTGTGCCCTTTTCTCAAACTTTAAACCGACGGTTCCATCTGATTGTAAACCATACAGAAATTATTGATGTGCTCTGCAACTGAACCCCTTTCCCACAACTTCAAGTGGACCAACTTCTTTAGGTGTAGGATCTAATTTGCTGCATTTAGTTTCTCAAACATATCTGTCAAGATCTCCATTGCCTTCTCAATGTGAAATAGCAATTTCCTACTCAGTGACAACTAAATCTGTCAGATTTCTGATCCAATCTATTCCAATCTGCCAATGCAACCGGATCGACCTTCACCCCTTCTGGATTCAAACCAAACAATGGATCATCTAGATCCTTTTGTCGGAGATACGCAATCATTTGGATCTTCTACATTGTGAAATCTGTTCAATTGAACTCCTTGACTCTACTCTTGTTCCCCATTTCAATCAATGCTACCAACCTGGTGCTCTGATATCACTTTGTTGAGTTTTAACTGCGGAATAACTCATCAACGAGATGCAAGAACAATAAAATCAAAAGCAGGAGAATAAAGAACAACCAAAAGCAACACACAAGAACACACGAGATTTTTTCAAGGTTCACCCAATGCAATGACTATTTCCCCGCGCATAGGCACTTCTGCAATTTCCACTAGGAATATGAAGAACAAATTTACATATCTTTCAAGAACTCATCACCAAGGTGTAGGGTTTCTCTCTAACGACTGATAGATCTTTCTTTTCTTTTCACATTACCCTAAAATCGTACACAATACAATATATATAGGTTTTCATAACTTCTAATTTCAGCCGCTCATCAATCAGCACTGCGACGGTCGATCGCAACTTATGGACGGTCGACCGGTTCATGCCTTCGACTGTACAGGATCTAACAGAGAGTGGGTCGGTCGACTGCGCGGTTGACCGGTCATTCCTTCAAGTGTACAGGGTTGTAATAGAGAGCGAGACGGTCGACTGCGCGTCGACCGTGCACTGCCTATACATAGTCGGTCGGGAGTGCAGTCGGGGTTGCGCTCGACCGCAACTCTGCATGTAGCTTCAGACTGTTCTTGGCCTATTTGCTCCTACTTCGATTCTTCTTCAACTCAATTATCGTGTATTTGGATTCACAAACCTAACAGGATGTTTGCTTCAGAGTGAAATATCATGAAAGAGAAGAGATAACAATTTTTTCCTTATTTTTTTTGTAGGAGTGAGACGATAGTTGGGACAAATATACTGTTTCTCTTCAAATACATCATTTATCTTTAGTGAAGAGATAACAGCTTTTTCCTTATTTATTCTTTACATTTTTTGGTTATGAGATAATTTATTTTGTTAAAACATATAATTTTCATAGCTAACATCCGTAGCATCTTACATGTATCTCACATATTAATTTATGAATTGTTATACACACATTAAAAAATAAAAAATAAAAATTGACCTTCGGAAAAGGATGAACAGAGAGGATGTGAAGGCATTCTTTCTCAGTTTCAATAGCAGCAGAAAACACGAGCTTCGGGCCCCATCGCTGACCACCATTTGTCCTTCTTAGTTTGGATAACTATCAGGGATGGATAACTGTCAGGGATAAGTGTAGCTTTGAGCATATCCGATACACCCCTTTTGTTTTCGGCTTGTACCTCAAACTTCAGCTTCAATGATAATATATATGCATCTCATGATAAATTACAGTGGGAATATATAAATATGAAGAATTCGGGTGGAACTGTGAGAATATAGAAATAGCAAAGATTTAATTTATGAATATGACAAAAATTATATATATATATATATAGAAATCTTCGGTTGCACACTACTTTGGTGAGCACTCCGTGAGCACTCACGAACTAGAGACCCTATAAAAAATCTGAACCGTTCATATTGTTCTATATGCCTTAGATAGCCTAACAATAAAAAATCAAGTAATTTGAAGTTCATTTGTCCATAATTTACATCATCACAAAATTGTATGGCTGAAAATTCTAACAACATGATGGATGGGCAAATGAACTTCAAATTACTTAATTTTTTATTGTTAGGCTATCTAAGGCATATAGAACAATATGAGCGGTTCGAATTTTTCATAGGGTCTCTAGTTCGTGAGTGCTCACGGAGTGCTCACCAAAAGTAGTGTGCAACCGAAGGGGACTCATAAAAAAAAATATTCAGCTATAAACTTTTGTAACACTTCAATGCATGAATAAATAAATTTCTAATGATATAATTTTATATCTTTAGACTAATTTAGACGTGTAGATCAATGTAAACGGTTTGGATTATCCATGTGATCAATGTAAATGGTTTGGATCATATATGTGATGGTCCGAAGGCCGACACGAAATGCACACCATGGTGAGTGCATAATTGAAGGAGACTATATACATATTAGATTTAACTTTGCTGATACAATGTAATTAGTGTCTGCTATGGTGCTAATAAATGAATTTGTAGAGGTGTTTATTGCAAAAGAATCCATGGGTTATACTGTAGTAAAACATCTAACAGCTGTGTGTTTTACTTGCATAAATATAGAAATTGGTATGCAAGTGTTACGGTGAGCAAGAGATCGGGAATTCAAATTTTACTTGCACTAAAAAAGTCCAAATTAAAATGTATCCGGGGTAAAGTGTGGGGAAGTGTGCGGCTACGGCCTTATCCCAAAAACAAAAAACCAAAAAAATCGGAATTGGTGAAGAAAAAATATAAAAATATAAAAGTAAATTCCCCCCACCCCCCACACACACGCGCGCGTATATATGAGACACTCAGAATTTCTCCGAACTTCTGAAAAATCGACTGAGAAAGATGGGGACTATAACCCCACTTAATCATGCCAAAACTGAGAATTTCGGAATTTCTCAAAATTGACCAAAAAAACAGTTGACTAACTCAGAAAATCTTTTTTTTTTCTTTTCACGGGAAAGCTTTGGCTCAAACCAGGGACCCTGGATTCGAGCCACCACTCAATTACCCACCCCACCCAATATCAATCAGGACATTATCTGTTGGTCTTAAAAAATCTTGCTAAAATAGTGAATTTAAGAATTTCTCAAAATCTGGTAGAAACGGTGGAATATAAGCCCACAAAATTTGGCCTAAAACGTTGGACTATAGCCTACAAAATCCGACCAAAATAGTGAAATTCACAATTTTTTAAAGCAAAATGGTAGCTCGCCAAATCTTTGACAAATTTGTGAAATTAAGAATTTCTCATAATCGGCCGAAGATGGTGGACTATAGACCAAAAAATCTATAAAAAACAATGAACTTCAAAATTTATTAAGATCAGCGGGAAAGGTAGCCCACCAATCTTGCTAGTGAAATTTAGAATTTCTCAAAATTGGTCGAAAACATTGGATTATTGGATGTAAAATTAGGCCAAAAATAGTGCAATGCAGAATTCTACCAATTCACCCAAAAACAATTGATTATATAGTCCACAAAATATGACCAATAAAGTGAAATTGAAATTTCTTAAAAATCGATGAAAATGTTGGATATATAAGTATATTCTCAATATAATAGGATAATATTGTGTATATTGTTTTATGGGACAACACGTGTTTACATGTGTTATGTATTGATTATTGGAATGGATTGAGTGGGCACAAAGCCTAGTACCCTAAACCCAGTCTAATATCTTTAAAAGCTGGTCTAGAGGTAGTGCCCTGTGATATTCTAATATTGATAAGCAGGGTATAATATCTTAAGCAGCTAAGAGATAAACCCTAACCCTAATTCCTCCTAATCAGATCTAACAATCTTAAGATATTAATCTCACCACCTCCGACCAAAGTAGCCGCCGCTGCCGTCGCAACCTCTGCGACTGTGGACACCACCGTCGTCACCAACGTCAGCATCGTTGGCGTGATCACCGTCGTCGCAGACCAAGATCCACTCAGATCGATCGGCAGATCTCAGATCACGGTCGTCGTCGCAGATCCAGTTCGCTGTCGCCCGTGGCCAGCGTGGATCTTTCCCCTTTGGCCGCGTTCTCGAAGTCAAGCGCCGCCAGATCCATATGGCTCTTCCTCGTTGCCAGCGAAGCCCCTTATTCTTGATCGACTGTTGTCCGGTGTTTGGAGCCATGATCGGAATCAGTTTGGGGTGGCTCTCTCCTTGATCGGTTGCTGTTGCTATTTGGGGCATTGATCAGATCAGATCGAGTTCTCCTCTTGATTCACTGCTGTGTGCTCTTCAAATTTGGTCCATTCTAAACTCAAGTTATTTACTTTTTACTAAATCACATAAGTAGTAATTATTCAAAAGAACTCTCTATTGTTGGAAATCTATTGTTTATTCCTTTGTGATGGAAAAACATAATCGTCCGTACGAGGTTCCCAAATTATAGGGATTCAGTAGTGCTGAATTTAATAGTTGGAAAAGAAAAACCCAATACGGAATGAAATTCATGAAAATTTTCTATACATATCAAACAACCTATGATGAATGTGTTGAAGATGTTGATGATGCAACATGGGTAACTGATGAGGACTTGTGTAGAGAATTCTTATTAAATAGCATATCAGATCGCCTTGCAGACGTGTATATGAAATATGAAATAGCTAAACAAATTTGGGATAATTTACTAGATGAATTTTAAAAGGAAGAGAAAGTATCTAAAGCACATCTAGTTGATAAATTTATGGGTTTCTGTTTTAAAGAAGAAAAAGCAATCCTTCCTCAGGTAACTGATTTTGAGAATCTTGTAGGGAAACTAAAATCAGAAAACATTACTGTGTGTGATGAGTTCCTTACTGGTGCAATAATTTATAAGTTACTTGCTTCGTGGCTATCTTTTAAGCCTGAGATGTATAGGTTGTCTGAACAAATTAAACTTGCACATCTGAAACGTTGCATCAAAGTTGAAGATGAGACTAGAACTATGATGAATTTGGAATTGGTTAATAAACAACTTTCAACTGCTAATGTGTTAACCAATACTAAATGCATTCCTAAGTTCAAGAAGAACAAGTTTAATTCTAGAGGTGAACCAACTAAGTTAGAAGTCACGAAGAAAATTGTTAAGAAGAAAGGAAAATGCTACAACTATAGAAAGTGGGGGCATCACGCCTCTGAGTGCAGGCTACCCAATATGAAAAATGTGAACTTGTTAGAGGGAAAAACTAAGCGCACCAATTTTCTCTGTACTGTGGGTGATGTCAAGGCCAGTACCTCTGCTAGTTGGTTGTTGGATTTGGGAGCTACCTGCCATGCTTGCAACGATGATGGCCTATTATCTGATCTGAAAGCTGCAGATGAGTCAGTTTCAATGGCAAATGGAGAATCAGTGAAGGTGCTTCAGACTGGGCTAACAAATCTCAGTCTCTCCTCAGGTAAAACTTTAATTTTGCAAAAATATGTGTCTGCTTTAGCAAAGAACTTGATCTCTATTAGCTTACTAAATCATACTGGTATGGTTGTTACTATAATTAGTGGTAAAGCTATCTTGTCTGTAAAATCTTTTTATTTTGGTTGTACTTATTTAGTTAATGGCATGTACATAATTAGTTTAGTAGATGAAGTAATCAACAATGTTAGTTCCAATTTGTGTAGTTCACATACATGGCATAATAGGCTGGGACATATGAACTATGTTAAGATTCTTAATGTTGCTAAAATTTTTAACTTGCTAATTGACACATCCATTAAGGGTGACAAATGTGAAGTGTGTGCTCAAACAAAGATAACTAGAAGACCTTTCCGTACCGTCTCTAGGAGTACACAATTACTTGAGTTAATACATTCTGACATATGTGATTTCAAGAGTTTTATGACACAAGGAGGTCAGAAGTACTTAAATCACTTTCATAGATGATTACTCTAGATATTGTCACATTTATTTGTTAAAAACTAAGGATGAAGCACTAGAAAAATTCAAAGAATTTAAAGATCGCATTGAGAATTAGTTAGATGTTAAAATTAAAAGATTTAGATCAGACAGAGGTGGTAAATATGTCTCATTAGGATTCAGAGAATTTTGTAACTCACATGGAATAACTCACATGGAATCATAGCAGAAACTACAACACCCTACTCACCACAGTAAATGGTATCGCCGAAAGAAAGAATCGAACACTCACAGAGATATTGAATTCTATGTTGTTGACTGCTGGGTTACCTTCACATTTTTGGGGGTGAGGCTATATTGACTGCTAATAATATTTTGAACATGTTGCCACACTCTAAGTTACCTGCTATACCGTATGAACTGTAGCATAAGCGCACACCAAAATTTAATAAAATAAGAACTTGGGGTTGTATTGCTTTTGTTAGGATACCTGACCCTAGAAGGCCTAAAGTGGGACCTCGAACAAATACGTGTGTGTATTTGGGTAGTGCAGTTGATAGTGCTGCAGACATATTTTTAGATCTATCTCTTAACAGAATAATAAAATCAAGAGATACAAAATTCTTTGAAGATATGTTCATCAAAGATAAAGGCATCTCATTATCTAAACATGCAGACATAAGGAATGATCCACAACAGGAATCTATATACATTTCAATTGACACTGAACCCTCACATAGTATTGAATTAAGAAGACTCGCCACAAGAGATAAAACTCCTAGCACCCATGGTGATGACTTTGTGACTTATGCACTAGTAGCTGACCCTGTTAGTGTTAAGGAAGCCTTAAGGCCTAGGGATGGTTTGCTTTGGAAAGAAACAATTGATGATGAAATGGATTCTTTATTGCAGAACAACACTTGGGAATTAGTTAATTTGCCAGTAGGGAATAAAACTATAGGAACCAAGTGGGTTTTAAAGAAGAAACTTAATCCTGATGGAATTGTAGCGAAGTATAAAACACGCTTAGTAGCTAAAGATTATACTCCACAAAGTGGGGTGGACTATTTTGATGTTTATTCACCTGTTTGTCATATTGCTACAATAAGGATTCTTCTAGCCATAGTATCTATTGAAAAATTTGTTATTCATCAAATGGATGTTTAAGACTGCTTTCCTAAATGGTGATCTCAATGAAGAAATCTATATGAATCAACCTGAAGGTTTTGTTCTTAAAGGTTCAGAATATAAAGTTTGCAAATTAATAAAATCTTTGTATGGACTAAAACAAGCACCACAACTGTAGCATGAAAATTTTGATAAAACAATAAAGAGCTTAGGTTTTGAATCTAGTAATTCTGACAAATGCCTCTATTATTGTGATGAATTGATGACCTACTAGTTGCCATTATTCATTATTTGCTTGTATGTTGATGACCTACTAGTTGTTGGAAGACCTCTCTGTTGTTATAAAAGTTAAAACAATGTTATCCAAACAATTCAACATGAAAGACTTAGGTGTTGTGGACACCATATTGGGCATGAGAGTGGGCTTTAGAAGGCAAGGAATAACTCTTAGCCAATCCCACTATATTAAAATTGTGTTGAAGGACTGGAGATACAGTAATTGCAAAAGGTTTAATACACCTTATGATAATACCAAAAAGTTAACACCTAACGATGGTACAACAGTGAGACAGTTAGACTACTCTAAACTCATTGGGAGTCTCATGTATGCTATGACATGCACTAGACCTGACATAGCCTTTGCGATAGGCATGCTAAGCAGGTTCACTAGCAATCCTAGTCAACTACACTGGAATGCCCTTGAGAGGCTATTGGGATACCTAAACAGTACTCAAGAGTTAGCTTTGGGCTGCTCTGGTTATCCTTCAGTACTAGAGGGATACTCTGATACATCGTGGTGCTCAGGAAATGGTGACAGCAGGTCCACTAGTGGCTATGTGTTAACACTAGGAGGAGCAGCTGTGTCATGGAAATCTAAAAGACAACCTGGTCTTGCTTTTTCATCCATGGAGTCAGAACTCTTTGCGCTATCTTGTACCGGTGAAGAAGCGGAATGGATGAAAGACCTATTGTTAGATATTCTTTTGAGAAGGTTTAGAGTAACCACTCTCAGTATGTATTGTGACAACCAAGCTGCAAATGTTGTAGCTAACAACACTTTCTACAATGATAAGAGACGTGTTGTGAGCCTTAGACAGACTAAGTTGAACTATCTCATTAAACAAGGGACTGTTGTCCTTATTGATGTATGATCAGAAAAGAATGTGGCTGATGCCTTTACAAAAAGACTAAGTAGAGATCTAATTATCAAAACTGTGTGGGAAATGGGGTTAAAAACTATTGAGGTTAAGTTTTAACACCCTAGTTATTTTGATAAATTAGAATCCAAAGCTAAGAGCCAAAGAGCAGTTCAAACTTTAAGCATCAATCTTTAGACAGTTGACATGTTTTAGATAATTAGAAAAGCTCTATGTATTTATTGTTGATATATAACTTCATTCCAAATTTGATGATGAATGTATGTTCCAAAACTTACATAGAATTATTTTTTTATTCCAAAAGAAAGTATGAAAACTTGTTGATGTGTTTTTGATGTTTAGAATTGTTGTTATATCATTCCAACTTTGATGATATATCTCTTTTATGGGGTTTATGTTTCATTCCAATCTTGATAATTCAGAATTAAACCAAAATTGATTTAACAGTTCTATCATTCCAACATGAAATACAGTATATTTCTTGTACTTTATTTTGATAAAGATACTTGATTGTGATGCTTATGATGTACCTTTGCATATCTATGTTGAATTATACTAAGTTCTTTAGCTTGAACTAGATACTCTTATACATTTTATTTGAACTCTAAGAGAAGCAACTCATGAGATTTGTATTTGTTATGTATAAAACAGATGGCAGCAAAAACAATGAAAATGAATTAGTCAACTTTGATTTTGAGAATGATGATTTGCTCGATATGGAGGAGTAGACATAAAAGAACTCGCAAGAATAGTTTGTCAATTGCTTGGAGGAACTTCTATTTGAGTTTAAGACTTTTTACTTTGATTGAGCTTAAAACTTTCGTTTATTTTGAAGTTTATTATTTGGTTGACTTGAGATTATGATAATTTGTTTTGTTGGTTTAGTCTTTGTGAACTATTCATTTGTTATGGCCTTAGAACTATTTGATTATTTTGGTTTAGTCATATTTGAACTATTCAAGTTATAATTGATTTAGCCTATGATCCATGTTCTTTATGATTCAATGATGTTTAAATTTTTGTGATCCAATAATATAACATTGCTTAGCCTAATATATTGAGAATATAAGAGGAGATTGTTGGATGTATAAGTATATTCTCAATATAATAGGATAATATTGTGTATATTGTTTTATGGGGCACACATGTTTACACGTGTTATATATTGATTATTGGAACGGGTTGAGTAGGCACAAAGCTCAGTACCCTAAACCCAGTCTAGTCTCTTTAAAAGCCGGTCTAGAGGTAGTGCCCTGCGATATTCCAATACTGATAAGCAGGGTATAATATCTTAAGCGGCTAAGAGATAAAACCTAACCCTCATTCCTCTAGATATAACAGAAAAATGTCCGGAGACTGTAGTCCACCAAATCCTATAAAAACATTAAAACAATGAACTTCAACATTTCTTGAAATCCGGAGAAAATTGTGGCCTATAAGCCTACAATTTCTGCTCAAATCCATAAAATTTTCTCAACATTGGCCATAAATGATGTTTGCCCCCAAATTTTAATGACACATTAAAATTTAAAATTTCTTAAAATTTGTCAAAACAGTAAATTTCATAATTTCTCAAAATTACAAAAATTGGCAAAAACCAATGAATTTCAGAATTTCTCGAAATTGACCAAAAACAGTGAATTATACCATAAAACCTGGCCAAAATAGTGGGATTCAAAATTTATCAAAATTGGCCGAAAACGATGGATTATAGCCCACAAAATATAGCCAAAAGTAGGGGTGTTCATGGGCTGGGTTGGTTTGGGTTTAGACTCAACCCAAACCCAACCCAAGAATTTTTTACACTCTACAACCCAAACCAATCCAAATCACAAGACTTATGATCTGACCAAACCAAACCATGAAAAGTAGATTTGGGTTGGGTTGGTTTCCCGGTTTGAAACAAAGTTATGTAAACTTTCTTAAAATAAGAATATTACAAAAATTTAAATAGCAAACACAAATATGGATAAGTTTATACTTATAAAAACAATAAGAGAACATATGACATTGAAAATCTCAACTACAATAACATTGAAAATGTTCAAGAGCAAACTAATATATTTATTTGAAATGTGTGACATTGGTGAAAACATATATGTTTTTAAGAGAATGAAAGAGAGAGGGTCAAACATATCATATATTATATAATATATTTATTTCTTAAAAAAATAATAAATAGCTGGGTTGGGTTGGGATAGATTGGTTTACTATTTTTGCTAACCCAAATACAACCCAACCCAATATTTACTAAAAAATTCCAACCCAACCCAACCCAACCCATATAAAAATTTAAACCAAACCAGTCCATCGGTTTGGTTTGGGTTTTGAACAACCCTAGCCAAAAGAGTGAAATTCATAATTTCTCAAATTCGGTTTAAAAAATGATGGATTATATATAAACTACCAAATCTTGCCAAAATACATTCATAATTTAAATTTTAATCAAATTGGGCAAAACCAGATGCCTTTAGCCCACAAAATTTCGTCAAAACTGTGATATTTAGATATTTTTATTTTCTTTGCAAAAATTGGCCGAAAATAGTGGAATATTACCTGTCAAATCATGATAAAAGAGTGACATTCAAATTTTTTAAATATTAGTCTGTAGTGCACTAAATCTGGGCACAATAATGAAATTCAAAGTTTCTTAAAATTGGTTGAAAATGGTGTTTAAATATTAGCTGAAAAAAGTAAGCTGTAGTGCACTAAATCTGGGCACAATAATGAAATTCAAAGTTTCTTACAATTGGTTGAAAATGGTGGACAATAGGCCACAAAATTTTGCAATCAAGAAATTTTCAGGAATGATCGAAAACAGTTTAGTATAACTACCAAATTTTTCTTTAAATCGGCCGAAAACAGTGGAAAATTGTCCATAAAATATGGTCAAAATAGTGATATTCATTATTTCTGAAAATCAATTGGAAAATGTGGACTATGTCCCACCAAATATTGACAAAACATTAACCTGCAACTTTTTCTAAAATATGTCGGAAATGGTTGACTATAAGCCCCCAAAATCTGGCCAATATACTCAGAATTTATCAAAATCAACTGAAAATGGTGAACAATAGTCCACAAAATCTAATCAAAATAGTGAAATTTAGAATTTATAAAAATCTGGCTAAAACGGTAAACTCTGAAATTTCTCAAAATCGGCTGAAAGGGGTGGACAACCCACAAAATTTGGCCAAAACAGTAAAATTTAGTATTCCTCAAAATCGGCTGAAATTTGTGGACTAGCTAACAAATCTGGCCAAAATAGTGAAATTCAGAAATTCTCAAAAGCGGTGAAAACAGTGGACACCTAATCTTGCCAAAATTGTGAAATTTGAAATGTTTCAAAATTGGTTGGAATAAGATGGGCCACGGCCCACAAAATATAGGCAAAACAGTGAAGTTTAGAAATTTTGTGAATTTGTTAAAACAAGTGTACTTCAGCCTACAAAATCTTGCCGAAATAGCAAAATTCAAATTTTCTCAAACTTGGCTGAAAATGGTGAACTACAGCCCACACAACTCTGTGCAAAATAGTGAATTTTGAAATTCTAAAAATTAGTGGAAAATGATGAGCTAATAGCCCACAAAATCTAACCAAAATATAGAAATTTATTTATCAAATCAATTGAAATGGTGAACTATAGCCTAACAAATCTTGTCAAAATTAGTGTAATTCAGATTTCACCAAATAGTGAAATTCAGAATTTGTAAAAATTGACTGAACCCATTATAACCCATCATATCTTGCCAAAATTGTGAAATTCAGAATTTCTCAAAATTGCCCAAAAACGGTGGACTATTGTCCAAAAAATATACGTACAACATTCAAATTCAGAATTTTGCAGTCAAATAAGCTCATAAAATCTGTAAAGACAACTGATATTCAGAATTTTTCAAAATAGGTCACGAACGGTGGATTATAGCCTAGAAAATCTTGTCAAAAATGTGAAATTCATAATTTCGCCAAACATGCCAAAAATGGATAACTGTAGCCCATATAATCTTGGCCAAAATAGAAAAATTCTGAATTTTTTCAGAGTCGGTTGGAAACAACCAAGCAAATCTTGCCAAAATAGTAAATTTTGATTCCCAAAATCCACCTAAAAATGGTGGGCTGTAGTTCTCAAATATGGTCAAAACAGTAAACTTCAGAATTTCCCAAAATCGGAGAATTTCTCAAAATCGTCAAAAAATGATAGATTACAGTCAATAAAATATAACCGAAATAGTGAACTACTAGATTTCACAAAATCAACCGAAAATCAGTAAAATATATAGTCCAACAAATATTGTCAAAATAGTGAAGTTCAGAATTTCTCAAAACCACAAAAAAGGGAAAAAAAAAAACAAACAAACAAACAAACAGTGGACTAAAACCCATAAAATCTTGTGAAAACAGTGAACTTTGACACTTCCCAAAGTCTCTATTTTTGTATTGGAAACATTTTTTGATTTAAGTATAAGGCATTTAAAACTGTAAGTTAGGGGGGGGGACATGTTTTTCCGAACGAAAGTATTAAAGAAACGTTGACATGGTAAAAGTGCGACGTTTAATGATGTTCACACAACACAATTCAAATGAAAGAAAATGAGTAAATTGCATATACGACTTTAGACACATTTGGATGAAAATGAGTAAATTGCATATACGACTTCAGACACATTTGGATGAGACCGGGTTCAAACCATTAACTTGTAACAGTAATGAAACAAACCATCAATTCCAGGATTTAAGAGGCAAGAAATAATATATATATATATATATATATATATATATATATATATATATATATATATATATATATTGATGCTGTTTGTTTCTGGGAGACGTGTGGATGCACCAGGTGTGAGTTCGGACTCAATTTGTATTGAAGGAGATTGCCGCTCGTCTGCCGACCTTCGGTTGACCTTCTGGGACCTACGGTGAGCTCGGAAAGATGTTGAAGGCTGGGCTCGGATCGGAAGGGTCGGATCCGAGGTCTTGTGTACCTGCAGACGGTCCTGAAACACCGGGGTTTGTCCCGGTGGCGGACCCTCCGACGCTCTAGTCAGTCTCTGTGAGAGAGTAGCAATAACTAGGTATATTTAAGTGGCAAAAGATTGATTACCTCAAAAGGTGGGTGTGGGTCTAGTATTTATAGAGAATCCCAACCGGGTTTGGTTCCACTTGGGGGCCGGGTCTGGATCCGAAAGCCCGTGGGCCTGACGTGGCAGAAAGCCCAGGGGGTTTAGGGCGGACGTGGCAATACCAGGAGTGGTATAGGGCTGACGTGGCGAAACCCCTGGCGGTATTTGGAGCTGACGTGGCCCATCGTGGGCCTCCTGTGCCTCTGGGGGGAATCGGAGGGCCTAGGCTGCGCCAGGTCATCCTTCTGCCCCGCCAGAGAGGGGGGACGGCCTGTGGGACTGCCCCGGATCGGACTCCGAGGGCTACTGAGGCTCGTCGGTACGAGGAGGCCAGTACCGTGAGGGCAAACACGAGGTTCGGCGCCGACCCTGAAGTGGTCCGGAGCCGAACCAGGTTGTTATCTTTACCTTTCTGAGTGGGAATTGTATTGGGCCCTGGTTGGGCCTCAGGCCATTTTTACACTGTCACACAAGCCCCCCACTCCTGCAGGGGGTGCGGGAGCTAGCCGTGGAGGAGTGCTTATGGTTGTAGAAATGGGATGGTGAGTCACTGGGTCTTCGTGAGAGGGTTATCCTGATGGTTAGAGCGAGGGCGAGCCAAGGAGCCTTCCTGAGAGGACTACTCTGGTGCTAGACCTGACCTCGAGCTTGGTGAGGAATTTACTGGAAGGCGAGGGCGATGGCGAGTCGTGAGGCCTTCCTGAGAAGACTACCCTGGTGCTAGACCTGACCTCGAGCAGGTCGAGGGATTACGGGCCAACAAGGGGGGTGGCGAGCCGTTGGCCTTCCTGAGAAGACCACCCTGGTGCCAGACCTGACCTCGAGCTTGGCGAGGGATTACTGGAAGGCAAGGGCGATGGCGAGCCGTGAAGCCTTCCTGAGAAGACTCCCCTGGTGCCAGACCCGACCTCGAGCCGGTCGAGGGATTATGGGCCAACAAGGGGGGTGGCGAGCCGTTGGCCTTCCTGAGAAGACCACCCTGGTGCCAGACCTGACCTCGAGCTTGGCGAGGGATTACGGGAAGGCAAGGGCGATGGCGAGCCGTGAAGCCTTCCTGAGAAGACTCCCCTGGTGCCGGACCCGACCTCGAGCTGGTCGAGGGATTATGGGCCAACAAGGGGGGTGGCGAGCCGTTGGCCTTCCTGAGAAGACCACCCTGGTGCCAGACCTGACCTCGAGCTTGGCGAGGGATTACTGGAAGGCAGGGGCGATGGCGAGCCGTGAAGCCTTCCTGAGAAGACTACCCTGGTGCTAGACCTCACCTCGAGCTGGTCGAGGGATTACGGGCCAATAAGGGGGGTGGCGAGCCGTTGGCCTTCCTGAGAAGACCACCCTGGTGCCAGACCTGACCTCGAGCTTGGCGAGGGATTACTGGAAGGCAAGGGCGATGGCGAGCCGTGAAGCCTTCCTGAGAAGACTACCCTGGTGCTAGACCTGACCTCGAGCTGGTCGAGGGATTTCGGGCTAACAAGGGGGATGGCGATCGGTTGGCGCCCTAGAGTGATTGAGCGGGGATATCCCACCATTCCTGTGGAGCATTGAAGGCTCTCCGAGAACGGTGTGATGGTCCAATTTCCTAGGGGCATTTAATGGCGCCGCCTAATAAATGTAGATGGTGCATGGTTTTCCGTTGATTGACCTTCCCCGCGCCCCAATGGTTAGTCCCTGGGGGAGGTTATAAATACCTCTCCCCTCCATTGTAGGTATGATCAAAACAGGGGTGGCCCATTGGCCCTCAGAGGTGTCTGCTTCGGCGGACGTCTGTCTTTTGCTAATATTTTCGACCCTAGCAGCGTCGGAGAGGTGGTTACTCTGCCGCCCGGATCTTCTCTTGGATCTGATGGACCTTGATACGGCAGCCAGATCTATGGGAGATCAGGGCGAGAGGGGTAACGGCCGAGATCCGTGCTGTTGGAAGAGGAGCTTCGGATTGGTGGTGGTTTTGCCGTCTGGATCCCTTTTCGGGTCAGACTACCCTGTCATGGATGTTTGGCCCGGGAGAGATCCAGACGAAAAGATGCACCAACCGTATTCCGGTCTTGGGGCTGAAGGGCCTCGGATGGGGGGACCACCTCCCATCGGGGGTCGGTCAGTCCGTCTTGATAGGGCTGCAGGCGATGGCGGTTTCTGTCCCACCCTCGAACTGTGCGGGGTTTCGGCTGCCGAAGCTGTAAGTCCCGGGCTGCTCGAGGGTGAGAGGGGAACTGGTCGAGCGCTGGAGCCCGGGGCGTCTGTCATATGACGGCGCCTTAAACCTTAAGTAAAAATGTTTTCTCCGTCGCGTATTCCACCCGAACCGACCCCAGAGTTAGGCTGTCAGTCTGGCGTCTGATGACGTCCTCCGCACAGGTTTCGAGGACGCGGCGCGATTTTCCAGGCGGCAGTTGTGCGTCAATCAGTGAACAGTAATCGCGGAAGTCGAGGAGCCGTTCTTCCCTTATATAAGTATTCCCCCCTTTTTTCCTTTCGCCCACTTCAATCTTGCTGCTTTCTTCTTCAAAAAATCTCCCAACCCTTCAGCGATTGTTCTTGCAGTTTGCCGTACTCGGCTCGCCCTCCCGAAGCGGTCCCAGGTTAGTTTGGTAAGTTTGTTTTATCTTTAGGCACATATGGATAGGGCTCAGTCCGGTTCGTCGGCGTCGTCGTCCAGGGGGGAAGTAAAGCCTGACTCTCCGTCGACGTCGTGGGAAGAGCCCGTGTTCGAGGAGGGGTCGGTGCCCGTTGTGGGCCCTACTGGCTCGGTTTCTTTGGAGGACTCAGTAGGTGAGGGGGAAGCGGTACACAAGACGAGGCCGTCGCGTTCCCGACGTCCCTTTGTGGTGGAGAGTAGCGGGTCGGAGGGAGCCGGCGAGGGTTCGGACGGCATTCGCGTGCTGGAGTTGTCTTCCGATGAGGAGAGAGGCGAGGGTGATATAGCGAGGAGATCCACCGTTCAGGGTTGAGGACCGTCGGAGCGAGTCAAGAAGGAGAAGAGGGCCCCAGGAAAGCCGGGGTCGAGGACCGGCGGTTCGAGCAAGGCGCCTGTTTTCCGTAATCTGATGACGGGTTCGCCCGTTCAGCCGAAGCATTTCCGTCAGTACCCCGACGACCTTTCTGACCAGGAGCTCTTCGGAGTGCAACCCTCCTCGCCGAGCCGGAGGAGGGTGATGATGGACGCGATCTCGACCGTTTTGGAGGACGGGGATTTGGAGGTTCTGCAGCTGGCGTATCATATAGGGCCTGGTTACGAACTGCTGATGCCGAGCTCTACTCTGCGCCCCACCGATCCCTTATCAGCTTGGTACTGTGTCTTCCCAGTGGATGCTTTCATCTCTGGCCTGAGGTTGCCAATCCACCCGTTCGTTAGGGACGTGTTGAACTGGGCCTCCTTGGCACCCATGCAGTACGGGCCGAACTCTTGGAAGCAGATTATCTGCTTTGTGCTGATGTGCGAGGAACAGCAAGTACCCCTGCGGCTGAATGTGTTCCGCGCGATGTTGATGGTCAACCCGTCGGCCGAGGGTGTATACTATATCTCTCCCCGGAGTGGGGGGAAGGTCGTTCACCACCACCCGGATTCCATCAAGGGATGGAAGGAGAAATATTTGGTGATCCGGAGTGAAGAGCCATGGGACATTCCCACTCGATGGAACCACTCCAAGCCGAACCACCAACCGCCGAGGCAGGGGGATCTGTCGGCCGATGAATGGGGGTTTGTCGAGCGCCTCCGCCAGTCACCTAGCATTGATTGGACGGAGGTGATGGAGACCCATTTGGCGAGCGCTGGACTGAGCCCAGCTGTTATGTGTATGTAGTTGTTTCTTTTCTCTTGGTCCTTTCTTGCTTTCTTGCTCATTGCTCTTAATGGTTTTTCCCGCAGGTATGGACGAGGCGTCGATCAAGGCAAAGAGGCTCGCCATGAGGAAGGAGAAGGCTGAGAAGGAGGCGGCGAAGAGGCCGAGGGGGTCGTCCCTAATCATCTCGGAGGTCCAACTTGAGCCGAGGACCAAGAGGGGCCGCTCGGAGACGAGCAAGGGTGTGGCTGCTTCGAAGGGTCAGGGCCTAGCGGGGGCCCCTGTTCTTGACAAGGGGAAAGGTCCCTGGGTCGAGGCCGAGGAAGAGGATCCGGTGGTGGAGTTGTTGCGGCAGCGGTGGGCTCCGGACTGGTCGGTTCTAATGGGGGACCGCCTGACAGAGGAGGCCCAAGCCGTTGAAGTGGTGGAAAAGCTGGCGACCCCTCGCGATCGCAAGGCGATGGAGGCTGAGCCCGTGGAGGTGGCGTTCGCACGCCTGGCGCAGGCCACTGTGCAGGTAAGTCTGTCGACCCTGTCCCTCCTTGTTGATTTTCGTGCGGAGGCCTGATCTTTGTCTGCCGTTGGCTGTAGGCTTGCATACAGGGGGCCAACATAAAGAACCTGTACGAGGCGTCCCTGGCCCAAGAGCGAGCTCGAGCGGAAAAGAGCGAGCTGGAGATGAAGGAGATGCGGATCGAACTCGAGGGTTCGCATAAGAGGGAGCAGCAGCTAGAGCTCCAGCTCAAGGCTAAGGATGTGGAGTGGGAGAAGAAGATGGCCTCCCTGAAGACGAAGTTCACCAAGGAGGCGAAGGAGGTGCTGACTACGGGCCAGCTGATGGTGATCGCGGCCCAGGACAAAAGCTATGCGAAGGCCCTCAGCCACGTGAGGCACTTCTTCCCGGCCCTCGATTTGTCCAAGTTTGAGTATGATATGGAGATCGAGGGGACGTCGAAGACTCCTGGCGAAGAAGGGCCTGCCGTCGACCCGTCGGCTGACGCACCCGTGGATCCGTCCGTCGACGCGGAGGTGGGTCAATGAGTTGTGTAATTTTTGTCTCTCTTTTTCTCTCCCTCGATTGTGTTTGCCTCCCGCGGACTGGCCACCGCATTTTTTGTAAGAAGCACCTGGATTTAGAGTGGCAAGAAAAGTTTTTTTTTTTGACTGGCCGGTTGTTTTGACCTCGGACATTTCTGAATCTTCTTGAGAATGTGTGTTGAGTTGGTTGGTTATCTTGTAGGTCGCGGCTCTCCTTCCTGAGGGGGACTCCCGTAGTTTCTAGGTGGCGCGGCTCCGGAGTAAGGTTAAGGTCCTGGAGGCCGCGCTGGCTCGTCATCGAAGGGGGGCTCGGGACACCGATACGGCTTGTAACTTTTATCGGAATAAGTCCGCAGTCTTAAGTGCGGAGGCGCGCCGGTTGAGAAGGGCGATGTGGGATCGGGAGCTCGGCGGTGCGGACCTTAGACAGGCCGGGCTTAGCACCTTGGTGCCGAGGCCCTCTCCTGGGGGGTTACCTCGCGACGTCTTTGTGGAGAAGGAGATGGAGATGCCTCGTTACAAGGCGATGTTGGGTGCCTCGTTCTCTTCTTCCGCGGGTCGACAGGCGGAGGGGGTTCCCTCTGCGCTGCTGCTGTTGCAGTGGGCGCAACCGGATGACGCCCAGAGTTCTGTGGCTGGAGTGTCGATTGTGGCTGAGGCTAAGGAATACCACAACGAGGAGAGGGGCCCCTAGTTGCTTGGTCGGAGTACTCTTCGTCCCTCGTTGGGCCCGAGGGGCCCTGATCTTCCTGATTTGAGATGAGTGGAGCGGTCTTGTAACGGTCTTTGTTTTTCTTTCGTTTTATTTTTTCTCTTTGGAACGAAAATAAAGGGGTATGAACGAAGAATCCTTTTCCTTCCTCGCTCCGGCCAGTAGTGTAGTACGCAATGTCGGAGGCAAGGTCTGGCTCCACCGTTCCGCGAGGGATCGAAGTGGGGCCTTAGGAAGGACCCTCGGTCCGGACTCGTATTGAGATTATCGAGACATTTGGGTTCGGACAAAAAGGGATATTTTTAGTATAAGGTAGGGAGGGTCGCTAAGGCAGCCCTTTACATACGAGGGTTTACACAAAAACAGATTTACATTTAGCCGGGCCATAATCTATGCTCGTTCGGCGTCGAGGGGGAACACACCTCCCCCGACGGTGGTCATGTAGCATGATCGCGCTGCTTCCTGGCTGCCTCGGACGATGCCGACTCCTTGAGGGGTGGGGAACTTGAGCTTCAGATGGTAAGCCGAAGGCACTGCTTGTAGGGAGCATAGTCCAGGCCGGCCAAGTATGGCGTTGTAAGCCGCCTTGACGTTGACCACCATGAAGTCCATGGATTCGGTCCTCTTGACAGGAGTCGACCCGGCGGTAACGTCGAGGGTAACAATCCCTTCTATTACGACAGGGATGCCTGAGAACCCGTGCAAGGTGTACCCGGCTGGCTTGAGTTTGCCTCGGGGTAACCTGAGATTTTCGAAGGCTTCGAGGAAAAGAATATTCACCGAGCTACCATTGTCGACGAGGATCCTGCGGACTTCACAATTAGCCATGTGGAGGTTAATGACGAGGGCATCGCAGTGGGGCAAGCGAACACCTTCAAGGTCTTCCCCTGAGAAGGAGACCGGCCTTGATTGCAGTTTGGGCGAGGGGTTGTCTCTGACAGCGTTCACCTCTCGGATGAAGGCTTTTCTGGAAGTGTTTGATTCACCTCCCATCGGCCCTCCGTGGACACAGTGCAAGATGAAAGGGATATCTGCGGCTCCCTCGGAATCGGGGTCCCGACCCTGGGTCTGGTTTGGAGGAGGGTTCGGAGGCGATTGCCTCCGGTTCCTAGCGTCTCGCCGATCCCGTGGGCCTTCTCGGGTAAACTCTCGGAGGTACCCTCTGGAAATGAGTTCTTCAATTTCGTCTTTCAGGGCTCGGCATTGGTCGGTTTCGTGCCCGTGATCTCTGTGGAAGCGGCAGTAAAAGCGCTGGTCTCGATTCTTGTTGTTATTAGATCGGGGGGGTAGTCGGACAATGCCCTTGTCTTCGATTTCCAAGAGGATGGCGGATATGTTATGCGTCAGGGGAGTGTACCTCTCGAAGCGGGGGACTGGCGGGACCTTCTTCATGGCCCCCGGGTCCCTTGGGGCTTTCTTTGGTGGTTCGACTTCCTCGGTCTTCCGCTTTCCTTTCCCGGTGGCATCCCTGGCATCTTCGGGATTAAGGGTCTCTTCTGCCCTAATGTATTTCTCGACCCTATTAAGGAGGTCGGGAAAGTCGACGGGGGGTCTCTTGGCCAGAGAAGCCTTCAGCTGTCCGGGGCGGACGTTGTGTCGGAATGCCGCTGAAGCGACGCCTGGGTCGAGGGAGGAGACCGACCTTGCCTCAGCGGTAAATCTCCGGACGAACACTCTGAGTGATTCCCTCTCTATCTGCTTGAGCCCAAGTAATGAGGCGCTGGTCCTTTCGGCCTTCCGGCTAGTGACAAAATGGGCAAGAAAATTGCCCTCGAGTTGGTCGAAGGAGTAAATGGAGCCGGGGGCGAGTTTCGAGAACCACTCGCGAGCTGGACCCCGAAGGGTGGCAGGGAAGGCTCGGCAGAGCAGGGGATCCGAGGTGCTGTGAATCATCATGAGGGTTTTGAAACCCTCCATGTGATCAGCAGGATCCCCCTCGCCATCATAGGTCTCGAATTGAGGGGGTCGGAAATTCTGGGGTATTTCCGCTTGGAGGATGGGGGCGGAGAAGGGAGGACGGACAGGTCTGTACCCCTGAGGCACTCTTTGGCCGCCGTCCCCTATGTGATCGAGGCGGTCCTCCATTTCTTGTAGGCATCTTAGGAGTACGTCATCGTCTTCCGGCTGGATTGTTGAAGGGCGGGACACGCTGGCTTCAGCGTCCGACCCTGTTTGGGAATGGGGGGTTTCTTCCCTGGGGGTCCGTCGGAGGGCTCCCAGAATTTCTCTTCGGAAGTCTTGGAACTCCTTGTGAGTGACGGGGGCTCCTTCGACCCGGTTTGGCCGGTCCGAGGGTTGTCTTCCGACTCGGCTGAGCGCGGGTCTTCGTACCTCGGGCGGCGGCCTCGGATGGTTCGGGACCGGGTTGGAAGCGGCCCTTCCCCTGCTGCGGATAATCTTGCGGTTGAGGATTATTCCCCGGAGGTCGGGCTGGGCTGGCCGGCCGACGCTCCTTTGGGACTCCCGAGAGGGAGCCTTGTGTTTCGACGTGCGTGGCCTGGCTTTCTCAGTGGGTGGGGACGAGTCCCGTTGGTTGACGGAGGAAGCAGCCCCCTTGCCTTTGGAGGCCATGAGGGTTCGGCTGTCGATGGCCTTTGAGGGTCTGGGTCGATCGGCTTCTGGAGCAGCGTTTTCCACAGACGGCGCCAACCTGATGCTGTTTGTTTCTGGGAGACGTGTGGATGCACCAGGTGTGAGTTCGGACTCAATTTGTATTGAAGGAGATTGCCGCTCGTCTGCCGACCTTCGGTTGACCTTCTGGGACCTACGGTGAGCTCGGAAAGATGTTGAAGGCTGGGCTCGGATCGGAAGGGTCGGATCCGAGGTCTTGTGTACCTGCAGACGGTCCTGAAACACCGGGGTTTGTCCCGGTGGCGGACCCTCCGACGCTCTAGTCAGTCTCTGTGAGAGAGTAGCAATAACTAGGTATATTTAAGTGGCAAAAGATTGATTACCTCAAAAGGTGGGTGTGGGTCTAGTATTTATAGAGAATCCCAACCGGGTTTGGTTCCACTTGGGGGCCGGGTCTGGATCCGAAAGCCCGTGGGCCTGACGTGGCAGAAGGCCCAGGGGGTTTAGGGCGGACGTGGCAATACCAGGAGTGGTATAGGGCTGACGTGGCGAAACCCCTGGCGGTATTTGGAGCTGACGTGGCCCATCGTGGGCCTCCTGTGCCTCTGGGGGGAATCGGAGGGCCTAGGCTGCGCCAGGTCATCCTTCTGCCCCGCCAGAGAGGGGGGACGGCCTGTGGGACTGCCCCGGATCGAACTCCGAGGGCTACTGAGGCTCGTTAGTACGAGGAGGCCAGTACCGTGAGGGCAAACACGAGGTTCGGCGCCGACCCTGAAGTGGTCCGGAGCCGAACCAGGTTGTTATCTTTACCTTTCTGAGTGGGAATTGTATTGGGCCCTGGTTGGGCCTCAGGCCATTTTTACACTGTCACACACATATATATATATATATATATATATAATGATTTGATTCATGGCTGAAAATTGTTGTTTTTTATTTTTAATCATAATCGTTGTTTTTTATAGTCACATGACGGATGAGCAAATGAATTTCAAATGATTTGATTTTATATATTTAAACTAATTTAGATGTATAGATCAATGTGAACGGTTCGGATCGTCAATATGAAAGCGGGAAAGCCGAGTGCACAATAGAAGCGGCTTAGTGCACAACAGAAGGGACTCTAGATAGATATGTTGAAATTAATTTTTGAAGTTTTCCGGGCCGGATTCCGGCAGGCTCCGGCCACCGGCAGCGCCGGAAAATGAGTGGATTGCGATCCTCTCGACGAGTACTATTCCGTGGTGTACTCACTTACCAAAAACGAATTCCGTATGAATGAAAAATGTTGGTCCAAAGTTGGGTACTTGAAATGTACTAACTTGGCAACTTGGAGAAAATGGATAGTCCCATATCCGAAATTGGGAAAGATTTTTTCTAGTATATATACTAGAAAACTGGACTAAAGGACATGGCCCGGGGGTTACCACTAACCTGTAGTGGAGAGAGGACTTAGCCAAAATGACAAACACACGCGCGCGCCCGGCCCGGCTCGGCTCCATCTTCTTTTATAAAAGACTACTGAATCCAGACAGAGTCTTTCACACAGTCAGAGTTTTAATCTTCTTCTTCTCCTCTGAGTCAACTGAGAGTACATCACAGACACAGTTCGCTGAATCTCTAAAGCAAGGGTACTGCTCTTCAGAGAAGGTACAGTTGTATCCTGGGAAGCAATTCGCCAGCCACCGTCACACTACGGGGCGAATTCTGCTTTAAGGAGAGAGATTCTCAATCTCGACTCTGTGCAAAGTCTTTCGTTTCCTGTTTTTATTTTCTGTAATTCAGTTCTTCATAGTTGTTGTTGGATTTTTTTTCTTATTTATAAATTCGGGTTCTAACAATCTTAAAGCAGAATTTTTTCCTCACTGATTCTAACAGTTTTTGTGAAGTTCCATTTACAGGTGCTGTTATCGATTCGGAAAAAACAACTAACAAGTTCTGTTTCAAACTATTTCAGATAAGAACATGGAGAACACACAAAGTGATATTGCCAGTGGGCTTATAGTACTGAAACACCGGTGACCCAAAATGTGACTGCACAATCGATTGCGGCACATTCGGTCGTTCTGCCCATGCACATAACCGTGGGAGAAAAACCAGAGAAGTTCAATGGAACTAGATTCAAGAAGTGGCAAGGGAAGATGCATATCTACCTCACCACATTTAAACTGGACAGATTCCTCACTGAATCTGCATCGATGCTGGCACCAATGGATGCACACTCCGTTGCTGCAGTTGATGCATGGACTCAGGGCGACTACCTCTGCAAGAACTACATCCTGAATGGCTTAGTAGAACCCCTGTACAATGTCTACTGTGTCTTCAAGACGTCCAAACTCCTGTGGGGATCCTTGAAAAAGAAGTACAAAACAGAAGACGCCGGGTCCAAGAAGTTTGTAGTCGGCAAATTTCTAGACTACAAGATGATTGACTCCAAAACTGTTGTGAGTCAAGTCCAAGAACTAGGACATCTTCTAAAATACCTCTAGGTCTTTTGATGCTGCGATCCGCCAATTGCAAAGTGATGGATGTTGGCTTGAGTTCCCCCAATCCAAGCTTTTCGTAAACAGAATAAGGAAGAAGGTTGATGCTTGCCCCCAAGTCTAACAGTGCTTTTTCAAAGAAGTGCTCACCAACCTTGTAAGGAATGGTGAAACTACCTGGATCCTTCAGTTTAGGTGGTAATTTTCTTAATAAAACAGCACTTACTTCTTCTGTCAAAGCCACATCCTCCTTAACCTGAAATGTTCTTTTGTGAGTACAACAGTCTTTCAAAAATTTGGCATAAGAAGGAATTTGTTTAATAGCATCAAGTAGGGGAATATTAATTTCTACCTTTTTGAGAGTTTCAAAGACGTCAAATAAATGTTGTTCTTTCTTTTTATTGACTAACCTTTGAGGGAATGGTGGTGGAACTGTCCCTACTTTTTCACTTACCTTACTTGAACCCAAAGCTTTTGATGGTTGTTTTTCTGATTTGTCTGTGCAGTCGACTGTCTTGTAAGAACAGTCGACTGGTTTACTGGCTGGCTTGTCTGTGTGTGTTCCAACCATGTTGTCAATTATCTTACCATTTCTTAGGGTTGTGACTGCTTGGAGCTGTTCTTGACCTCCTGGGTTTGGTATGGTTTGTGAAGGGAGTTCACCTGCCTTTCTTTCGCTTAGCTCTTTTGCAATCTGACCAATTTGGGTTTCCAACTTCTGAATTGCTTGTCCTTGTTGGTTGCTTGTCTGATGTTGTTGTTGGAGCAATTGAAGAACAGTGGTTTCAAAATCCAACTTCTTCTGTTCTGGAGCTGGTCTTTCAAATCCACTTCCCATCTGAGGGTTCCTTGCATGTCCTTGTGTGAATTGATTCCCTTGATTATTTTGATTATTGCTCCATGAGAAGTTTGGATGATTCCTCCATCCTGGGTTATATGTGTTCGAGTATGGATTGTTCTTTGGTGGAAACACTCCTCGACCCACATAGCTTGCATGCTCCTGATCTGTAAAAGTAGACATGGGACATGTATCAGTTGTGTGATCTAAATGCGAACAAATTGCACACATTTCATTTGTTTGACTTTTAACTCCACCCATCGTTGACATTGCATTAACAAGCATATCAATTTTCTTATTCATATTTGCCATTTCTAGTTGCATGTTATTATTATTAGAGATCTCGTAAACTCCCTGTTTTTTCGTAGGTCCCCTTCTTGTTGAGAATTGTTGGGAGTTCTCGCTGAGTTCTTCAAAAAGTTCAATGGCTTCTTCTCCACTTTTCCTCATCAAAATTCCGTTGCAAGCTGCATCAACAATTGCCTTATTAGTATCATTTAAACCTTCATAAAAAGCTTGTACCTGATCGTCCTTAGGCAGATTGTGAGTAGGACACTTGAGAAGCTTGCTTTTGAAGTCCTTCCATGCCTCGAAGAATAAATCTCCATCCTTTTGTTGGAAGAGTTGAATCTCCCTTTTCAGCTGTTTGGTTTTTTGGGCTGGAAAGAATTCTTTCAAAAATTTCGTTGCCAATTGCTCCCATGAATTAATTGATCCTGGTTCCAAAGAATTATACCACAACTTAGCATTGAGTTTTAAAGAAAAAGGAAACAAGATTAACCTGATTTGTTCAGCGGTAAGCCCTTGGACGCTTTGTGTCCTGCAAAGATCGAAAAAGTCTTGCAAGTGAAGATGAGGCTCTTCATCTGGTTTGCCACTAAAGTGGGGAACCATACTAAGTAAATGAGGAGATAGGTGCATGTTCCCTGTGGCATTAGGTTGAAAAGCAATGCAGGAAGGTTGCTCAATATTCTTAGGAGTGAATTTGTCCTGCATTGGCACTCGATTTTGTATTTCTTCAGCCATTGTTGTCTGTGAGATTAGTCTCTGTGCAGTCGACTGTCTCCTGGTATCAGTCGACTGGTTGGCTGCAAAAAGTTTACCTAGTTTGTGCAAAGTTCGTTCTGTTTCTGCGTCAATAGGTAGTAGCTCTGGACGAAGTGATCGTCTACCGTGCATTCACCAAAGTCCTGTAACCTAAAAGAAAAATTATTAATAAAAGAAAAGAAAAACTAATAAAAATTCTACTGACTTGTAAGTTAAAATACTAAACAATCCCCGGCAACGGCGCCAAAAACTTGTTGTTGGTAATCTAGTACCTAAATTAATAGATAAACTAGACACAAATTATAAAAACCTCGCAAGTGCACGAATCGAATCGTAGTAATAGCAAGGGTCGATCCCACAGAGATTGTAGATTTCAACTAACTAATCAATAGAAAATAATAAAAATCATAATGAGTTGTTTTAAAAGTCTAAAAGGAATAAAAAGATTAAAACTAAGAAGGAATTGTTGAATCACAAATATCTCTTGAATAGTTGGGTTGTTGATCTCCACCAATAGTTAGTAATGCTAAGTCACCTTCTGAATTTACTTCCAATTACTCATGTTGTTCACTTCAAGGGCATGGTATCTACTCCTTAAAGTATTGTTTCCCTAAGCCAAGAATTAGGCATGGTATCTACTCTAATTCGTTTCTTTCATCAAGTAGTCAGCCTAGTATTTACTAAGTTGTTCTTAAAGAAAACATAAGATCAGTGGAAACGAACAAACACTTAAAGTTCTAGAAATTGGTATCAGATCTAGATCCTCTAAGTTGATTGAACCAAGAACCCCTAAAGATTCCTTTGTTACAAATTATGGGCACGAGATTCGGTCGTCTCAATATGCTTCATATAACAGATTTAGATAAATGATAACATAAACTTGATATTCTCACGTGCTGTATGTCAGTCGACTGGCTCTCACCTCAGTCGACTGCTCTCAGACTTCAAGATCCAAGTTTGATGATCATTAATCTATGTCAATTCAACCAGATTCAATCAATAAGTAATTAGAAGATCTCAGAAGAATATAGCACTACATAACTATGGTTTCGATCCACCCAACTATGAAATTAGTTCCACATAATAATAACTTTATTGCTTAACAAGTTTGAATACATGATCAACATAAAAAGAATAAAGAGAGAAGAAGAAATAAACTAATGGATTCCGGCAATATGGTCGACTGGCTGTCACACAGTCGACTGCCTTCTGTTTGCTGGATCTTCTTTCTCCCTCTTCGATGTTGATGGAGTGAAGCACGGGTTGATGACTTGATGGTTGGGAACTCTCTGATTAAGTTGTGTCCACGAGATAGATCTGATGATCGTCTCCCCGAGAGAGCCTGAATAACGCTCCTTCTCTGATATTTATAGAACACGGCTGAGAATTAGGGTTTCCCCTCTTTCAGCAAAAACCTTCTTTATTTGATTTGATGATTTATGTCTTTCTCTTTTCTTCTTTCTTTCCTTATCTGTTACCACGTCCACTTGGAAAATACCCTGTCTTTAGATTTGATTCGCTGCATAAAATCTTGATTCAAATAGATTTGAAATCAGATTCAGGTGTATCTTCGAATATCTTATCTGTTTACTCCGCCGCAGACCAGTCGACTGAGTCGAGACTTCTGAAGATTTCCTATATGATCATACCAGTCGACTGGTTTTGAGAGTAAGTCGACTATGACGAGAGTTGTGGAATTTCAGCTTCTCCTGTCCAGTCGCCTGTGTTGGGTCATCAGTCGACTGATCCTCTGCAGTTTGCTGTGTATTATCCTTGACGTCTTGAATCTGCTTCGTTTTGCTGTTATAAGCTGTTTCCTATGGAAAAGAGAAAATAAGAGTTAAATACCATATATAGAGCTTTTAAATGTCTAATTATAGTAAGATTATTGCTCTAAAAAGTGAATAATGATGTGTTCATCAAATACCCCCACACTTAGCTTTTACTTGTCCTCAAGCAAAAAGTGAATTTATGAACAAGGGAGTAATAATCAGAATAAACTCAACCATCATGATTTCTTATTATGTGGACATCAAAATGAAAAATATAAAACTACAAACAATTTCAGATAAAGTAAAGTTAAACATACCCACTTTCTCCAGTGCAATTGTTCAGTCATAATCCCCAGACTTAGTCATATTTGTCATGCGATTAATGTAGTTGTAGTATGCATCTACTTAGTCTGTGATTATCCCTTTTCTCTACTACAAATCCAGTAGCAAACTAGAGTGTTTTTTTTTTTTTTTTTTTATTTTTTATTTTTTATTTTTTTTTTAGTCTCTTCTTTAAAGTTGTCACTTGTCTTTTGACGCGAATGCGAAACATTTGTGATGTATCCACCCGGTTACTCAACAGGTCACAAACATTAACGTGCTTTGCATACTCATATTTCAAGTTGCCGTTTGACGTAAAGGTAAACATTGGTGATGAATACCCCTAGTTACTAAGCCCTCAAAACATTGGAGTAGACTGACATTATTCAAATATATATACATATATTGTATCACTCTATTTACTTAAACTCGATTTAGGACTAGATCTGAAGGGAATAATTATCAGAAAAAGCATCACATTTGTTTATTATGTATAATCGCATGACGCACACAACTTTTGTAGGGAATTATGAAACTCAACAATCCTAAAGTAAATAAGTATCCTTACTCTTACTTTATAAGAAATTGTTTATCCTAAAAAAATTCAAAAGATTCCAAATATAACTAACTAATACCCCCACACTTAGATGGAACATTGTCCTCAATGTTCGAAAGAAAATGTAAAAATAGGCATATGTCACATCTAGGTAGGAGAGAAAAAATAACGCAAAGAAAAATAATAATGAATAACTGAAAGCAAATAAAGGAAAGTGTAAATACTTCCCTGAAACATTGGGTTGCCTCCCAATAAGCGCTGTGTTTCGTGTCTTCAGCTAGACATGATGAGTTCATGCTATGTATTGAATGGTATGAAGATTCACATCTTCCTCTTGCGGTTCTAGACTCATCTCTATGTATGGCTTCGCCCTGTGTCCGTTCACCTTGAATGTTTGATTTCGTTTTTCGCTGTGAACTTCCAATGCACCATGTGGAAAGACTTTTGTGACAATATATGGACCATACCATCTTGACTTGAGCTTGCCTGGAAAGAGTCTTAATCTTGAGTTGTAGATCAAAACCTTTTGTCCTTCATAAAACTCCTTCCGTGCTAGCTGCTTATCATGGTACAACTTGGTTCTTTCCTTGTATAGCTTGGCATTTTCATATGCATCGTGCCTCAATTCTTCAAGCTCATTTAGTTGCAATCGCCTTTTGTCACCTGCCTGTTTCATATCAAAGTTGAACTTTTTGATAGCCCAATAAGCTTTGTGTTCTAATTCTACCGGCAGATGACATGCTTTTCCAAAGACCAAACGGTATGGTGACATGCCAATGGGTGTCTTGAAAGCGGTTCTGTAGGCCCATAAGGCATCGTTCAAGCGTAGCGACCAATCCTTCCTCCTTGTGTTGACTGTCTTTTCCAAGATGCTCTTGATCTCTCTGTTGCTAATCTCCACCTGCCCACTGGTTTGAGGATGATATGGAGTTCCCACTCTATGTGTAATCCCATATTTCTTCATCAAAGAAGCAAATGGGTAGTTATTGAAGTGGCTCCCTCCATCACTTATTATTGCTCGTGGTGTACCAAACCTAGTGAAAATGTTCTCCTGCAAAAACTTGACAACAACTTTGTGGTCATTAGTTCGTGAGGGGACAGCCTCGACCCATTTAGACACATAATCCACACCAACAAGTATATATAAATAACCAAATGAGTTAGGAAATGGACCCATGAAGTCGATCCCCCAAACATCGAAAAGCTCGATTACTTGTATGTTGTGTAGTGGCATTTGATTTCTAGAAGAGATGTTGCCTGTCCTTTGGCATTTGTCGCAAGTCCTGCAAAAAGACAAAGCATCTTTGAATACTTTAGGCCAATAAAAACCAGATTGCAATACCTTAAGTGCTGTTCTCTTTGGCCCAAAATGTCCTCCACATGCATATTGGTGGCAATGTTGTAGAATACTCCTTTGTTCCTCGTCTGCCACACATCTTCTTATAATTTGATCAGAGCAAAATTTGAATAAATAAGGATCATCCCAATAATAGTGTTTGCTCAGATCCACCAATCTTTTCCTTTCCTGATGTGTCATACCTGGAGGAAAAACATGAGCAGTTAGAAAATTGACAATATCAGCAAACCAGGGGAGTTGTTCAGAGAGATAAGTCGACTGGTTGAGGGACCAGTCGACTGCCCCGAGAGTGTGAATATTTATTGCAAATAATTGTTCATCTGGGAAATTTTCATTCAGCGGGGGCACATTTCTCTCTTCCTCGTGCAGTAATCTGGACATGTGATCTGCCACAACATTGTCACTTCCTTTCTTGTCTCTAATCTCAAGATCGAATTCTTGAAGCAACAGCACCCATCTGATCAACCTAGGCTTAGCTTCCTTTTTAGCAAACAAATATCTCAAGGCAGCATGGTCAGTGAAAACAATTACTTTAGAACCAATTAAATATGATCTAAACTTCTCTACAGCAAATATAACAGCTAACATTTCTTTTTCAGTAGTGGAATAATTTAGCTGTGCATCGTTTAGAGTTCGAGAAGCATAGTAAATAACATGGGGTTTCTTATTGATTCTTTGACCTAAAACAGCCCCTAAGGCATAATCACTTGCATCACACATGAGCTCAAAAGGGTGGCTCCAATCTGGTGCCATGACAATAGGTGCAGAAATGAGAAGAGTTTTTAATGTATTAAAAGCGTTTGTGCACTCCTTTGTCCATGTAAATTCAACATCCTTAGACAACAAATCATAAAGGGGTTTGGAGATTTTTGAAAAGTCTTTTATAAATCGTCTATAAAAACCTGCGTGTCCTAGAAAACTCCTAACACCCTTAACTGTAGTGGGAGGGGGTAGTTTTGATATTATATCTATTTTGGCTTTGTCTACCTCTATGCCTCTTTTTGACACAACATGCCCCAAAACAATACCTTGTTGTACCATAAAATGGCACTTTTCCCAATTCAGCACTAAATTGCATTCTTCACATCTTTTAAGCACAAGCTGCAAATGGTTAAGGCATTCGTCAAAACAAGATCCAAAAACACTAAAGTCATCCATAAATACCTCAATGAACCTTTCCACCATGTCTGAAAATATACTCATCATGCATCTCTGAAATGTAGCTGGAGCATTGCACAATCCAAAGGGCATCCTCCTGTAAGCAAAAGTACCAAAAGGGCATGTAAAAGTGGTCTTTTCTTGATCTTCTGGAGCAATAGCAATTTGATTATAGCCACTATAACCATCTAGAAAACAATAATGACTATATCCTGCTAATCTTTCTAACATTTGATCAATAAAAGGAAGAGGGAAGTGATCTTTCCTGGTTTCATTGTTCAGTTTCCTATAATCAATGCATACCCTCCAACCTATGGTTACTCTTGTTGGGATAAGTTCATTCTCTTCATTTGTTACCACTGTGACTCCACTTTTCTTAGGAACTACATGTATAGGACTTACCCATTTGCTATCTGAGATAGGATAGATGATGCCAACATCTAGTAGCTTCAAAATTTCTGCTCTTACCACTTCCTTCATGTTGGGGTTGAGCCTTCTCTGTGCCTCTCTGCTAGGCTTTGCATCGTTTTCAAGCAATATTCTATGCATGCATTTGGATGGACTTATTCCCTTGATGTCTGCAATGGTCCATTCTATTGCATTTTTGTGTTCTCGCAATACCTTCAGCAGCTTTTCTTCTTCCTGTGCAGTTAAGTTGGCAGCAATTATTACTGGTAGCGTCTGGTTCTCGCCCAAAAATGCATGCTTCAAATGATCGGGCAGCTGCTTGAGTTCTATGTCTGGGCGCTTCTCTACAGTCGACTGATCCATGTCAGCAGTCGACTCATCCTGTGTTCCTTGGTTCAGTCGACTGGTTAGAAAACCAGTCGACTTGCTCTGTGCACCAGGCGCCTGATCTGCAGAAATAGAAATTTTATCAGATACCAACTGTTCAAAAGCAGGCACAAGCTTACCTGAATGTGACTGTGGAGTTTCAAGTTGATGTACTGTCTCTGCAATCTCCCAGTCATCGTATTCCTGTTCAACATGAGATAAAGTTAGAGATTGAGTGATTGTGGCTTGTAGTGGTTCAACGCTATGTACCTGAAATGTTTGATCAACAATCTCCTGCACCACATCAATATTATAGCATTCATGATCATCTTGTGGTAATTTTAGTGTATCAAACATTTTAAATTCCACTTTTTCTCCGTTTATCTTCATACTTATAATGCCCTTTTTAACACAAATTTTTATATCAGCTGTACTCATAAAGGGCCTACCTAATATGATCGGTAGAGATGATGACATTGAAGATTCCTCCATATCTAACACAACAAAATCAGCAGGCAAAATAAAATCATTTACCTGAACTAGGACATCTTCTAAAATACCTCTAGGTCTTTTGATGCTGCGATCCGCCAATTGCAAAGTGATGGATGTTGGCTTGAGTTCCCCCAATCCAAGCTTTTCGTAAACAGAATAAGGAAGAAGGTTGATGCTTGCCCCCAAGTCTAACAGTGCTTTTTCAAAGAAGTGCTCACCAACCTTGCAAGGAATGGTGAAACTACCTGGATCCTTCAGTTTAGGTGGTAATTTTCTTAATAAAACAGCACTTACTTCTTCTGTCAAAGCCACATCCTCCTTAACCTGAAATGTTCTTTTGTGAGTACAACAGTCTTTCAAAAATTTGGCATAAGAAGGAATTTGTTTAATAGCATCAAGTAGGGGAATATTAATTTCTACCTTTTTGAGAGTTTCAAAGACGTCAAATAAATGTTGTTCTTTCTTTTTATTGACTAACCTTTGAGGGAATGGTGGTGGAACTGTCCCTACTTTTTCACTTACCTTACTTGAACCCAAAGCTTTTGATGGTTGTTTTTCTGATTTGTCTGTGCAGTCGACTGTCTTGTAAGAACAGTCGACTGGTTTACTGGCTGGCTTGTCTGTGTGTGTTCCAACCATGTTGTCAATTATCTTACCATTTCTTAGGGTTGTGACTGCTTGGAGCTGTTCTTGACCTCCTGGGTTTGGTATGGTTTGTGAAGGGAGTTCACCTGCCTTTCTTTCGCTTAGCTCTTTTGCAATCTGACCAATTTGGGTTTCCAACTTCTGAATTGCTTGTCCTTGTTGGTTGCTTGTCTGATGTTGTTGTTGGAGCAATTGAAGAACAGTGGTTTCAAAATCCAACTTCTTCTGTTCTGGAGCTGGTCTTTCAAATCCACTTCCCATCTGAGGGTTCCTTGCATGTCCTTGTGTGAATTGATTCCCTTGATTATTTTGATTATTGCTCCATGAGAAGTTTGGATGATTCCTCCATCCTGGGTTATATGTGTTCGAGTATGGATTGTTCTTTGGTGGAAACACTCCTCGACCCACATAGCTTGCATGCTCCTGATCTGTAAAAGTAGACATGGGACATGTATCAGTTGTGTGATCTAAATGCGAACAAATTGCACACATTTCATTTGTTTGACTTTTAACTCCACCCATCGTTGACATTGCATTAACAAGCATATCAATTTTCTTATTCATATTTGCCATTTCTAGTTGCATGTTATTATTATTAGAGATCTCGTAAACTCCCTGTTTTTTCGTAGGTCCCCTTCTTGTTGAGAATTGTTGGGAGTTCTCGCTGAGTTCTTCAAAAAGTTCAATGGCTTCTTCTCCACTTTTCCTCATCAAAATTCCGTTGCAAGCTGCATCAACAATTGCCTTATTAGTATCATTTAAACCTTCATAAAAAGCTTGTACCTGATCGTCCTTAGGCAGATTGTGAGTAGGACACTTGAGAAGCTTGCTTTTGAAGTCCTTCCATGCCTCGAAGAATAAATCTCCATCCTTTTGTTGGAAGAGTTGAATCTCCCTTTTCAGCTGTTTGGTTTTTTGGGCTGGAAAGAATTCTTTCAAAAATTTCGTTGCCAATTGCTCCCATGAATTAATTGATCCTGGTTCCAAAGAATTATACCACAACTTAGCATTGAGTTTTAAAGAAAAAGGAAACAAGATTAACCTGATTTGTTCAGCGGTAAGCCCTTGGACGCTTTGTGTCCTGCAAAGATCGAAAAAGTCTTGCAAGTGAAGATGAGGCTCTTCATCTGGTTTGCCACTAAAGTGGGGAACCATACTAAGTAAATGAGGAGATAGGTGCATGTTCCCTGTGGCATTAGGTTGAAAAGCAATGCAGGAAGGTTGCTCAATATTCTTAGGAGTGAATTTGTCCTGCATTGGCACTCGATTTTGTATTTCTTCAGCCATTGTTGTCTGTGAGATTAGTCTCTGTGCAGTCGACTGTCTCCTGGTATCAGTCGACTGGTTGGCTGCAAAAAGTTTACCTAGTTTGTGCAAAGTTCGTTCTGTTTCTGCGTCAATAGGTAGTAGCTCTGGACGAAGTGATCGTCTACCGTGCATTCACCAAAGTCCTGTAACCTAAAAGAAAAATTATTAATAAAAGAAAAGAAAAACTAATAAAAATTCTACTGACTTGTAAGTTAAAATACTAAACAATCCCCGGCAACGGCGCCAAAAACTTGTTGTTGGTAATCTAGTACCTAAATTAATAGATAAACTAGACACAAATTATAAAAACCTCGCAAGTGCACGAATCGAATCGTAGTAATAGCAAGGGTCGATCCCACAGAGATTGTAGATTTCAACTAACTAATCAATAGAAAATAATAAAAATCATAATGAGTTGTTTTAAAAGTCTAAAAGGAATAAAAAGATTAAAACTAAGAAGGAATTGTTGAATCACAAATATCTCTTGAATAGTTGGGTTGTTGATCTCCACCAATAGTTAGTAATGCTAAGTCACCTTCTGAATTTACTTCCAATTACTCATGTTGTTCACTTCAAGGGCATGGTATCTACTCCTTAAAGTATTGTTTCCCTAAGCCAAGAATTAGGCATGGTATCTACTCTAATTCGTTTCTTTCATCAAGTAGTCAGCCTAGTATTTACTAAGTTGTTCTTAAAGAAAACATAAGATCAGTGGAAACGAACAAACACTTAAAGTTCTAGAAATTGGTATCAGATCTAGATCCTCTAAGTTGATTGAACCAAGAACCCCTAAAGATTCCTTTGTTACAAATTATGGGCACGAGATTCGGTCGTCTCAATATGCTTCATATAACAGATTTAGATAAATGATAACATAAACTTGATATTCTCACGTGCTGTATGTCAGTCGACTGGCTCTCACCTCAGTCGACTGCTCTCAGACTTCAAGATCCAAGTTTGATGATCATTAATCTATGTCAATTCAACCAGATTCAATCAATAAGTAATTAGAAGATCTCAGAAGAATATAGCACTACATAACTATGGTTTCGATCCACCCAACTATGAAATTAGTTCCACATAATAATAACTTTATTGCTTAACAAGTTTGAATACATGATCAACATAAAAAGAATAAAGAGAGAAGAAGAAATAAACTAATGGATTCCGGCAATATGGTCGACTGGCTATCACACAGTCGACTGCCTTCTGTTTGCTGGATCTTCTTTCTCCCTCTTCGATGTTGATGGAGTGAAGCACGGGTTGATGACTTGATGGTTGGGAACTCTCTGATTAAGTTGTGTCCACGAGATAGATCTGATGATCGTCTCCCCGAGAGAGCCTGAATAACGCTCCTTCTCTGATATTTATAGAACACGGCTGAGAATTAGGGTTTCCCCTCTTTCAGCAAAAACCTTCTTTATTTGATTTGATGATTTATGTCTTTCTCTTTTCTTCTTTCTTTCCTTATCTGTTACCACGTCCACTTGGAAAATACCCTGTCTTTAGATTTGATTCGCTGCATAAAATCTTGATTCAAATAGATTTGAAATCAGATTCAGGTGTATCTTCGAATATCTTATCTGTTTACTCCGCCGCAGACCAGTCGACTTATCTTCGGACCAGTCGACTGAGTCGAGACTTCTGAAGATTTCCTATATGATCATACCAGTCGACTGGTTTTGAGAGTAAGTCGACTATGACGAGAGTTGTGGAATTTCAGCTTCTCCTGTCCAGTCGCCTGTGTTGGGTCATCAGTCGACTGATCCTCTGCAGTTTGCTGTGTATTATCCTTGACGTCTTGAATCTGCTTCGTTTTGCTGTTATAAGCTGTTTCCTATGGAAAAGAGAAAATAAGAGTTAAATACCATATATAGAGCTTTTAAATGTCTAATTATAGTAAGATTATTGCTCTAAAAAGTGAATAATGATGTGTTCATCAAATACCCCCACACTTAGCTTTTGCTTGTCCTCAAGCAAAAAGTGAATTTATGAACAAGGGAGTAATAATCAGAATAAACTCAACCATCATGATTTCTTATTATGTGGACATCAAAATGAAAAATATAAAACTACAAACAATTTCAGATAAAGTAAAGTTAAACATACCCACTTTCTCCAGTGCAATTGTTCAGTCATAATCCCCAGACTTAGTCATATTTGTCATGCGATTAATGTAGTTGTAGTATGCATCTACTTAGTCTGTGATTATCCCTTTTCTCTACTACAAATCCAGTAGCAAACTAGAGTGTTTTTTATTTTTTTTTTATTTTTTTTTTATTTTTTTATTTTTTTAGTCTCTTCTTTAAAGTTGTCACTTGTCTTTTGACGCGAATGTGAAACATTTGTGATGTATCCACCCGGTTACTCAACAGGTCACAAACATTAACGTGCTTTGCATACTCATATTTCAAGTTGCCGTTTGACGTAAAGGTAAACATTGGTGATGAATACCCCTAGTTACTAAGCCCTCAAAACATTGGAGTAGACTGACTTTATTCAAATATATATACATATATTGTATCACTCTATTTACTTAAACTCGATTTAGGACTAGATCTGAAGGGAATAATTATCAGAAAAAGCATCACATTTGTTTATTATGTATAATCGCATGACGCACACAACTTTTGTAGGGAATTATGAAACTCAACAATCCTAAAGTAAATAAGTATCCTTACTCTTACTTTATAAGAAATTGTTTATCCTAAAAAAATTCAAAAGATTCCAAATATAACTAACTAATACCCCCACACTTAGATGGAACATTGTCCTCAATGTTCGAAAGAAAATGTAAAAATAGGCATATGTCACATCTAGGTAGGAGAGAAAAAATAACGCAAAGAAAAATAATAATGAATAACTGAAAGCAAATAAAGGAAAGTGTAAATACTTCCCTGAAACATTGGGTTGCCTCCCAATAAGCGCTGTGTTTCGTGTCTTCAGCTAGACATGATGAGTTCATGCTATGTATTGAATGGTATGAAGATTCACATCTTCCTCTTGCGGTTCTAGACTCATCTCTATGTATGGCTTCGCCCTGTGTCCGTTCACCTTGAATGTTTGATTTCGTTTTTCGCTGTGAACTTCCAATGCACCATGTGGAAAGACTTTTGTGACAATATATGGACCATACCATCTTGACTTGAGCTTGCCTGGAAAGAGTCTTAATCTTGAGTTGTAGATCAAAACCTTTTGTCCTTCATAAAACTCCTTCCGTGCTAGCTGCTTATCATGGTACAACTTGGTTCTTTCCTTGTATAGCTTGGCATTTTCATATGCATCGTGCCTCAATTCTTCAAGCTCATTTAGTTGCAATCGCCTTTTGTCACCTGCCTGTTTCATATCAAAGTTGAACTTTTTGATAGCCCAATAAGCTTTGTGTTCTAATTCTACCGGCAGATGACATGCTTTTCCAAAGACCAAACGGTATGGTGACATGCCAATGGGTGTCTTGAAAGCGGTTCTGTAGGCCCATAAGGCATCGTTCAAGCGTAGCGACCAATCCTTCCTCCTTGTGTTGACTGTCTTTTCCAAGATGCTCTTGATCTCTCTGTTGCTAATCTCCACCTGCCCACTGGTTTGAGGATGATATGGAGTTCCCACTCTATGTGTAATCCCATATTTCTTCATCAAAGAAGCAAATGGGTAGTTATTGAAGTGGCTCCCTCCATCACTTATTATTGCTCGTGGTGTACCAAACCTAGTGAAAATGTTCTCCTGCAAAAACTTGACAACAACTTTGTGGTCATTAGTTCGTGAGGGGACAGCCTCGACCCATTTAGACACATAATCCACACCAACAAGTATATATAAATAACCAAATGAGTTAGGAAATGGACCCATGAAGTCGATCCCCCAAACATCGAAAAGCTCGATTACTTGTATGTTGTGTAGTGGCATTTGATTTCTAGAAGAGATGTTGCCTGTCCTTTGGCATTTGTCGCAAGTCCTGCAAAAAGACAAAGCATCTTTGAATACTTTAGGCCAATAAAAACCAGATTGCAATACCTTAAGTGCTGTTCTCTTTGGCCCAAAATGTCCTCCACATGCATATTGGTGGCAATGTTGTAGAATACTCCTTTGTTCCTCGTCTGCCACACATCTTCTTATAATTTGATCAGAGCAAAATTTGAATAAATAAGGATCATCCCAATAATAGTGTTTGCTCAGATCCACCAATCTTTTCCTTTCCTGATGTGTCATACCTGGAGGAAAAACATGAGCAGTTAGAAAATTGACAATATCAGCAAACCAGGGGAGTTGTTCAGAGAGATAAGTCGACTGGTTGAGGGACCAGTCGACTGCCCCGAGAGTGTGAATATTTATTGCAAATAATTGTTCATCTGGGAAATTTTCATTCAGCGGGGGCACATTTCTCTCTTCCTCGTGCAGTAATCTGGACATGTGATCTGCCACAACATTGTCACTTCCTTTCTTGTCTCTAATCTCAAGATCGAATTCTTGAAGCAACAGCACCCATCTGATCAACCTAGGCTTAGCTTCCTTTTTAGCAAACAAATATCTCAAGGCAGCATGGTCAGTGAAAACAATTACTTTAGAACCAATTAAATATGATCTAAACTTCTCTACAGCAAATATAACAGCTAACATTTCTTTTTCAGTAGTGGAATAATTTAGCTGTGCATCGTTTAGAGTTCGAGAAGCATAGTAAATAACATGGGGTTTCTTATTGATTCTAGTACCACTGATCTTATGTTTTCTTTAAGAACAACTTAGTAAATACTAGGCTGACTACTTGATGAAAGAAACGAATTAGAGTAGATACCATGCCTAATTCTTGGCTTAGGGAAACAATACTTTAAGGAGTAGATACCATGCCCTTGAAGTGAACAACATGAGTAATTGGAAGTAAATTCAGAAGGTGACTTAGCATTACTTGATATTCTCACGTGCTGTATGTCAGTCGACTGGCTCTCACCTCAGTCGACTGCTCTCAGACTTCAAGATCCAAGGTTCCAATTACTCATGTTGTTCACTTCAAGGGCATGGTATCTACTCCTTAAAGTATTGTTTCCCTAAGCCAAGAATTAGGCATGGTATCTACTCTAATTCGTTTCTTTCATCAAGTAGTCAGCCTAGTATTTACTAAGTTGTTCTTAAAGAAAACATAAGATCAGTGGAAACGAACAAACACTTAAAGTTCTAGAAATTGGTATCAGATCTAGATCCTCTAAGTTGATTGAACCAAGAACCCCTAAAGATTCCTTTGTTACAAATTATGGGCACGAGATTCGGTCGTCTCAATATGCTTCATATAACAGATTTAGATAAATGATAACATAAACTTGATATTCTCACGTGCTGTATGTCAGTCAACTGGCTCTCACCTCATGACGTTGTGCGAACCATTCAAGGTTGCAGCGTTCATCGAAAAACTTCCACCTGGATGGAAAGACTTCAAGAACTACGTCAAACACACGCGAAAGGAGATGTCTCTTGAAGACCTAATTGTCAGGTTGCGGATCGAAGAGGAGAATCGCAAGACAGACAAGTCCTATGGAAATCAGTCCATAGAAAAGGCCAACATGGTGGAGCACGAACAGAAGGGCAAGAAGAGAAAATTTCTGGCACAGGTCTCAAACAAAAAACCTCTTGCAAAGAGGTTTGCTAGGAAATGCCACAAGTGTGGTAAGCTGGGGCACAAAATTTTTGAGTGCCGCAGCAAGGACAGTAATCGTTCAGGAACAGGACATGTAAAAGGGAATGAAAAATCCCACGCACACATAGCTGAGAACTTGTTCGCTGGTCTCTCTGACCTGGACCTTTATGCTGTAGTATCAGAGGTAAATCTAGTGGGGAACAATCCTCGTGAATGGTGGTACGATACTGGGGCCACCAAGCATATCTGCTCGGACAAGAAAATGTTCACTTCATACTAGAAGTGCAACAAAGATGAAAAGCTGTTCATGGAAAACTCTTCCACCTCCAAAATTGAAGGAACAGGGAAGATAGTGCTGAAAATGACTTCAGGCAAAGAACTAACACTCACAAATGTGCTGCATGTTCCAGATATTAGAAAGAACTTGATATTAGGTTCTTTGCTAAGCAAGAATGGATTTAAGGTTGTTCTTGTTTCTGATAATTTTGTATTGTCTAAGAATGGGGTATACTTGGGTAAAGGATATGTAAAGGATGGACTGTTCAAGTTTAATGTAATGACAGTCATCCCTAAAACTATTGTTCCTGCTGTTCCCAATGTTAATGAAATAACTCCTATTACCTATGTTGTTGAGTCTTCCTCTGTCTGGCACGAAAGACTAGGCCATGTTAATGTCAATTCTATGCGTAGATTAATTAACATGAATTTGCTACCAAAATTTAAGGTAGATAACTCCGAAAAATGTAAAGTTTGCACGGAGGCCAAACTCACTAAAACGCCATCACATTCTGTAGAAAGAAACACATAAACTCTAGGTCTAATTCACATGGATCTGTGTGATTTAAAATATGTGCAGACCAGAGGTGGTAAAAAGTACTTTGTGACAATCATAGATGATTGCACAAAATTCTGTTATGTATATTTGTTACATAGCAAAAATGAGGTTTTGAATAAATTCAAAGAATATAAACTTGAGGTTGAGAATCAACTTGGCAAAACGATTAAAATCGTTGGAAGTGATAGAGGAGGAGAATATGATGCACCATTTAACATGTTCTGCTCAGAACATGGAATAGTTCATCAGACAACTGCTCCTTACTCACCCGAATCAAATGGTACTGCCGAGCGCAAGAACCGAACTCTGAAGGAGATGATGAATGCCTTGTTGTTGAATTCTGGTTTACCCCAAAACATGTGGGGGGAAGCATTGCTGGCTGCCAACTACATTCTTAATAAAATACCTCACAAGAAAATCGGCAAGACACCATATGAACTGTAGAAAGGTAACTTACCTTCGTATAAATACCTCAAAGTGTGGGGGTGTCTAGCAAAAGTGGCAGTACCTAACCCGAAACAGGTCACCATCGGACCTAAGACGATTGAATGCATATTCATAGGCTATGCACACAACAGTAGTGCATATCGGTTCTTGGTATACAAATCAGATATAGTGGATATCCATGTGAATACAATAATTGAATCAAGGAATGCTTCCTTCTTTGAACACGTGTTTCCGTGCAAGGATACTACGTACCCCAAACGTACACGTGAACAAGGGAATGCAAGCACTTCCGTTGATGAACCAGAACATGATACTGATGAGCCTAGACGAAGTAAACGTGCTAGAACATCAAAATCATTTGGTCCTGATTTTGTGACGGCCTTTCTGTTAGAGAATGAGCCCAGAACTTTCAAGGAACCATGTCTATGCCTGATGCTCCTATGTGGAAGGAAGCAATCAAAAGTGAAATAGACTCCATTATGCAAAATCATACATGGGAGTTAGTCGACTTGCCTTCTGGATGTAAAGCACTAGGATGCAAATGGATTTTTAAACAAAAATTAAAACCAGATGGTTCAATAGAGAAGCATAAGGCAAGACTTGTGGTACAAGGATTTAGGCAAAAGGAAGGTCTAGATTTCTTTGATACATATTCCCCAGTTACAAGAATGACATCCATAAGAATGTTGATAGCTATTGCAGCTCTACGTAACCTGGAAATACATCAAATGGATGTTAAAACTGTATTTCTAAATGGGGACTTAGAAGAAGAAATATACATGAAACAACCTGAGGGTTACGTAGTTCCTGGACAGGAAAACAAGGTGTGTAGGCTTGTAAAATCTCTGTACGGCCTGAAACAAGCTCCAAAGCAGTGGCATGCAAAATTTGACAATATTATGATGTCAAATGGTTTCAAAATAAATGAATGTGATAAGTGTATCTACATCAAAGATACTCCAAATGGATACATTCTAGTCTGTCTGTACGTAGACGACATGATCATTATTGGAAGCAATAGCGATATTATCAAACAAACTAAGAGCATGCTTAGTGGCAAGTTTGACATGAAAGATTTGGGAGTTGCAGATGTCATACTAGGAATCAAACTTTTCAGGACATCTGAGGGAATTACTTTGTCTCAAGCTCATTATGCTGAGAAAGTACTTGAAAGATTCAAGAATTACTCCAATGGGACAGCAAAAAGTCCCGTCGATCCAAGTCTTCACTTGTTCAAAAACACAGGCGAAAGCATATCACAACTGGAATATGCACGTGTAATCGGTAGTCTGATGTATCTAACGAATTCTACAAGACCGGACCTAGCACATTTGGTAAATGTACTGAGCCGATACACGAGTAATCCAAGACAAAGTCACTAGAAAGAAATAATTAGAGTATTGAACTACTTGCGACATACTCAGAGTTATGCGCTGCATTACACCAGATATCCAGTAGTACTAGAAGGCTACAGTGATGCCAACTGGATATCGGACTCCAAGAACTCAAAATCCACAAGTGGATATGTCTTCACACTTGGTGGTGCAGCTGTGTCATGGAAATCCTCTAAACAAACGATATTGGCCAGATCTACCATGGAATCTGAGTTTATTGCTTGGGACAAAGCAGCAGAGGAAGCAGAATGGCTTCAAAACTTTTTAGAGAATATTCCTATGTGGAAAAAACCAGTGCCTGCTTTATGTGTACACTGTGACAGCCAATCGGCTATAGCACGGGCACTGAGTTGTATGTATAATGGTAAGTATCGTCATATCAGAAGACGACACAAAACCATTAGACAACTGCTCTCAAATGGAGTAATCTCTATAGAACATATAAAATTGGCCGACAACCTAGCGGATCCATTTACTAAAGGTCTGTCGCGAGAGCAGGTTGTGCGGTCATCAAGAGGAATGGGTTTAAAGTCTATGACGAAAGAGGATACTTGATGGAAATCCTACCTAGGAATTGGAGATCCCAAGATCTAGGTTCAAAGGGACAACTAAATCTTGGTGAATCGACGAGAGCACTGAGAGATTAAAATCTCATACCCACTCTTATGATGATAAAACAGTGCTGCATGCAAAGAGTAGAATAAGCTTGGCTTTTAACGATTCCCATAGCTTTGAAATAAAAGTGGGGTATAGTATGATACTCTTTATGGGCAATCACCTTGTGAGTGTGAAATGGGGCCGTTTCTAGGAGAATGAAGAGAGACTACATTCTCCAAGTCCACTCACGATTAACCAGGGATATTCACGGCCAAAATAAACACAACAAGAGAACTTAGTTCTGTGAGGTGATGAAACTGTGTGATAGTTATTGTCTAGATTCACATCAAAGCTCGGGTAGTTCAAGACATCATGATCACTACCTGGTCAAGTGAATCTGATAGCTACTTACTAAGGGTGGTTCAAAGTTGAAAAATTACTACCATTCCTGATGCAGTGATATTCCGATTGTACTCTCAGAGTTTTTCTGTCATGTTTTTTGTTTTTCTGTCGTGTCTGGATTACATAGTCTCGTAATTTCCATTCATGTGGGGGATTGTTGGAATTAATTTTTGAAGTTTTCCGGGCCGGATTCCGGCAGGCTCCAGCCACCGGCGGCGCCGGAAAATGAGTGGATTGCGATCCTCTCGACGATTACTATTCCGTGGTGTACTCACTTGCCAAAAATGAATTCTGTATGAATGAGAAATGTTGGTCCAAAGTTGGGTACTTGAAATGTACTATCTTGGCAACTTGGAGAAAATGGATAGTCCCATATTGAAAATCGGGAAAGATTTTTTCTAGTATATATACTAGAAAACTGGACTAAAGGGCGTGGCCCAGGGGTTACCACTAACGTGTAGTGGAGAGAGGACTTAGCCAAAATGACAAACACGCGCGCGCCTGGCCCCGGCCCCCGCCCCCGCCCCAGCCCCTGGCCCCGGCTTCGGCTCGGTTTGCTCTGGCTCTGGCTTAAATTTTTTTTTTGCCCAGACAAAATTTTTTTTCCTCTGCTGAACTGATAAGGCTTAAACTACTGAATCCAGATAGAGTCTTTCACACAGTCAGAGTTTTAATCTTCTTCTTCCACTTCTTCTCCTCTGAGACAACTGAGAGTACATCACAGACAGCAGCAGTTCGCTGAATCTCTGAAGCAATGGTGCTGCTCTTCAGAGAAGGTGCAGTTGTATCCTGGGAAGCAATTCGCCAGCCACCGTCACACTACGGGGCGAATTCTCTTTTAAGGAGAGATTCACAATCTCGACTCTGTACAAAGTCTTTCGTTTCCTGTTTTTATTTTCTGTAATTCAGTTCTTCACAGTTGCTGTTGGATTTTTTTCAAATTTATAAATTCGGATTCTAACAAGATATACAAATATATATATAAAGGAGCCTCCATTTCAAAACTGGATAAGCCTAAGAACTGAGCAGAGTGTGCAATTATCATAGAAAAAATTAGTGAATATCACAAACACTAATCTATCTTTCCATATTCATTTCAATGATTACACAAGAAAAAAAATTGGAGGCTCAAAGATTTTACACCGATAACATAAACTGAAAGCGATGAGAAATCCTAGTTATACAAACATATGTTAGCAAACAAACTTTCTTCTTCTTCTTCTTCTTCTTCTTATTTCCCTTTAATTTCTCACTACTTTGAAGTTGAATTTGGGGAATTTCCCCCTAGCTTAGATGATGGCATTGTTTCTCCTGCTCTTGGGCTGAATGGCCCTCGTCCCCCTCGTCGAGGACTTGGCTCCTGCCTTAATTCACTTATTCGAGGACTGTATCCCTTCTCCGAGAACCATGGGCTGTTTAGAGCTTTAGAATCTGTACGCGGTGTGCCTGTGGAGCTAGTCACCTTGGGGCTGTTCGTGTGCTTCATCTCGCCACGGCTTCTCGTGACCATCTCATCGAGAATCTCACCACTCTGATTGAGTGAATGCCTCATTCCAGAGTCGATCTCCTGTTACAAACATACAGTTGCGTTATACAGTCGTTGTAGTTTATGCCTTACATATGCGTTTTTCTGCACTCCTTACTTTGAAATAAACTCGTTGTGGATATATCCCTGTTTTCTGAAGTCATTGCATATTTAAGCTAATCGACAGACTAGTAAGTTCTTAAAATTATGATATATTCAACTTATCTATGAGGATATAGACAACTCCTTTTCAAGATATTATAAATCAGACTTACACTTACAGCGAAACAGTTATGAGAACTCACCGATGCTAGATTGAACAACATAGCAGGTGATTCTTCGTACTCTGCACCATCCAACTCTGTTAGATGCACTCCTTTGAAGAGCTTCGGCATGAAGTACTGCCTTACGGGAACCAGAAGCATGATCATGAGCGGAAAAAGGACGCCTGCTATAGGGATCCAAGTTAATCCGAAGCATAGAAGAAGGTAAACCGTCTGGAAAAGAGTGAAGGAAGTGATCGTCTTGAAAGGCACTGTTTCCACGAAGGTAGCATGGTACTCTTCGAGCACTCTGCAAAGGCAGGAGATAAGCACGAGCACGACCCACCGAGAACAAATTCTCAAAAGGTACATGTAAACTTAAGATATCTGGTGTGTGCACTGCATGTTCTTTTTCCCTTATTTCTTCTTCAATTGAAGCATGCTATCAGAACACATGACAATTGCTTTATATCACGAGGAATTAGTACTCTTGGCATAAGAATATTCAGTAGTTAGGTGGTGATGCAATTATTGTAATTTCGGAGTGAATAATATCTTAATGGGCCCTTAGAGTTCCAAAGTAGCAACTACAATTTGATTTAAATTCATAAAAATGTGAAGAGGATAGGATTCTTATAATGTGTGTTGCATCGTTGCATGTGTGACCACATACACTCCTGTTGTTATATTGGTGGAAAGTACAAATTAGCACAGCCACATTTACCCGATACCCGGACCCAACCCGAACCCGGCATTGGACCGAAACCGACCCGATTTATACGGGTCCGGGTCCGGGTCCTAAAATAAGACCCGATGCACTTTCGGGTCCGGGTCTGGGTCGAGTCCGGGTCCGCTCAAAATAGAACCGACCCGGACCCGGACCCGGACTATACCCCCAAACATATAGAATTTGAATAATAGGGTTATAGGAATATACATATAAAAGTAATTGTTGAAGATAGATATGTAAATATAATATTAATTCATGTACTTAAGTGTAAAAATTATTAGAATCGTAGGGTATTGGGTGCAAAATACTTAAGTGCGAATATTTATTCTCTACTACCGGACCTGAAGGTTAATTTTTTTTAACTAGGACCCGGGACACGGACCCGATTCTTGCGAGTCCAGGTCCGGGTCCAATTTTTGGACCCGTGAGGTACCGGGTCCGGGTCCGGGTCCGGGTAGTGTAGGACCCGACCCGACCCAATACCAGCTCTAGTACAAATACAACAAGAAGACGTGTCATGTCTGATACATGTGTGTAACACTATAAGTGAACTAGTAATGAGAGGACTAAATAGAAGATCAAGTATATGGAGAAGACAAAGTCACTAGGTGAAGAATTACTTGTATCTTCGGCTTGGAGCCGTGAAGAGGAGGAGAATCCGCTCCCAAAACTGGTTACCCGGCAAGCTCTCAATAGCCATAAAAGCAAAGTATCCCCAAAGTACGGAAGTCGGTATCATTTTAAGGATCGGCATTGCTGCCACACATCCTCCGACCATCACCGCCTGCAATAAGTTGCTAACTCTCTGCTCTTTCACCTCCACGGGTAAGAGATCGTCAATTTCCTTCTCTATGTCAAATACCGATTCGTCTACTGGCGCATCAATATTTCCCAGGCTAGACGCCAGTTGGATTGTGGAGTCTTTGAGCTCTTTCAATGCCTGGACTAGTAAATTGTGATCACAAAAACGGTAGAAACAGTATAAACAGTTTAAAGTGATATAGTTGTCATACTCGTGAAGATGGTTCTTGGTAGACCAGTGGAGTTTGCATTTGCTGATAAGTTTCCTGCATATTTCCATACAACTGCCCGAGGCTTGAATTCTGCTGCATACTTTCACGCGCTGTAGCTACAAGTCTGTTACGAAGCAGCTGCAGGAAGTATTCATGATTAAGCATAATAGGCTTCACACACACAATGACAAATATAATTTTATAGCAAATTTTGATGTTCTTCAATAACGTTAATTCGTAAGACCATAAAAATTAATGAACACAACTGCTTAGATATATGTTATACTAAGGATATATAAATAAATTGTTGCTCAAACAATCATAATTTTTTCACTACGACATGGCAACTTAAACACCCATCTACAAATTATAAATTTAAATTTCTGACACATTTTCACCAATTATAATTTAAATTTTCGTAGTTCAATTTGAGTATATATTAGATGTAGTATCTAACAAGTAGTCAGACACAAATTGAAATACAGGTATGTATCCTTACAGATCTGTTGCTTATATCTAATTCGTTTTATTAATTATTTTAAGTGTAACATTAACTTGTACACAATGAATGTAAAATGTTGCAAGAGCACAGTAGCTTACCTGATGCTTGAGAGTAGCCAAACTCTTTGTGTGCATAGGGGATTGTGGAATAACACCATTCGATGGAGGAATCCCTAGGAGTCCGCATATTAAAGTCTGCCGAGAAAACCCAAGACTTGAAACATATGAATTATGACCAAAATGGAAAGAAAATGCAGGTAGTGCCAAAGGTAAATACCAATAATCCTAAAAGAAGCAAGTCATAGTGAAAGGATGACGGCTTTCTAAGATTGAACTCCTCCTGCTGAGCAAGCTGAGAAGCCACGCTGTGGTCAAAATAGTAAAGGACCGCAATCATTGTAGCGGGGATGAAAGCTCCGAGTATATAGAGAATTGGCACATCCAACATTTCCTGCAGAACTATATAACATTAGTAGAGGAAAGTAGGCTCGCAAGGAATGTGAATGTGGCATGAAGGTTCACTGGCTTTCAAGTAATGCCTTACCAAGAATATGCAAGGAATTTAAATTTACTCATTTTGTAAGACTAATATCAGTTACGATTACACTTGAAGAGAGTTAAGTCAGAACTCTGAAGTACTAGTTATATAATAATTAATAAAATATGACAACATTAACATTATAATTTGTAACTATAGAAAGAGTTTTGTACACATGACCATGTGGCCAGCCAACTGTATTAGATTTCAAATGATGACACGTGTGCATCGAAGATTGTTTTGATAATTGGAAAGTATTTATGATAAGGAGTAGGTAGTTATTATGGGTTGAAGGTTATGATCAGATATCTATTAATCAAACATATGCAGTGACTGATGAAGGAAAACTAAGAGAAACAGTGAGCACCATCTCTATTTTCTACTTGATAAACAATCATATGATCAAATTAACTTGATACATTAGGAAGTTTGTTCAAGAGATCATGGGTCATAGTTTCAGATTCAATCATATATAACCTCTATCCATTGGGATGAAATATCTTCATAAAATTATTACAAGTGTGTATGTTTTTGTGGACATGTGACGCCAAACACGTGTATTGCACATGCATTTGTCATCCAAATGTAAGTAACATCTGAAACTAATAATAATGTTGATGGGATGACTGAAATTCATTATTACATAGAAAATTCATGAGTTAAGGGAATGAACACATGTTCCCTGTGCCTCACGAAAAAATAATAGTAGTAGTGTTAGTAGTAGTAAAATTCTGAATCATCTAGAAATAGGAGTTTGAAAAGACATGCCTTGACGACCGTCCAATTCTCATATGCGCCAGGGGACCAAGGATTCGGGCTGAAAAGGCGCCTGGGTATACCTTCAGGGACACTAGAAGACGGAATGTAAGACACGCCAGTCCACACAAGAACCATCAGCGGCACCCCATAATCTGCAATGAATCCTCGAAGCCATCCTACAAAAAGTTGATTGCGCTTTTACTTTAGCAAAGAGAAGCTTATCACTAAAGATACACAAAAAGAAGAAACTGCCATTTGAAAGTTTGCCCTTCTTGTATCAGTTACTAATCGAAATTAAAAAATTATTCTTTTGCAAGTTGTAACTGAATGTTTTGAAAATGATGTGGTTGTAAGCAATCAAAGATTCAAGAAGTTAAAACAAAATTGTATATTTAAAAAAAATGATTTGTAATTTTAAAGTTACTAAACGTTTGAACTTTTACTTCCATAACTATATGATATTGAGCCACGGAGTAACATAGTTCTGACATAAGTTACTTATTAGTTGAATCCAATGATTTTCACCCTAACGGAAATAATAGCGTAACCATTTGGGATTATGTGGATCCTATACACAGAGAAGAGATCAAGGGTTTGAAGAAGGAGAATAAGCGAAGAAGCAGCAGCAGCAAAGACAGCAAGCACGGCAGTAGCTTGAAGCAGCAGCAGTGCAGTGTGCAGTCCACTGCATTTAATTGCAGTTGACTGCAATAGGCAAACTGCTCTCGACAAGAAGCACTCGACTGCCCCTCTAGGCAGATGACCGCAACCATCAGTGAGGATCTCTGATTTGCTCAAGTCTCAAACCAGTCAAATGCAAATTGGTGCAATCGACCGCAATGGCGCAGATTCTGGATTTTCGTCTACGGTTGAGATCTAATTCATTGTAATACGGTTGAGATCTAATTCATTGTAATCCTATATATATTATATGTTATACGATTCTAGGGTTATTCCAACTAGTTCTATCAACAAAAGCGAGTCTTGGGCTACAGTTGTTGAGAGATTAGACAAGAGATAAACCCTACACATGGGGGGTGAGATATTGAGTAATTGTAAACCTGTTTTTCTTCATATTCTATAGTGGAAATTGCAGGAGTGCCTCTGTTTACTTGTTGTTGACTGAGTTTGTTTGTGTATCTATTTTTTGAGAAAAAATGTGACCGCGTACCCGCTTCATTTCATTAATAATAATTAACGAAACAATTATTACAAATAGTTACATCTATCAGTTCCTCAACGGAACAACAGAAAACAATTATACAGCAAGCCTGCATCATTAATCCCTCCCCTAGTTAAACTTATAGATGAATGCACCTGCAACCTGTTCTCCCTCCAACCAAATGTGGCGCGACATCACGCCCATCACTCCACAATTGTAATTTGAATTTCAAATAAAATAATCTGAAATTTAAATTATATCATAAAACTCTTCTCTCACTCCTCAACTAGTATTTAAAATTTAAAACTTGAAATTTAACATTCTATAAAGCTCCCCCTCCACACTCCAAATTCAAATTTGAATTTTGAAACCCAAAATTCAAATTCAAAATTTGAAACTCAAATCCCAACTCCTTTACTCCACCAGCCCACCGACAGCCGCTTGAATCCAATCTGGACCAATCTGCTGCCTACCGATGAAAACACCTGTGGATCCATCTCGTTCCATGTTGACCGGCAATCCACACAACCAACAAAACACCTCGGCCTCGTCAACACCCAACAATCCACACGACAGCTCCGAAGCGTCGACCATCCCCGATGTCATCATATCTTGCCGATGGCCTCAATTCTAACTCACGCGCAGCCTCCGCCGCTCTCGACGATGCAGCCTCACCCTCGACGTCAGCCACCATGCCGCCAATGCTCCCTGCCGCGTCATCCATCTCTATCCACCATAGATCCAAAAGAATCCACATCTAGACTCCAAATCAGAAAATCCGACGAGCTCACCGCCGCACCGGAGGCGGGGTGACAGGTTGGGGAGGGGAAGGAGGAGGAGGAGGAGGTGACGAGGGTATCCTCCCCCCCTCTCCAGACGTCTTCTTTCCCCTTTCGCTTTTTTTTGAAGTTTTTGGGGAGCTTCTCTCTCTAGAAAAACTAGAGAGAGAAACTCTTCAGGATGAAAACTATCGATGTTTGTTTGTGTATCTTTGATTTTGATTACTTGTTGCTTCACGGTTTTGAGTATTTGACTCATCAAATCCAACCCATTTAAGGAGTATGACCAAATTAACCAGCCAACAAAGCTAGTTGTTACAAAATAACATGTCATATTGAAAGCATACCAGCACCATATCGCCAAGAACGTGCCTTCCTGCTCTTTAGTGCAGTAAGCAGAAGCCCAAAAGACAGAACTAGAGCAAACATTCCATTTCCGAATCTCCAAGATGGCATGAATTCTAAAGCTTTTGGATTCTCTCTCTCTGGTATGTGAAATTCTTCCACGAGACCCTAAATACGTATCGGACCCATTATCCACTTCAGTCAGATTGAATTGACAAGGTGTGCTTATAATCAAATAAAAGAAAAGTAAAACAGGTAATTTGAGTGCATACTTTGATTGCTTCTTGCATGAAGAGCATTGCAATTAGTAGCCCAAATAGCTCGCCAGCTATACGAGTAAATCTATTAATAATGGAGCATGCACCAAGTATAGCCAGTAAGAACAGCAAGAAGGAAGTCCATACACATACCCTGCATAACAAATATACATAATAAATCGTGTTAAAAAATCTGACAGCTTACATCATAAACCATCCAAAAATAATTTTATACTCTAAATTGCCAAAAATAACTCACCATCCAGTCCAGGCTAAGAATAATTTCGGTCCCAAATCGGTTCTATCCTTGGCAAAATTAAACATAAATGTGTACATAAGCACAGTGGGCTCCGCCACGCCGAGGATCAACAGAGGCTGACCTCCAATAATTGAATGAATGATACCACAAAGCGCAGTGGATGCTAATGTTTGAACTGCTGTTATTAGGCCGCCTATGTGAAAAAACACATTCAACCATGACAAAGATTACTACTTTATAACAAGGAACACATTCGACCGAGATAAAAAAAACAAAATAATTAAGTAGTGCATCTTACCAGTGCTTCTTTCTAATTGTTCCCCAAAAGATATGACAGGGATTGCAGATGCAAAGAAAATGTATGTGGTAGGAGCTAAGATCCTATATCAGTGATGAAAATATCAACAGCATATACACATCAGATTCAAAGATAATCAAGTAAAAACAATGATAAAGTGATGGATTAGTTGGTTACCTAATGCCTGCTCGAAATCCACTGGTCCAATCCTGCTTGTAACACAACAATCTACCTTGAAGATCATTCTTGATTCCTCGAAAAGGTACAAATGTTTCCTCCATGCCTTAACCTATCTTCTCTTAATTACTCCAATAAGTGGGGGAAAATAAACAAAGACCAAGAAATAAAAGGGGAACTAATTACATGATTCAAGCACTTCAACAACTACATAAATGCAAATGCCCACCACTCAAATTCGAAGAAAGGACTCCCTACTTGAGTTTTCTCAAGGGAAATTCATGGTGAAATAAAGATCAATGACCAATAAAGATTCAAACTTTTAAAAATTAACATATCAACAAAATGCTAAATGCCCAACACTCAGATTTGAAGAAACAACTAACTCTCTACTTGGGTTTTCTTAAGGGAGATCCATGATGAAACAAAGACCACCAACCAATCAAGATGCAAACTTTCTTACTGAAAACTAACAAACAGACAAAATGCTAAATGCCCACCAATCCAAATTGAAGGAGAAACCAAAGAGTTCCAATTATATATAAGAGGAGGAGGGTTTGACAAGGGGGGATGTAGGAAGAAAAATGACCATTGTCACCCAAAAAATTCAACAGTGTAATAGTAGCAAGAGGGTCCAAATTTGGAAACAAAACTAACATAAAACAATAATCAACAAGTAATGTTGTATAATAAAAGTTGAAGATGGGAAGCTGAAACCTATTCAAACTTGGCTCAGAAAGAGAGTGAGAGAGAGAGAGGCCACAAAATGAGGAGACTCTGAAGCTTTGCCAGTACAAGCCAAGCTGGCAAGTAGAAGAAGACAATCAGTTTTCTCTAATTTATGTTCTCCTTTTTAATCTCATCTTATTTTTACTTCATTATTTGCCTGGTTTTGAGACATAAACTGTGCTTGGTTTCTTAACTACTGCAACTCCAGAAACTGGAATCTTAAATAGTAAAACAACCAGAATGTGATGGGTAACAGTGAGGCTAGAATTACCAAAGTGACCTCAGTAACTTTATAACTTTCAATCTCATTGTTGAGGTTATTCAGGTAATTGGTAAGCTGGGTGATTTATCAAGAAACTTTCTTGATTGCTGTATCAAGCTTTCCTTCCCCCTTGTGCATGTCTCATTGTTTAGCACCAATATACCTGTTTTAATAAAGTCTCAAATCCAATGCAGTGAATATTCCTTTGGATTAAATTTCATTATCATTATAATAAGATGAAATTAATCCAGTTTTTTTTTTTTTTGCTGACTATTCTTTTCTATGATTGAGCTTTCATGAATTAGGTAACCACCCCATTTGCATGAATACTTGTTTGTTGGAAAGATTTGCTGTACTGACCCCCACTTTTAAAAAATATTTGGGAGTCTGACCCACTTTCTAAAATAATTCGCGATCTGATTCAATTTTGGACACGTCAGCATAAACCGTTATTAGAAATAACGACATAGATTATTTATATACCATTATTTTCAATAACGGCATCATTTTACATTTTTTTTAGCATGCCGTTATTTGGAATAACGGCATCAGTATATTTCTCATACGAGTGTGAATCTTCTGACTTTGAAAAAAATCTAAGTATTGAAACAACTTATAAATAATGTCGTTATTCCCAAAAACGGCATTCGAATTACTGATGCCTTTATTCGAATAACAGCATCAGTTATAATAAAATGAACTGTTGCCGTTGTTCCACACAAATGCAACAATTCATTTTATTATAACTAATGCCGTTATTTTCAATAACGGCATCAGTAATTTGAATATCGTTCTTGGGGATAACAGCATTATTTATAAGTTGTTTCGACACTTAGATTTTTTCAAAGTCAGAAGATTCGCACTCCTATGAGAAATATACTAATGTCGTTACTCCAAATAACGGCATGCAAAAAAAATGTAAAATGATGCTATTATTGGAAATAACGGCATATAAATAACCTATGCTGTTATTTTCAATAATGGCTTATGCTGACGTATCCAAAACTAAATCAGATCGCTAATTGTTTTCGAAAGTGGGTCAGAACCCCAAATATTTTCAAAAAGTGGGTCAGTATGACAAAAAAATCTGTTTGTTGTGAGCATGTTACATTAGTCCAACCAAAACCTTAAACAATATAAAAAGAAACAAACAGAAATAATCATGGTTGAGAGAGGATGACATGTTATTTCATTCTTAACGAATGATCATAATCTAACAAGTTGAGGTTACAGTTGTATTCCTAGATATTTAGTACATATATTGCATATATATTGCATGTGTATTATGAGACTGAATAGATACATAAGAAGATTCATATTTAATATATATTTGTATGTTAAGGAGACAACTTTGCCTGAATATCGATCTCTTGTCTAATTGATGTCATTCCCAATCAACCATGCACCACTTCAAATTGAGATTTGTAAGTTTCTGATTTGGGATGAAGTCCATTGTCCACTACCAATTATCAATTATTAACAGGATTTTCTTGTGATAAGATGAAAGATATTGTATGAAATATTAGATGATATTGTGAAGACTTTAGTAATGATGCAAGCACACCCGCACACCCACTTGAAAATTCCACCCTCTCATTAAGATACCTAACAATTGATGTTGTTTTTAAGCATATCAATCACCAACAAATATCATTTTCATATATTATTTCCTATTAAATGTTAATTTACATATTAGTTCATAATAATATAATACTATTACATTAATAATCCTTATGGTGCTTGAGTTGACGTATGGGTCGTTGCTGGGGGCGACAGAGGTGTTGTTGCAAACGACGGCGAGGATTAACAGTGTACAAGTGAGGGATTGAGAGAGAATGAGCTCAAATTGGCACGAAAAATTGGCAGTGGCGAGGTCGGCCGATCAGTATGATGAGATTTTGCTGTATTTTTCGTTTAGTGGTTGGAGTGTATGAGTTTCAGGACCTAGCCTGTTGGGATCTGAATTTCATAAGCATTATTTTTTGTTGTATGTTTTGTTAAATTCTTTTTAATGAAACGTGGGGGGCATTCAACCCACCGTTGACGATAAAAAAAAAAAAATTCCTTATGTGGTTAGTTAATATCTCTAATCTCTAATATTATAATGGGAGAGTTGGGGTTGTCATTTGTAGACAACCTGTAATTTGCAGACATTCAACCATCTAATCTCAATCATTTATTTTTGAATGGGAGTTGTATTAACCATTCATTTACTCAACTGTCGTTAGTTACCATAATACCATCAAAGTTCAAATTTGTTTACGATATAATTATTTACAAAAGTGACACTTATATAAAAGTTTGTGCCACTAGGAATAATTTGTAAATAGTATGTATTGAGTAAAGAGAGGTTTCACGTTCGAACTCAGATTACGTCTTATTATTTACTCTATTTAAAATATAAAAAAAACTAATCAGAACGTGCATCGCATGTGCAGATTACTAGTTATATATTATTGAAAAGAGTATGATATAGAATTTCTTTTTAAGTAGTAATATGTCAAAACCTTAAAAGTCTGATATAGATTTTTTTTTCCCTCTCACTTGCATTGAGATTTTTGGCTAGTAGATGGAATGTCCATCACGTTATGTTCAAATTTTCAAGTGGATAGTAGGAAATCTCATCATGCATGCCTGATCTGGTGTGATACATTTTCTCCAATGAAAAGCACATTGTTTGCTACATCTATCCCATATGCACTTCTTTCTGCAACTTTTGATTACAAAAGCAATTAAAGATGACTTAGCAATCAGACAAAAAAGATTATGGACTGATATAGAAGCTAACTCTTTTTTGGAAAGGACTTAACAACAATAATTAAGCAGGATTAGCAACAGTAGTCAAACAGGATGAAGTAAGTCCATTTTTATTCTGAACAATATTTCAGGTGTCATGCTAGACTTTCTAAACCTGTGCAGAGAGAAACCATGATTTATATAACATGCTCAATTCATAGCAGGAAAAAAAAAAGGTAATATAACAACTGAGAGGTTGTTTATATCTGTAAAAAGTGCCTGCAATGCCCAGTACCTCACCATAACATGGTCCAAACTTATGAAACGTCTGCGGATGGAAGAGGAGTAGGAGCGGTTGGTGGACTCGTTGGTACTTCGGCGGTACTATTAGGCCTATCTCGTCGCGGTTCAGTAGTTTTATGTTGTGTGTTTTGGTAGTGCTGGCCTGCATGCCGGTTGTATCTTACTTTCCTCGTTTGTTAGATTTGATGTTGTTGCTTGTTTTGTGTCGTCTATCGGATAGGCGTTGTAGCTTCGGCTTATGTATGTAGTCCTACTTTGTTTCTTTAATTATGCATTAATGAAACGATGACTGGGTCATCTTTTATCCAAAAAAAAAACATGGTCCAAACTTGAAGACTCAAAAACAGTAATGACTGACATAAAAATTCATGAAATGATCAAAATTCATTATAGTCAACAAACAAAAAGAATTACAAAACAACTGAAAAGTGTCTGCAATTATGCCTAACAATCTCATACAATAGGGTCAAATCTTAAGAATTCATTGACATAGGTATATATCATGCGCAAAGACCACCGTTATAGTTATTGAATTACAGGGCCTTTGATTTCTATGCCAGTGATTTCTCTCTTTGGGTCTTAAGATTGGACACTTTCATACATGAGACGGATTATGGGCATAATTGCAGACACTGATTACAGATACAACATAGTTTTTCAGCTATTATGAACTTTGATCATTTCATGAATTTCTATGTCAGTGATTTCTCCTTTTTGAGTCTTAAGATTGGACCCTATTATACATGCATAATCCTAAAGAGAGAAATCACTGTAATTCAATGACTCTAATGGTTGTCTCATTGCAATTAATTTTGATCAACTAGCTTAACCTTACTCAAGCAAAGCTTATGTATATATTTTTCTTCATATAATTGCTTTGTAGCGAGAAGTTGCTGAGCAAGGTGTTTGGCACCAATGTGGTTGCAATCCGTTCAAACAATACAACAACGTATGCAACTGAATCAGCCGCCTAAATCTCGTGAAAAAACTGTTTAGTTGCTATGCAATCAAACACCTCAAGCCTTCAGTAAAATCAAAAGCTCACAATATCACAATAAAAACACTCCTTTTACAAGTGTTGCCCTTTTTTTTTTTTGATCAAAAGATGACTAAGTCATCGCTTCATTAAAGAGAAATTTAACGAAACAGGAATGAGAATAAAAAGTACAGGAAGGAAGATACAAAGGTAGGCCGTAGCCAATCAACATCAACGTTCAGCTAAAAGTACAGTCTGAACGGAACAAAATACATCAAAACATCCTAATCCTTGAACCAAAAGAACAGTCACCAAACCAAAAGGAACTCAGTAGCTCGACACCTGCATCTGAACTACTCCTCCCCTTCCATACGCCTCTTCTTCCTTGAGCTAATCAGTCCTGTCCATTCAAAACAGCAGAATTGAATTTTATACATGAGAGAAGAAAGTCTATGATCAATGCTATTGAAACTGAGGTCGTTACGGTCTAGCCACAGATTCCAAATGATTGAAGCCACTAGAAGTTCCCAATATGGTCTCACTTGTTTTCTAATGTTGTGCGATCTAATGTCCCCCCAAACCTCCGCACTAGAGAAGAAAGTGTTGCCCTTTTACTGAGGGAAAAAGTCGTATACTATGTTGTGGTTTTTTCTGATACTGGGTACTGAAAGGAACCCTTTTAAAGATTTCTAGGTCCTAAAATAGACAGTTCTTGGTCACTCAGTTTTTCTTCCTCTAATTTATTCTTAATTTTCTTTAATTTACTGAGATATTTTGATGATGACATGTTCAAGCATGCGTACGTAACACTCATGAACAACTTGGACTGTGATAGTTTATCTTATTTAAATAAACTTTACTCAGATGAACAATCTCTTCTGTGATTAGAGGAGTGATCAGTCATCTAATAATGCATGCTTAAGATTATTCTTATCATACTCTTAGATTCTTTAAGGCATGTAAAATAAGATTGAATCATAAACACAAATGACAGTTCGACAAATAGGAAACTTTATCAACGAAGACATGCATTTATCAAATAGGAAACATTATGAAGTAAGAAATTTAAAGAATAAGGCCTGTAAGACTAAATGACACTATTCTGTCACTAACACATGAATGGACACGTAACAGAGGAGCCATGAAACGTCTGCGGATGGAAGAGGAGGAGTAGGAGCGGTTGGTGGACTCGTTGGTACTTCGGCGGTACCATTAGGCCTATCTCGTCGCGGTTCAGTAGTTTTATGTTATGTGTTTTGGTAGTGCTGGCCTGCATGCCGGTTGTATCTTACTTTCCTCGTTTGTTAGATTTGATGTTGTTGCTTGTTTTGTGTCGTCTATCGGATAGGCGTTGTAGCTTCGGCTTATGTATATAGTCCTACTTTGTTTCTTTAATTATGCATTAATGAAACGATGACTGGGTCATCTTTTATCCAAAAAAAAAAAAAAATACTAAATGACCTTTTTTTCAATTTTTTTTATTATCAGCCAACTTTCATCTTATTTTAGAGGTGAAGGTCTATTGAGATTGATAGTGTGTTATGATTTAACATGTTTTGCTTACCAAAAAACAATCGTATATAACAACTTTTACCTCCTACTACAACTACCTTCTGACTGTACCAACACAACGATCGACCACTTTCGGTGCCCACCACTGTTGTAAATTGTTTGGGAGACTTTGGAAGTTCTCTACTTGCAATTGTAACAACTGCAGCAATTGTCACAGTTTTGATCACAGCAACCAAACACCAAATATGTTATATTTCTTTTCAACATAATGCTAAAAGTTCAGATTAGGTTATCCATAACAAGCATGACAAATCCTAATCCTGGAATCTTATCTTTGCTTTGGAAGAAAACCCTCTTCTTCTTTGAATATATAAGGAAATCTGGCACATTGCTTAAGGAAGAATTATATATATATAGATTGAGTCACCTTCCATTGTGTACTTGGCGTTCGGACCTTCGTATCGACGATCTGAACCGTTTACATTGATTTACATGTCCAAATTAGTCTAAATATGTAAAATAAAGTCATTGGAAATTTATTTATCCATGCATTGAAGTGTTACAAAATTGTATAGTTGAATATCGTTTTTTTTATAATGACATGATGGATGGGCAAATAAATTTCAATGTGAACTGTTCGGATCGTCGATACGAAGGCCTGAAGGCCGAGTGCACACGGTGTGCCATGGCTAGTGTACAATGGAAAATTTTTCTTTATATATAGAGAGAGAGCAATGCTCCATTGCAAACCTCTGGAACAACGACTTTATTTATTTTGAACCTAAGCCGTTGTTCCGGCCTAGGTTTATAACTTAAGCCGTCGTTTTGGAACAACGGCTTAGATTTATAACCTAAGTTGTTATTTCCAATAACGACTTAATTGTTTGTATACCCGTTTGCATGGAACCCGTTTACAATGAATTATTGCTCTATATATAGAGCAATATATATAAGGAACATGAAGATTTGGTAAAAATGTAAGGAATACATTTCCCTTCTATGGAATCGGCCATTATTGACCTGAACTGTATACTTCAAAAACTGCTAGCAAGAAAACAATTGCAAATGATATCAATCCCACACGGGCTTCTCATCATCCTCCAAAACTCTCATTAACTTTTGACCCTCCTTATAAAAACAACCATATCTTTAAGATTAGATACGTATGGGATTAAAATGCTATAGGTCTGGTGTAAACAAACTCTTTTATGATGAAATTGTTCTAAGTGTCTCACTTATTTCTTTCAAATTCATAAAGGTAGCTATTATATCTATATATATATATCTAATATTATAATGAGAAAGTTGGGGTGGTCATTTGTAGATATTCAACCATAAGGGTGTAAAATGAACATGATGGTCCGTCGTCCGTCCGAGTCCGGCTCGAGAAATGGCCCGACCGTGGACCGTCCGTGTTTTTATACGAACCGAACTTGAACAAACTATTAGGTCCGATGTTTCACCGAGCTCGAACCGGACATAAGTCCGTCTGAGTATTATTGTGGTCCGATACTTTACCGAACCGAGTCCGGACTATAAAAATTTTGTCCGATCTGGACCGAGCCAGACATAAGCCCGTCCGAGTAAAATTTCAGTTCGAGCTTGAACATATGACTGTCCGGTCCGATTTACAGCCCTATTCAACCATCTAATCTCAACCATTCATTTTTTGGTTTTTCCCATAAGGGTCAGTGGGTCACTAACAAATATTTTAATTCCATATACTGCACTCACAAATATTTAATTTCATATAAGTACTTTTGAGTGAGTTATATGGAATTAAATTTTGGTAACAAAAGTGGTTATTTGGAATTGATTTTATATTATAAGTGAGGTATATGGAATTGAAACATTTGTTAGTGACCCATACGAGAAAAACCCCTCATTTTTAAGTGAGAGTTAAATTAATCATTCATTTACTCAACTATTTTTAGTTACCATAATACCCTCAAAGTTCAAATTTGTTTAAGACATAATTATTTACAAAAAATGTCACTTATATAAAATAAAAGTTTATCCACTGGGGATAATTTGTAAGGAGTATGTGATGAGTAAATAGAGGTCTCAGGTTCGAGGACAGATTACGTCTTAGTATTTACTATATTTAAAACAAATTTAATTAGAACGTGCATCGCATGTGCAGATTACTAGTTATACTAATAGGAGAGAGAGTGTCTACTCCTTCTTTCCTTCATCTGTTTTGAAATAGAGAAAGGAGAGAAAAAGAAGAAATTCACATCTATTAACACGTGCAGTACGGACATTTTCATAAAAACAAAACAAAAGCCTCAAACCCCTCCAAGACAGTCATGATCTCTTCATCTCCCACTTTCAAAATCCAAATCCTTCATTCCTCCCCATGCCCCCCCTTCTCCCACGTCGCATGCCGCATCACAGCGGCGCTCTCACAGATCCATCACACTTGAGGATGGGAGGGGATTGTCCAACCATGATCACATGTGGGAGAAGTGGTACTAGAAGCAAAGGAAGTGGCAGCGGTAGGGCCAGAGATGGGAGGAGTCAACGATGCCGAGATGACGTGGTATGACGATATAATAGGCGTTGGCTTTGACGGAGGCGGGATGGTAGAGGGAATGGCAACTATTTTGCGGGATTGGAGGGTGTAACCCCTGTTTCCTATATTTGTATTTTTCTACTGTATTTCCATTCCTTGTACTCTATCCATCAATTTGATATCTGTATTTTTGTTCCGGTTCTAATAAAAATCATTCATTTGTTTCGACTCAATTTTGTGCCAATACTTATTGCAATTTCATTGTTCTTATCTGCTCTGATTTGTCGTTCTTCATGAAGAGTTGACTGTCTCACCTCATCTATTTTATTTTCCCTAATTATGGTGAATTTAGACTTAATCTCCTGTTGGATCCTACTCAAACCCGTTATCCAATAACCCAAAACCCTATACTATAAAAACCCTAACCTAATTAACCCTAACCCAAACCTATCTACTGTTGAGACCTAATCTAGCCACCACTATTCATCTCCCGTACTCCTGTCTCCTTCCTTCTCTCTGTGTGCCGAAACCCACCTCGCCCCTGTCCTTGTCTCTCTCCGATCGCCTCACCATTGCTACAACCATCATCATCGTCTCCATCCCCGTCGTTGAGTCACCACCCTCATCGAATCCCCACCTTCGTCTTCCTCCTCCCGAACCCATTAACTTCGCCACTGCCGAAACCCATTACCCCATCACCTCGTCCTCTTTTCGTCATCATCCCCTGCCCCTACTCACCTACCTCATCGTCGTCACAAGCCAGAACTCCCCGAAGCTCTCCAGCCATTGCTTCACCTTCTCTGTTCCTCTCCAAACAGAGCAGCCGCCTCCTCGTGCTCCGATCGCCGTTCGAGTTCCCTGAGCGCCATCTCCTTACCCCCGTCGAGCTCCCCTCTCGCTGCGATCCTCAATTGCCGTTCTCTTGCACACTCCGAGCGCCTTCCGTTCGAGCCACGCCCAGCACCTCTGAACCCATCCAATCATCTTCGCCGTCCACTACTGCCCTACACAACTGCCGACCCCCTACCGACGTTGCACCGCCCAACACCGTCACTCCTGCAGCAACACCGCCATAGCTGCCATCGGTAGCTCCCTCCAGTCGTTGGGTTTATCAAGCAGTGAAGGAGGAGAGATAGGCTGTTTGAATCTCAGCCACTTGATCGCATCAAGATCCGAGCCAACATCTCCATCATCAGATCTGATTAAGATCTGATCTGAGCCGTCAGTTGGTCTGATTTTGATCGCCATCAAGATCCGTGTCGTGATCCGTTCCCGTTATTCCTTCGTCGGATTCATCGTCTACACCCCAAGGCAGGTATCATTTTGTATATTTCGTTTTCTAGTACAAGCTTTTTCATGAAAATACTGCAAGTAGATTGTAAATGTGACTCCTCTTTGTTTATCGTAGATGATCTCATGTTTTGCCTTATCTATTACATGATCTAAGAGTCACAACCCTTTGTTGATACACTTGTTCACAACTAGTATAATTTTAATACATTTCATGCAAAAAGTGTCTTATTTGGTTTCTATCCTATCTTGGCTTGCTGTTTCGACCCCGATTAAATCAAAATCTGAACTTGAGTCCTGAATATGAAACTTTAGCCTAGACGTCTAGTTTATCACCCTTTTGACGAAATTGAATTCCGAGTTACAGTTTAGGAGATATCGTAGTTTTACTACTGCTGTGTCTGTAATCACAGATTCATAAAAATTGCTGCATCACTTTGGTTTACAATTATTTTAACAATGCTAACAATAAGTAAATGACTTGAAATTTTGCATGCTGATAATGGACACCCTAAAGAACATTTTCTAATTTTCTTGGAATTAATTAATGATGTTTCAACCCTGTTTCATATGTATAAACTCGGTTTTATAAATTCTGGCTGAACACAAATGTTGTATAGTCTGCTATTTTGACATCAATTGCAACAACTTTTATGTATCTTAACTATATGCATTGGAACCGAAAAAGAGTCTAGTTTCTATGCCTTCTGACGGATCCACTTTTTCTATCTTGTAGCAACGGGAATCGTAGTTTTGGTGCAGCAACGTTATGCTGTCCAGAACTGCAATTCTCGTAGTTCTTGATAATCATAATTTGTGTTGACCCTCGAATATGCTTTATAATCATCTTAAACTTGTTTCATGTTCTTAACCATGTTTACTTGACCTGTTTCACACACTTTCATTCTTGGTTAATAATAATAATAAATAATAAGCCGGGGTTTAAGAGAAAGACCATAATAGTGGACAATATAGGTAAGTATACTCGGAAGGAGGCCCGTGTTTCCCAGTACTTGGTTCATGAACTTGTTGTATCTTGAGCGTATTCATGAACCCATTACTTGTTCATGAACTTGTTGTGCATTCATGAACCCACGGTTGGTTCTTGAACTTGTCAATACATTCACGAACTTGGTTCGTGAACTTGTTACATTATTTTTGTATTCATGAACCATACTTGCTTGATACTTGATACCTGAGTACAGCGCCCTATAAACAATTTGATAATCAACTCGATCTAGACAATAGTCTTATCCCATTCATTGTGATTCCTTCATATTCAATTCTTTGATTCCTTATTTCCTTCCATCTCTTACAGTCGTCCTGATTTGTTGATTCCATATTGGGTATAAATTTATTTTTCTGTACCCTTATTCTTTGATTCTGGTGTAAGCAATCTCTTATTTCTGCTTGCCTCGTTGATCCTTTCTTATTTCAGCTCGTATGTCATTCATTGCTTTCTGTGCCTTGCATTCATCTTCATTTGTTGATTCATATTGTGTATCAAACTAGTTGCTTTTTTCCTATCTTGTTCACCTTAAATTTTGGTACTATTCATTCTTTTCTTCCCGCTTGGTTCGTCGATCAGCATCGGTGGATCTTCAACAACATGTTAGATACTTGTTTAATTCCTACGTTATTGTATATTTTTATGATATATTTATTGTGTAAATTTGCTACACTACATATTTATTTTCTCATTCACATTTGCATTGTGCTTATGCATGTATTTCATTCTGTCACGCCCCGCTTCCCAAAAGCACGGAATACGAGCGCGTGACAAAGCCCAGCGAATGATTTTCATCATTCATGAGCTGTAGGATCGACTCAGCATCATAACAAGAATATAACAAAATGTACACAACCACGCATGCATGAATAATTTATTAAGCAACATAAAATAATTAAAACAAATAATAATATTTCAAATAGTTTTCAGCTCTGGATCAAACGATAAAACTCAGGAACATAAGCCCGTTACAAGTTTTTATGTAGCAAAAAAAATAAATAACTCAAGAAAACAAAATATTTAAGCAGGTCATTTCTCCAAGCGAAGCCTAGAATGTCTGCTCACCAATTCCAGCAGGCAATTCATTTCCAAAGTCTGTATATAAATATAAAGAGGGAAAACATAGGGAAAATAAGACAAACGCCCTTGGTGCAAGTTAGGGCCGCAAATAGTAAAACAAGTGCAAGAAATATGGAACAAGATTTGGATTCAAGAATGTAATAGGGATGCAACAAGTAGTGGGGATTCAAAAAATTAGCTAGCAAAAAAGACAACTTGAGTGATAAGATTGGGTAACAAATACTAGTAGTAGATAAGTGACTAGTGAACATGTAATGGTATCAAACATCAAGTAACAAGTATCACGTACAAGTGTCGAGTAATGAGTAACAAGTCTCTAGTGTCAAGTTGTCAAGTACAAGTATCAAGTAACAAGTGTCAAGTATTATGTTCAAGTATCAAGTCTCATGTATCATGTCATCAAGTATCAAGTAAGCATGTATCATGTTCATTTATCATGTGTCAAGTCTTGTAGTTATTACTATCTCGGTAGCACTTTATGCATCCATACTTTTACTACATGGTTGCTACATATAATCAGTTACATTTAGGCCTAGTGGTGGATTTTAAAGGGTGGTTTAATCAGGCATCAAGTATCAAGCAAGCACGGTTCATGAATCCGAAAATAAAATAATAGGTTCACGAAGCAAGTTCGTGAATACTAACAGGTTCAAAAACCACACAGTGGGTTCATAAATACAATAGGTTCATGAGACAAGTAATGGCTTCATGAATACATCAAGGTTCAACAAGTTCATGAACCGAGTACTGGAAAACACGGATCCTCTTTCGAGTACACTTACCTATATTGTTCACTACTATGGTCTTTCCCTTAAACCCTGGCTTATTGTTTATTATTATCAACAAGCAAGCATGAAAGTGTGCGAAACATATCAAGTAAACATAATCAAGAACATGGGATAAGTCTAGGTTAGGTAGGATACATGTTCGAGGGTCAAAATAAATCAAAATATCAAGAACAACGAAAATCTCGAATCTGGACACCATGAGGTTGCTGTACCAAAACTGCGATTTCCGTTGCTACAATATAGAAAATTTGGATCCGTCAGAAGGTCTAGAAACTAGACTCCTGCCCGGTTCCAACGCATATAATTAAGGTACATAAAAGTTGTGGTAACTATGTCAAAATAGCAAACTATACAGCAATTGTGTTCAGCTAGAATTTGTGAATCTGAGTTTATACATATGAAACATGGTTGAAACATTATTAATTAATTCTAAAAAAATTAGGGAATGTTCTCTAGGGTGTACAGTAACAACATGCAAAATTGAAAGTCATTTACTTACTGGTAGCATAGTTAAAATAAATTGTAAACTAAAGAGGTGCAGCCGTTTGTATGAATCTGCGATTACTGACATAGCAACAGTATAACTGCGATATCTTCTAGACCGTAACTCGGAATTCAAAAATTCTGGATGTTATTGATAATTAGACACTTAGGGCCATATTTCATATTCAGGGCTCAAGTTCAGATTTTGGTTTTATAGGGGTCGAAATAGCCAGCCAAGACAGGATAGCAAACAAGTAATACACCTTTTTGCATGAAATGTATCATAATTATATTAGTTGTGAACAAATGTATCGACGAAGGGTTGTGACTCTTAGATCATGAAATCGATGAGAAATAATTTAAGATCAACAAACGATGAGTCACAACTACGATCTATTTGTAGTATTTTCAATTAAACGCTTGTACTAGAACAATAATTTGTACAAAAAGAATACTTGCCTTTAGGACGACGATTAGATCCGATAATTTGAGAATAACGGGATCGGAATCCCGGCGACACGGCGAAGAGCAAACGATTACGATGATCACGATCGGGCACGGATCTCGTTGATCAAGATGGTGACCAAGATGAAGATCAAGCAAATCTGACGGCCGAGATCGAACATAAAACATATACGAATTAGACGAGTACCAAAAGAGTAAATATACCATGATTGAAAATTTGATGGATGAGAACAAAAAGTGAATCAAATATTTAACTCACCAAGTAGAAGACGAACGAGACGATCAAGGGCCGAGATCAAGTGTGATCGGTCGATCGGACAGCTGAGATCGAAGATCAAGATCACGATCAAGATGATGATCACGATTGCGATGATCAAAAGAGATCCGACGGTTGAGGTCAAGATCTTGATAATGATGGAGACGATGATCACGGTCGCGATGATCAACGATCGGACGGCCGAGATTTGATGATCAAGAATCCACAGTAAAACAGCAAACCAGCAATCAGATCTGATCCTTCCACAAATAGCAAATGCCAAAGTCGCGATCCCAATCACGATGGAATCGGACGGCCCAGATTCAACATGATCAACTCTCACTGTGATCAAAACTCTCCACTAATGGCTTCGGCTTTGGTTTTCGACGACGGCGGATGGCAGGCATGGGCGGCATGATGGCGGCCAGGGGACACGGCGGTGGTGGATGGCAGGGGGAACAACACAGTGGGAGGCACGACCAGGGGGTCGCGATGGTCGGACTGCTGCAGCTTTGGGCTGAAGAGGAGGGCAGAGGTCACCAGGGGGTCACGTCTTGTCTTCCTGCTCGGTTCGTCGATTGGTGTCATGTGGCCTACAGCGACATGTATGTTGATTGGGACATCACCATCGGAGTAGCGCAGTGAAAGCGTGGTGGGTCCATAACCCACAAGTCCCAGGATCCTTTTGTCGCTTATCCTCCTGTATATTGTTTGCTTCCCTCTATCTCTTGCATTTGTTCTCATCCGTTGACTCATCATTTGATTCAATTCTTCCCCGTCATTTCTCTCCTTGATTCCAGTTCTACCTACTCCCTTATCTTGCTTTGTTACCCTGTGTTCTTCCTTCCTTTTGATACTGTTTATTCTCTTTCATGCACTCCATTTGATATCACCGCCATTCACTCCCTTCTCATTTTGGTGTTGCCACTATTTTATTTCCCTACCTCCAACTCTTTGTTTTGTTACCCCCATAAGTTTGTTTTTGCCCTGTCCAATGTACCGCCTGAACAAATTTCAAGGACGAAATTTTGTTGTAAGGTGGGTAGAATTTGTAACCACTATTTCCTGTATTTGTATTTTTCAACAGTATTTTCATTCCTTGTACTCTATCAATCAATTTAAGAACTGTATTTTTGCTCCAGTTATAATAAAAATCATTCATTTGTTTCGACTCAATTTTGTGCCAATACTTATTGCAATTTCATTGTTCTTATCTGTTCTGATTTGTCCTTCTTCATGAAGAGTTGACTGTCTCGTCTCATCTATTTCATTTTCCCTAATTATGGTGAATTTGGACTCAATCTCTTGTTGGATCCTACTCAAACCTGCTATCCAATAACCCAAAACCCTATACTATAAAAACCCTAACCTAATTAACCTTAACCCAAAACCTATCTACTGTTGAGGCCTAATCTAGCCGCCACAGTTCATCTCCCGTACTCCCATCTCCTTCCTTCTCTCTGTGTGCCGAAACCCACCTCGCCCCTGCCCTTGTCTCTCTCTGATCGCCTCGCCATTGCTGCAACCATCATCCTCGTCTCCATTCCCGTCATTGAGTCGCCACCCTCATCAAATCCCCACCATCATCTTCCTCCTCCCAAACCCATTAACTTCGCCGCTGCCGAAACCCATCACCCCATCGCCTCGTCCTCTCCTCGTCATCATCCCCTACCCATACTCACCTCCCTCGTCATCGTCGTCCAAGCCAGAACTCCCCGAAGCTCTCCCGCCATTGCTTCACCTTCTCTGTTCCTCTCCAAACTAAGCAGTCTCCTCCTCATCCTCCGATCGTCATTCGAGTTTCCTGAGCGCCATATCCTTACCCCCATCGAGCCCCCCTCTCGCTGAGATCCTCAATCGCCATTCTCCTGCACACTCTGAGCACCTTCCGTTCGAGCCACGCCCAGCACCTCCGAACCCATCCAATCATCCCCACCGTCCACTGCAGCCCTGTGCAACTGCCGACCCCCTGCCGAAGTCGCACCGCCCAGCACCGTCACTCCTGCTGCAACACCGCCATAGCTGCCATCGGGAGCTCCCGCCAGTCGTTGGGTTTATCAAGCAGTGAAGGAGGAGAGATAGACTGTTTGAATCTCAGCCACCTGATCGCATCAAGATCCGAGCCAACATCTCCATCATCAGATCTGATCAAGATCTGATCTAAGCCGTCAGTTGGTCTGATTTTGATCGCCATCAAGATCCGTGTCGTGATCCGTTCCCGTTATTCCTTCGTCGGATTCATCGTCTACACCCCAAGGCAGGTATCATTTTGTATATTTCGTTTTCTAGTACAAGCTTTTTCATGAAAATACTGCAAGTAGATTGTAAATGTGACTCCTCTTTGTTTATCGTAGATGATCTCATGTTTTGCCTTATCTATTACATGATCTAAGAGTCACAACCCTTTGTTGATACACTTGTTCACAACTAGTATAATTTTAATACATTTCATGCAAAAAGTGTCTTATTTGGTTTCTATCCTATCTTGGCTTGCTGTTTCGACCCCGATTAAATCAAAATCTGAACTTGAGTCCTGAATATGAAACTTTAGCCTAGACGTCTAGTTTATCACCCTTTTGACGAAATTGAATTCCGAGTTACAGTTTAGGAGATATCGTAGTTTTACTACTGCTGTGTCTGTAATCACAGATTCATAAAAATTGCTGCATCACTTTGGTTTACAATTATTTTAACAATGCTAACAATAAGTAAATGACTTGAAATTTTGCATGCTGATAATGGACACCCTAGAGAACATTCCCTAATTTTTTTGGAATGAATTAATGATGTTTCAACCCTGTTTAATATGTATAAACTCAGTTTTATAAATTCTGGCTGAACACAAATGTTGTATAGTTTGCTGTTTTGACATCAATTTCCAAAACTTTTATGTGTCAACTATATGCATTGGAACCGAGAAGGGGTCTAGTTTCTAGGCCTTCTGACGGATCCACTTTTTCTATCTTGTAACAATGAAAATCGCAGTTTTGGTGCAGCAACGTTATGCTGTCCAGAACTGCAATTCTCGTAGTTTTTTATAATCTTAATTTGTGTTGATCCACGAATATGCTTTATAATTATCTTAAACTTGTTTCATATTCTTAACCATATTTACTTGACTTGTTTTGCACACTTTCACACTTGGTTAATAATAATAATAAATAATAAGCTGGGATTTAAGGAAAAGACCATAGTAGTGGGCAATATAGGTAAGTATACTCGGAAGGGTGCCCGTGTGTTCCAGTACTTGGTTCATAAACTTGTTGTATCTTGAGCGTATTCATGAACCCATTACTTGGTTCATGAACTTGTTGTGCATTCATGAACCTACGGTTGGTTCTTGAACTTGTTAATGCATTCACGAACTTGGTTCGTGAACTTGTTACATTATTTTTGTATTCATGAACCATGCTTGCTTGATACTTGATACCTGATACCTGAGTACATCGCCCTATAAAATCCACCACTAAGCCTAAACATAACTGATTGTATGTAGCAACCATTTAGTAAAAGTATGGATGCATGAAGTGCTACCTAGATAGAATTAAACATTAGACTTAAGATTAACTTGTCACTTGCACACACTTGATACCCTACTTGATGCTCGTTACTTGAGACTTATTACTTGTTACTCGACATTTGTACGTGATACTTGTTACTTGATGCTTGATACCATTACATGTTCACTTGCCACTTGTTCTACTACTAGTACTTGTTACCCAATCTTGTCACTTGAGTTGTCTTTCTTGCTAACTAGTTTCTTGAATACCCC